>JAQMYK010000014.1:14196205-14211827 GCA_030014345.1 Clarias buthupogon | reverse complement strand
GTATCGGGGGACTTTTAACGAGTACAAGTACTTTAAAAAATGTGGTATCGAGGCCGATACCCGATACCGGTATCGGTGCATCCCTACAACTGTTCATAACAGTACTGTTACTTAATATTTAGTTTTCACTAATGGTGCAGGCTTCACTTCAGGGAGATATCCAAGTACTGCAAAAGTGTCATTAAATTCTTTCCGGCCAGTTTTTCATGATGCTGTGACTAAGTAATCTAGCTTCAAAGAATGGTTTCAGGTCCTCCAATGTACGAAACAAATGTACAGAGAAAAACTCTCTTTTATTTAAATAAATAATTAAATTATGTTGTAATAGATATTTTTATAACAATTATGTAGAGAGGCATTTTAGCACATAACACTGGGCTTTCAGTTCAGGTGTTTTATTTGCCCTCACCTCAGACTGCTGTAGATATGTTTGCTCTAACAACCCGAGTTTTATCTCACAGTGACGATTTATATTACTGCTTTTTAGTAGCATCATGGTTTTGGAAAATGTGGGACAAACTGGTTTTAAACGTCCTGCAGAAAGAATAAACATACATTGATCTGTCCATTCATGTAGGTGTGAGAGAAGAGGATGCAGAGGATAGGGTTAGATGGAGGCAGATTCGCTGTGGCAACCCCTGAAAGGGAACAGCCGAAAGACAAAGAAGAAGATCTGTCCGATCATCTTTGAAGATTCATTTTTTTGGCGTAAGCCATGCTGTCGCTTTTGTTTCTGTTTCTTGTGGATTTTGGTGGGTTGTTGGTGCATTACTCTACATGGTAAACCATCACGTTGATTGGGTCTGTTGAGTGATGCGTATAGCCAAAGGGAAAAGCGATTAATTAGTACAAAAAAGCACTAGATGCTGTGACCTAATCTGGCACATATCGCCAAAGTTTCATTAAATTATGCCCAGCCAGTTTTGCATGATGCAAATTCTGGCTAGAAAAACAGACATAGAAAGAGAAAAATTTCGCGTCCTCCAGTGTATAAAACGTAACAGTATCACTGAAAGAGCGAGTTCTGACCAATGTACAGACAAAACCTCTCTTTTATTTATGTGCGTATCATTTTGTTTAAAACTTTACTACTGTACTGTAATAAGTCACTTTCAATCAGCTGTTAAAATAAGTAATAACTATACATTTTTAAACATTTTATAGTGTTTACTAAGACCCATATACACTTGCATATTCACGCATTTACAGTATCAACAATGAAAAATTAAAAATAAAAATCATGCAGATACAAACCAACCACATCAGTATGCGAAAAACAAAAAAACCTGATCTCATTACTTTAACTGTGGTATAGTTGGTTGTTCGTGCCAGACATGCTGGTTTGAGGATTTCTAAAACCGCTCGTCTGAGATTTTTAAGCAGAGCAGTCTCTCGAGTTTATACAAAGTGGTGCAAAAAAAAAAAACACCAATAAAAAAAACATCGACTGAGCAGCAGTTCTGCAAGCAGAAATGCCTTGTTTAAAGTCTTGTTAAAAGGTCAGAGGTTCAAGCTGACAGGAAGGTCACAATAGCTAAAATAATCACTCTTTACAACTACGGTATGCAAAAAGGCATCTCTGAATGCTAAACGTCTAGACCTTGAGGCACGTCAAGAATCCGAGGCACCAGTGGGCACAAACTTACCAGAACTGGGCATCTGAAGATTAAAAAAGTACCAGGTAATGTAACTGTATATACTGAAATATATGCATAATCAGCCTGTATAACAAATATCTTAATACATAATGAGATTAGAGTAATTAGTATTAGAGCATTGTTATTTCCCACTGTTTTTATTTACACAAGCTGAAAAAAGAAAGAAAAAAAAGTCTTTAATCCATGAGCAGGCCTTGAGGTCATCATTTTTATTAGCATACAAGCTGGAACATGCCTGTGCAGTCTGTAATTATTGCATTATCCTCCCTTAATGTTACGTCTGACATTAAGAGATAAATAAGAGGTTCTTGCAAAGATACTTTACAGCATGACTCAATACTTGCCATACAGTATGTACTGTATTTCCTGTAAAGGTACCAGTGGAGCCTATTCTGTGTTCTGTATATTACTGAAACCGTCAAATACTGTATGCTTTTATAAAAAATTAGTCATGGCATCAATGGTGCAGACAGTATTTTTCTAAAGTGCCTTAACCTTTCATCCATGCTGCTTTGACTTTAAGGTCACCGGAGGAACTGAAGTGCACAAACACAAGAGCAGCTCAACCATAAAACAGACTTCCTCCATCTCTAATATTTGTCAAAGGCGTGACTAACACCCCACCGAGATGGGATTTGTTATCGCTACCAGTCATATCTGCAATGCTCGCTCAAGGACGTGCGTTTTTTCATTATACTTTGCCACAATTTAACCACAAAAACCTACCTGAATACACTCAACAGTAAGCAAAAGCAAGGTCGTGTATTTGATGGATGTTTAACGACAGATTGAAGGCTAAGCTTTAAAAGACTTAAATTTTCTGTTAATGTCACTGTGAACGACAGGATCAGGGGATCGGTGCTAAGTTAAACTGCTGTGTTCCAGCATTACATGACAAAGGGAGCACATGGATCATTCTTGGAGGGTGTGAAAGAAAAGAAAGGAGATAATTACAAGCTAAAAGAACATTTTGCAAAGTGTGAAATGTTCAGTACTGTCAGTAGGATCTTACATTACTACTGTGCATTTCAGAAAGACGGTTTAAAGGACGGTGATTTCTTTTCTTTTTTTTTATATTCATGTTTAACTGAAGAGATACCAAAATGACTTCTTTCAAATTTCAGCCCAGGTTTATAACCTTTTCATTTCCTCTCCATTAAGAATCAAGACATTTTAATATCGAACAATGCCAAATCTGCAAAAAATAACTGGTGATTATCAATATTCCTTTGTTAACGTCGTCACTTACACTCATCGCCCATTCATTAGGTACATCTTGCTCATACCGGGTTAGACCACTTTTGCTTTCAGAGCTGCCTTAATTTTACATGCCATAGATTTAACAAGGTGCTGGATACACTCTCTACAGAATTCGTACATATTGACATGATGTCATCTGACAGATATATCCCAAAGGTGCCCTATTAGATTTGGATCTGGTGATTGTAAAGGTCGTTTGAGTACAGTGTATTCATTGTCATGTTCAAGAAACTACTTTGAGACTTTTTTAGATTTCTGATATGGTGAGTTACCCAATGGTCATATAGGCATGGACATGGTCAGCAACAATACTCAGGTAGGATGTGACATTTGAACAACGCTCAATTAGTACGAAGAGGGACAAAGTGTGCTAAGAAAATATTTCCCTCACCATTACATCACCACCACCAGTAGTTTACACCAAATTCTGACCCTACCATAGGAATGTCGCAGAAGCAATCGACACTTATCAGACACACCTGGTGTGTTGCTGTAGCCCTTTTGTTTCAAGGTTCAACACGTTCAGAGATGCTCTCTGGAATACCTCAGTTGTAACGAGATGTTATTTGTGTTTCTGTTGTCCTTCTATCAGCTCAAGCCAGGCTGGCCATTCTCCTCTGACCTCTGGTATCAACAAGGTATTTTCGCCCAGAGAATTGCTACCCATTGGATATTTTCTCTTTTTCAGACCATTTTCTGTAAGCCTTAGAGATGGCTGTGCATGAAAATCCCAATCGTTCAGCACTTTCAGAAACACTCACACCAGCACCAACAACCATGCCACATTCACTTAAATCATATTTCTTCCCCACTGAACTTCAACAGATTGTCTTGACCACGTCTACATGCCTTAATGCATTGACTTAATGCCATGTGATTACTGCGAATAGCTAATTAGCCAATGTGCAATTGAACAGGTGTACCTAATGAAGGGGCCAGTAAGTGTACAGTATGTAACTCATTAATCAAAAAAAAAAAAATAGAACGTTTAGAGAGGACCTACTAAAAATCCAGCTGTAAAATATGCAGGGATAAATTCTGATTTAATCACAGTGTTATCATCCATATAATATTTATGGATCTCTAGTGTACATTGCACTCAGATACAGAAATTTGGCCCCTGCACTGAGGTAATAAATGGTGTTTTTATGGACAGAGTAGCAAATAACCAGACACTGACTTTTTTTTTTTTTTTTTGATAGATCACAGCTCAGCACTGTTTCAGCCTAAACATTCTTTTAGTGATGTCACTGAAAGTTTTACCCATAACATGTAATGACCCTTTGCCATGGCGATGCAAGATAAAAAAAAACAAGTTTAAATAAAACTAATTAGCCGGGTAAAACAATAACCTGCAGCAAAAAGTGTGCATTTTTTTCCCCTAGGTCTAATTAATTGAATTATGCAATTAATATCCTTAGAAATTATCTTACACGATTGCATGACATTAAGATAGATGTGCTATCTAGTGCATGTCAAATTTAATACTTGAGAAGTAAGTACAAACCAAAATCTTTTCTGTACTTGATGCACATTGGGGAAAATAAAATCCTGTCTGTATACCGACATACACAAGTTTTTTTTTTTTTTCTTTCACTCATTTTTTTCCTTGTTATTGTTTTGTTAGAAATCTTGACACCTCTGATTTCTTTTCACAACCACAAATGTATTTTCTATAGTGGATCTATAAGAGAATAAAAATTGATTGTCTTGGAGACTCACACTGTCACGTTGCGGTCAGGACAGTTGTCTCCAAACGTCCCTCCTTGCTCCTTAAATGTGATGAGGTTCCAGACGGCCACAACTGTATCATCAGGCACGGTGAAGTGGAAGAGCTCCACGCTGGCGAATGAGCGGAAGGCGTTCAGCTTGCGAGGTGTCCGTGTGAAATAGTCTGTCACAAACAGGCAACCTGCAGAAACAAGCAGGAAGCAGAGGATACGTTAGATTCATGCATCTAGATTCCAGTCCTGCTCGCTCACAACACTTATGCCCTACTTTCTGTTAAAAGCACACCAAATACAATTTATCTAGATCTTAATAATAAGATGGCAATATGATAGACTGAGTTAATGGACGTCTAGAACTACAGCTGAGAACCTCTGAGATGTCATGCATTTTTACCAGCTGTGTTCTGTAAAGAATGGGTTATGACGTTGTTTGATTGAGCCTCCCTTCTGTATTGGTGATTTAATCAAATTCATTCTTTGTTTGGCTCCCCTTCAAAACAATCTCTATGCTAAAAATTAATTTTGCTCTTATCCTCCAGCACAGGGCCAGAGAGGAGACACCAAGATGACATTTTGCAATCTGCTGTAATGAGCCTTGCCTTCCTGTGGCACCACTGTCAGCAACCATAATGGCTTGCAATCTTCTCGTTATGTGTGAGGAGGAAACATTTATACTCTGGCACCTAGGTATTTTCTACTTTCCATTCCCTGTGTGTTCAACAGGCAGTCCCGATTTATTGCAATTTGTCTCCCAAGGCCAAAGAGAAGTGTTCCTAATAAACACTCTTGTTTATCTGGATGTTGACTACTCCTTCAGCATGGCTACTTTTATATTTAGTATTCTCAACAAGGATGCGGTCTGTGGAGCTTTGGGGCTGACAAAAGTATTTAAATTAAATACATGTCACATTATAATAAGATTTTTTCCTGAGGTGTATTAGAAAAAGTTTATTTTTTTATTTTTTTTATTGGTTTGTCCATTTGTTTCAGTGGGCGTAGTAGCTAAGGGTCTAGGTTGTTGGTCTGAGGCTCCGGGTTCAAGCCCTGCCGTTGGTGGGTTGCTACTGTACACCCCATAATACAGTACCTAGCTACAGTACTGCATGCAGTATCAGTCCCAAGCCCCGATAAAATGGGAGGGTTGCGTCAGGAAGGGCATCCGGCGTTAAAACCTGTGCCAAAGTTTTATGCGGATCGGATGGTCCGCTGTAGCGACCCCTTGATGGAAGCAGCAGAAAGAAAGTTTTGTTGTTTGTTTCAACATTAACTCCTTTTAACATTTACAGATGTTACAGTTTTGTGATTACAAAAAGATTTAATCCCTTAATACAAATAATCATATGTAAAATGGGCCAAAGATGAAGCAACCATGATTCTTAAGGGGAAAAAAAAAAAAGTCTACATTCTTGTAGGAGGATTAAACTGAAAAATAAAAAATTTAATTATAATAAAAATGACTAATTATGTCATGTTTAAAAATCGATATTAAACATTCAATGCTCAGCATAAATATTTAGCTAAATGTTCTAGCTAGTTAGGCTCCAGCAACAGCTTGCTTGCAATTCTAAAATTGTAAGAGTTAGTGATTTAATAGGAAATAAATTAGGAGATTTAATAGGACACCACTTCACAGTCTTGGGTGCGAGTGTGGCAGATTACTGTAATTAACTAAATACTGAGTTTGATCCCTCTGAGAGCACGAACTTTTGCCATTTGCTTCACATTTGACATGATTGAAAAATCTCTCAGCTGAAATCCGTCAAATATAGCTCAATTGAAAAAATAAAAATTATTTTAAAAAGAATACATTTAAGACATACTATATATTCAGAGTTCTGATGTTTGAAAATCTCAAAACTGTATCTTGTCATTTCAAAATATAAGTGAGTAAAGGCACATCTTACTTAGCAAGTTCAAAACAAATAAAAACAGCTTCAAGGCTCCATCCAGTAGTTATCATCTCTATAATCATTATGCCTTATTATATCAGCTCATTGTTCTGAGGATCTCTGAGTAAATAGTCTCTCAGCCCTCTGTTTCAATCACATTATCCTCTTTTCTATCTAACTCGGTTCTGCTTTTTAACCTTTTGTGGTGCATTCGGCTATCGCCACCCCAAAACCATTTGCTCGGAGTACAAATGAATGGAGCTTAATTGGCGAGAATAGTCTTTATCCAGCAAAGTTAACCTCATGAGCTGAGGACGCTAAAAGCTTTAGTCGAAAGAACGAAACGACTGTTCGGGACTAACTGCTTTCACAAGCTGTTTTTGGGTTGGAAGGTGGCTTCGGGCCTCAGTGAGTATTACACTATAGCTTCACATAGAGGATTGCTTCGCATACAGGTTGCTGGTGCAATTATAGCAAATGCGCAACATGGAGGTATGGGTCAGGACAATGCAGGAGGAAGCTGTCAAAGTAAATCTGTCTAGCTTACAGCAGCCGCGAACTGAACCGAGAGGCAATATAACAATTACACAGACTGCAGCTGTACCTGAGCTTCTAAATGCTACGACGCTTTCTCTTCACCTCCCCCCTCCTCTCTCTACCGTTAGCCCCCGTTATTTACAGACATAACAAATCAGCCGCACTGACACTTTTATTAAGCTGATGGACTCTCAGATGTATGACACCAGCATGGGCTTTTCATCTGTTAGCTCCGACAGCCTCGCCGCTTCCCACACATCGTCTCCTCGCACAAAAGCATCAAAGTGTGAACAAAATTACAGTGTGAACAACCATCCAGACAGGCAGAGAGCATTTGGAGCTGTGCTCACTGTGATGATGTTACTCCATACTAGCAACAATTTAGCATGAATTTTAATGAGCATGTTTCCACCAAATATCAGTCAGACATTTTGCACATGTACACTGTATCCAGAACATCTAGTTCAAAAGTACAAGCATTTAATAACAAATCACTCCGTATAATTTCTGGAACAATGTGTATCTATTAGAATTAAAACTTGTGGGCTGTCTCTGCCACCCCTGACAGGCCGATTTGTCCTCCTGCCAGTTAAAGAACCGTGTAGTTTGACGGTTACATACGCTAATGTGATGCCTACACATCTCACTGCCAGATTACATGACCCCTTTTGCTTGTTCAACCTACCAGATCTGCAAGCGTCAGGGCTATATAATGTGTCGCTGAAAATAAATACTGATATTGTATTATATTTTTGCTATACACAGTTGAAGTCAGAAGGTTTACATACTGTACACCTCAGGCGAATACATTTAAACTCAGTTTTTTCACAATTCCTGACATTTAATCCTAGTAAACATTCCCTGTCTTAGGTCAGTTAGGAGATCTACTTTATTTTAAGAAATGTGAAAATGTCAGAATAATAGTAGAAAGATTTATTTCAGCTTTTATTTCTTTCAATCACATTCCCAGAGTGTCAGAAGTATGCATAAACTAGTTAGTTTGGTAATATTGCCTTTAAATTGTTTAACTTGGGACAAACTTTTTGGGCAGCCATTCACAAGTATCTTGAGGATAAGTTGCTGGAATTTTAGCCCATTCCATCTGACAGAGCTGGTGTAACTGAGTCAGATTTGTAGATCTACTTGCCTGCACACACTCCCAGTTCTAACCACAAATTGTCTATTGGATTGAGGTCAGGGACACTCCAATACATCAACTTTATTGTCCTTAACCCATTTTGGCACAACTTTGGAAGTATGCTTGGGGTCAGGATCCTTTTGGAAGAACCACCTGCGACCAAGCTTTAACTTCCTGGCTGATGTCTTGAGATGTTGCTTCAATGCATCCACACAATCTTCCTTCTGTATAATGCGGTCTATTTTGTGAAATGCACAAGTCCCTTGTGAAACTAATTACGCTCACAAGATGATGCTGCCACCCTCATGCTTCATGAGGGTGGCAGCATCATTTTGTGAGCGTAATTTGTTTCACAAGGTTACAAGCCTCACCCTTTTTCCTCTAGACAATAAATGGTCATTATGGCCAAATACTTCAGTTTTTGTTTAATCAGACCAGCGGACATTTCTCCAAAACTGTAGTCTCAGTTTCAAATACTTCAACAGGTACATGTCCAATTGACCCATGTCAATTAGTCTATTAGAAGCTTCTAAAGCCATGAACTAATTTTCTTGGAAAGCTGTTTATAAAGGCCCATTCAATGCGATATAGTGAATTAAAAGTCTGTAATAATCTGTAAACCTGTACACAATTGTTGGAAGAATTATTTGTGTCATGCATAAACTAAATGTCCTAACAGACTTAGCAAACCTACTGTATGGCTAACATGAAATCTGTAGTGGCTAAAAATGAGTGGTTTTAATGACATCAACCAAGTGTATGTAAACTTCCAACTTCAACTGTACACGTAATTCTCCTCTAAGCCTCTTGTATGCTTGCTGAGACTAGCTGTTCAGTCTGCACTAAGCAGTTTGATCATTTCAAAAGGTTTATTGTTTAATTTTAAAAATCACTCAAAAGCCTCGAGTTGCCAAATACAATTTTGGAAAAAGCAAAATACTGATAATGTAGTAGCAAAATGAAGTCTAGTATGTGAGGGGAAAAAATTGCATTTCATGGCTTAGATAGCACAGATTAGTCGCTCATTGCATTTTGTCCTCAGAAGACTCTATGACAGTGGGCACACAAAAAACTGGAGAGCACATGCAGTATATACAGGGTTTTAAATCACACCAGGCATTTGGGCAAAGAAACTCCCATTCATCTGGTTGAAAAGCTTACATGCACACATCACTATTATCTACATGAACTATTCTGTTTTTTCTAGAACAGAATTAGGGTTAGTATATAGAAAGACAATTGTTTTTCTTCGATTCGATCATGGTTGTATATTAAATGACATGTTTCAAATCGTGCATGCTTTTACTTTGAGTGGTGTGTTCTCAATGGGAAATTCAGGAATTTTAATATGCTAATATATACTGTATCGAAATGTATAAACATTTTTCACTCAAGCAATTGCAGTCTACATTAAGTCACGGAAAGTGTATGGCCAGAGGATAGCACAGTGACTTAAACTTTGCATAAAGACAAAGAGTGAGAATGTTACTTGATCACTGATGTAAATATATACAACGTCTATAGGATTGATGTAGTAATGCATAATTAAAATCACAATCTAAATTGGAATATGGACCTTTGCAATTATTTAATCGCAAGTGTCTGCAATTTATTACATAATATATGCATAGTCACAAATTTATGTACAGTTTGTCAATAATTTAAATATTTGTTCATTTTCGAGGTGATTAATTAATTTTGGCAAGCATCCTCTTAATGAGGTGATTTGCGCTAGCCAGGATAAATACTTGTGAACAAAAAAGATTATACTTTTAATAGTTAAATAACCACAGTTTAAACTCTCATCATAATCAAATGTGATTTTTTTTAATCAAACTGTGTAGCCCTAGATAAATGCATGTGCATTTACCTATGCGGAAATTGCGTTAATGTAATATTACACTAGTCAGATTTCTCAGAAAAACAGAAGGATACATTGTTTGCTCTTCTAATAAAACCTGCAGCTGATAGAAAACACATGCACACAACTGCATATTCTTAAAACCTGTTGTCTCCCTTTCAGCGTGTTAGTTAACTGACATCTTAACATTTCAATGACAAAATTACAGTAGGGAAAGAGCGATGAAATAAGAGTAGTAATTAAATGAAAAGGTACAGTAGGCATCAGAGCTAGACATGACTTTGTTTTTCCTCCCTGAGTCTCACGAGGCTTCTGCATATTCTCTCAATGACAGGGTCCAGTGATAAATCACAGCCCACATTTTATTATATTTCATGTCAATATCTCTCACACAACCAAGTTTACTGCGGCTCAATTCAGGTGCCCTTCTTTTCAATTTCACCCTGGGATTGAAGGGCATTAAAATTAATATCAGCCTCCTCGCCGCATCTCCCCCTGCCCCCCTTCCACTTTTCCCAGCCACATTCTGCCTACAGCATTGATGGCAGATCAATAATTGATGATGACTCTCTCTTTCTCCCCATCTCTCTGGTGTACCGGCACATTTCCAAGTGCTTTCAAGGCACGGATAAATGAAGTTGAAGACATTCAAGACACACACTCGTGTCATACTTGTCCACTTGTTTTAAACAAAATGTGAAAACATTTTTATTATGCATCTTCTTTTTTAGTAATCGGTGGGAAAAAAATAGGAACCATATAACTTGTTGTTTATTCAATTCTGAATTCTGGTCTTTTGCATGTTTTCATTGATTTCATAATTCATTGTTTCAAGGTGTCTGAATTATAATGGATGACTTCCACATCACACTAAACAGATGTTCCTGTTAATTCATGCTTCTCACAACTTGTCAAGGTAATATCCCAAACATTAGGACAGATTAGAGCATCAGGAGAATAGACGGTATTGTGTGTGTGTGTGTGTGAGAGAGAAAAGCTCCTACTGCATCTGGAAAGATGCCAAGAAGAACAAAGGCTGTCCTCGGCTTAGTCCAGCCCACGGGGACACATACAAGATGGAGGGTAAACAGTGTTGGACACATTTTTATAAAACCGTATGCATGTGCGCACACACACACACTTAAAAGCACTGGATCCAACCGCTTTTTGTGAATGGACACTCGAATTTCAGTAAAGAATTGATTTAAACAGGAAAAACGAATACTCGTGATGTGCATAAATATTATAGACAAAGATAAGGGTTTTATTGTGCACCAGCACATTGAATTTGAAATGAAAAGGGATTGACAAAAGTATGGTATTAAGGAGGTCGTCACTGAACTTAAAAAAAATAAATAAGACATAGCAAAAACATTGGGAAGGGCCAATAGAACGGTTTGAAAGTTTTATTAAAAGGAAGGATTTAACTGGCAAGCTCAGCAACAGCAAAAGTCATGGAAGACCACGAAAGACAACTAAAGTGAATGATCATGGAATCCTGTCCATAGTGAAGAGGAACACTTTCACAACATCTAGACAAGTCAAGACCACTCGAGGAGGAAGGAGTGTCATTGTCTGCAGTTAAGACATGGCTTTATTAAACAAATACAGATGCTTCACAACAAGATGCAAAGCTCATGATCCAAAGCATACCACATCATTCATCAAACGTGGTGGAGTATGGCATAAGCATGTCTAGATAAAATAAAAAGTGTGTCTAGAACTGGGTCACTGGTGTTTATTGATGACCTGACTTCTCATAAAAGATAGCAGGATGAATTCTGAAGTGTATAGGGTAAACTTTCTGCTCAGATTGAGCCCAATGGAGCAAAAAAAAAAGTTATATATAACTGGTACAGGGGTTATGGTACAGGGGTCCGTTCTTCGTTGTCGCTAACTAATAATATGTAACACTCTATTCCCCCTGATTGCGTTTATATAAATGTAGGCGAGCTATTCTGCTGGGGTATAGGGAGAGGGTGCCGGTGTTACTGTATTCGCTAAAATGCCCCCCTGCCATGGATTGCCCCCCCACATAATCGCTATTAAATATTATATTAGAACATACATTCATAGGTTTATTATCAAATATGATATTACTATTATAATAAACCCTAGGCACGAGACAGCCGTCAAGACCATTAATACAAATTCTTGTATAATGTTTATTTTGTAACACATTTATTTTTCAGGGCTTTGTCATGAACATGCAAATAAATATTTATATATAATAAAAATAAATATTTTTTATAATGAAAAATTGGACGAAACTAATTTTATTGTAAAATAAACAATATAAAAGTATACATGTTGTATTTGGAAAAAAATATTTATGTTTATATTTTTTCATATACAACATATTTATTTTCATATTGCTTATTTAATTTTATTGTTTCATGTAATTTGTAATTTGTAAAACATTAACCTATGAATAAAAAAAAAAAAAAATGAATTTCTGTTCTAATGTAGTATTTGAAAGTGATTATGTGGGTGGGGGGAAATCCATGGCGGGGGGCATTTCAGTGCATAACACGTTTTACAAAAAATTAAAATAAGCCGCTCTTT
Source organism: Clarias buthupogon (assembly GCA_030014345.1). Classification (NCBI taxonomy): domain Eukaryota; kingdom Metazoa; phylum Chordata; class Actinopteri; order Siluriformes; family Clariidae; genus Clarias; species Clarias buthupogon. The sequence continues at coordinate 14,199,189 of JAQMYK010000014.1, read as the reverse complement.
TGTCATTTCGTCAACCAATCAAAGGGGTTGTGATCAGTGTTTCTACTGTCGATGCATATCGCCTTTTAAACCAACTAGGATTGTCTCGGATTATTGCCTAGGATTATTGTGAACGCGCAATAATCCTAGACAACTCAATCCAGCTATACTAATCATCAACAACAGGTGTGCTTGATGAACCAACTTAGCCACATCGTAATTAGCACGATGATCTCATCTTGGATGTGTCAATTCCTCTCGGATGTGTCAAGCGACGTATGAAGAACGGACCCCAGGTGTGTTCTGTGGTATGTGGTGGGAGCAGATCTGTTTGTTGCTATGGGTTGTGGGGTGGAGCCTCCATTGATTAAATTCATTTGTCCAGTAAATCCTATGAGAGCTCGATTGGATTGGGATCTGAGCTGTTTAGATGGCAGGTAGGCTGCCTTGGGCCTGCTGGGCCCCGTTCATGGTAGGCTGTGGTGCACTGGGTCTTCTGGCACCTTTCTATTGTGGTAGCATTGACTTTTTTTTGCGATTTTTGCTCCATTGTCTTTTCTGTGGGATCCCTGGGGACAATGGGTGAGCCTTGTGTTCCCATGATCTTGTCACCACTTTGCTCTTGTATAATCGATGATCCATGTTATTTAATTCAACTGGCCATGGTGTTAATGTTATGGCTGATAAGGGTATGCAAATGTTTTTTCATGTACACACTAGTGACCAATGTGGCTATCCAAAAATTATTTTTTTTAAAAGTGAATCAGCTGGTACCAAAATAATAAAACTGGCACAAAATCATGCTCAGGTCAAAGACCGTGACATTTTTTTCTTATTCTGGTGACTGATTTGAACATAAATGGAAACTCTTCATGTCTTAAATAAACTTGTTTGTTTAAAGATAGCATTTTAAACCAGTGCTGTTTCCATTAACCCTGACACACACACTCTCTGGTGTGAGATGGAAACTAAAGCACAAACGTCTCCAACCAAACAACAGTGTGAGGACATTAACGTTTTTGCCACATCAAAGGAGCTGAAACTGTCAGACTCATAGACTGTAGCAGCACTTCGTCTACACGTTTTGCATTCACATGTTTTGAAATCTTCTTACAGCTGCACCTAATCACAAAGTGAGAGAGAATTGTATTGATATTAATTAAAACAAGAAAGAATTAAATATCAATACAATCAATCAACATGCTTTATCCCATTTGTGCTTTAGTGTGAACATCTAATACAAAGACATTTACACTGTTAAAGTGGCACAAAATAAGTCTGTGTGAGCTGCTCGCTAAAACTCTTAGTTTCTATTAGAGGCTTAAAACCGCAATGCTGTTTCTGTTAAAGTGAAAGCAGTGTGTGATGTGCCAGAGTGCTGCTGGTGGTGTGATCATGTGATGCTCTGTGCAGGGATGAGGGTCAGGTGAGTTAGAAAGAGTGCATGATGAGTGTGTCTACTTCATGTTTGTCTGTTGCAGTGAATCAGTGCTAGACCTAACTTTCCTGGGACCCGAAGCAAAGTCCTGCTAAGGAGCCGCCCTAGCTGTTCCATAACACCTGACAGCTCAGTGCTCCTCCTACAGACCTCCCTCCTATTAAAAGCTTGTTTCATCCATCAGTGAATAAACAGACCAATACCAACAGAGTATAATAGTGTGTAAATAATTTTTATAATATTTTTGTATTACCAATATTTTCTAACTATTCTATAGTCTTATTTTTTAAATATAAAATCTTTACATGATAAACTTTGTTTCCTAAAAAACTTGGGCATTTTAATTATGAGCACACCAGAAATACAAGCCATGTGTAACTGATAGGAAAGAGGGATGCGGGCAGAGCATAATTGCATTTAATTTATTTATTCCTAAAATTAAGAGTTTTAATTAAAGAAATAAACAGTCACAAACAAAACAACAAAACAGTAAACTTAACAGATGTGACTGTTACACAATTAAACAGAATACAGATGAGGTGAATTCTGGAGGTCCAAAAAATTCAAACAGAAAACATGGGCACAATGCTCCCTCCAGAGGTTATCCTCGAGAGCAATTAAAACATGCATAATGTTACAACATGATGACAGATATTTCATTTTATGAAGCATTAACAGGTGTGATTTTTTAAATTCTGTGTCTGCACACTTTAGGGAATGTCTCGGGTTACTTTGCTGTAACCCTGTTCCATGAAAAAGCGGGATTGCACGAAAGCTCCATGGGAACGATTCCTCGTGACCGGTTGTGAAGCACGTGTGTGTCAAACACGCCAAATATTTTGGCATGTATAACCTAAGGCAGGTGACGTCAACCGATAAGGTGCACCTGGAGGTTATAAATAGGCATGAACCGAAAACACCCTCAGGTCAATTTTGTCTGAAGGGATGTCCAGTCACGCATGCAGTGCGGCATTGGAGCGCAGCGTCTCGTTCCCGCTTTTTCAGGGAACAGGGTTACAGCAAAGTAACCCGAGACATTCCCTTCCAAAAGCTACACTCGATGGACCCCCAGGTTGTGTAGTGTGCGCACAGTCCCCCCAAGGAGTCTAGACATAATTCTGGGATGCTGACTCGAGGACCCACGAGCCTGGCATCCAACTACGAAGCCTGACAGATGTCTTGCAGAAAGGCAGCCTGCCGCATGACATACTTGGAAACCCCTCTTGCCAGAGCGATTGATGAGGTAAGCTTCCTGGTCGAATGGGCCCTAATCACTAGAGGCAAAGTGTGCCATGCGCATCTTAGGATAGGGCACTAGCATCTCTAACCCGACTCGTCTAATGGCGTCCCACGACATATGAAACCTTACTCTAATTCACGGCCCTGGCTTAATGCAGAGGTGTGCTGTGATTCGAAGAGCATGAGCTGGACACAGCGAATGAAGACTTACTGCTCCGGAGCTAATGGCGGAGGACAGAAGGCTTCGACTGTGGAAGATAGTTGGGTAAGAATGCAGAACGGCTTTTTTTTTTTTTTTTTTTTTTTTCAAGAACTTCCAGCACTGAAA
>JAQMYK010000014.1:14165911-14191130 GCA_030014345.1 Clarias buthupogon | reverse complement strand
GACGGCCAAAGAGGGACAACATGAGCATGACAAGAATGAGGGACAAAGTGAGCAGGAAAAGAGTGTCATTGAAGCAGCAAGCATGGCTTAGCTTTATGATTAACAAGTACTCACAAGGAGGGAGCAGGGATATAAAATCAAGACGATGATGGATTTTTTTTCGACAATCTGATGAAAACTTGATATTTTTCCATCACCTACTGCGTCAAATCAGTCAATGTCAAATAGCACAGCATAAGATTTTGTATATAGCATAGCTCCCTAAATGCAGTCACCTGGCTAATGTAAATTCATTCTAAAGTTACCTTGCTAATGTTATTTTGTCAGCTTCAGTCCACAAAAACTAAGTGGAGTAGAGTAGACAGTCAATGGCTGGACAGAGATTAGGATCCCTGAAAAGCTGACGATTTAAAACATGTTCTATGATCTCTTGACGATAATGACCTAAAAACTAAACAATAAAAGGTTACAAAACCACAACCGGGATACGAATCTGCAGCATTTAATATAATAATCCCACAAACATAATACCAGTTGTGGGAAGGTGAAAAACTTCAGCTTTCAAATTGTAAGTACTTCCCACAAATGAAAAATAAACTTTATTACGTTTGTGGGAATATTAAATTAAAACCTGCAGATTTGTATTACATTTGTGGGTTGTTATAACGTTGGCAGGTTTTACAAGTCCTTCTTTCAGATGAAATCAAATTTTGCATTTCAGTTGAAAATGAAGGTCTCAGAGTCTGGAGGAAGAGTAGAAAGGAACAGGATCAAAGTTACTTGCAGTCCAGTGTGAAGTTTTCATACTTGATTATGATTGGGGAGCCATGTCATCTGTCGGCGTTGGTTTCATCAATTCGAAGGTTAACGCAGTCATCTACCAGGAGGTTATAGAGGACTTCAATGCTTCTGTCGGCTAGTAAGCTTAATGGAGATGCCAATTAATTAATGCCAATTTTTTTTTCTAGAACCACTTAGTACAGTACCTGCTCACATTCCTAAAACTATGATTAACTTGTTTGCTGACTACTACTGTATATTAGTGTTTAATTGGCCAGCTAATGTACTTGACATTCATAGATAATTTATGAGAAATTGTCTAGAGGAAGATGAGAAACACCTGATGCAACAACACAGACGAGATAAAGACTGCTATCAAAGCAACCTGGTCTTCAATAACACCCGGTGGAGCCACAGGCTGATTGCTGTCACATTGATGCATTAATTTGGGTTAAAGGTGCCCTGACCAAGTATTGAAGGCATTAATTCACTTACTTTTAAGAAGCTAGACATTTATGTATTTTAAAATCTTTTTAAATTAAATGAGCTGTAGGCTCCAATTATTAAACTTTGCACAAAAAATACTTTTTTCACTTGACAATAAATCCAAGTCCCCTACTTAAGTCGAATTTGTTCTTAAGTACGACAAAGCGAGTCTTATACAGCCTTATACACAAACATATAATGTAAAGCAAACCAATCCACTTGGCCAAATCTGAGTGGTACATTTGTCCCTTTTCCCCACACTGCCATTATGACGCCAAAACCCATAACCTCATGTAAGCCTTTTTAAAACATGCCTAACAAGTCAGCTGAACTCGGTTAAATTCATCCCAGGAGGGAGGGACAATGCGAGTGTTGCGAGTGTTCTGCAAGACAAGCGAAGATTTTAAATAAATTTTGACTTTGAAAACGAACAAGTCTTGGTTTACCGAGTATCATGTATCACGCATGCTGATACATGTCTGATAAAACAGCGTTTTCATTGCGTGTGCAGGTATGTGAAAAGCAGCGTAGCAGGTGTGTGACGCACAGACGGCCAAAGAGGGACAACATGAGCATGACAAGAATGAGGGACAAAGTGAGCAGGAAAAGAGTGTCATTGAAGCAGGAGGAAGGGTAACTGTGTAAGACGAGAAGGGGGAGAGGGGAGCTTACCTTAGATTCACACACACACACACACACACAGCGCCTGCGCGCACAAACGGAAACACTTGTCTGTCTGGATTTATTTTTAGTTTATTTAAAGGTAAAGTGCAGGTTAATTTGTTTTATTTTTACTTAATATTTCATGTTAATTATTTTTATGTATTTTTTTTTTTGGACTGTGGAACGAATAATTTGAGTTTCCATTATTTCTTATGGGAAAATTTAATTTGGTTTACGAGTGTTTTGGAATACGAACCAAACCTCATGCAATCTTTCATCATCATTATGTGGATATTTGACATCTGTATGAACTAAGTAGTTCAAATTAATCAAATTAAATATGATGGAACAGCTTTATGCTTTAGCATATGTTCTAGATTAAAGACACGCATTTAACTCAATCAGACATGATTCTCACCTTCCCTCTGTTTGCTTGTTAGAGGAGGAGATTTTTACTGTCCATCAATGTGGAGTTCACAGGCAGACTTACTTGTAAAACATACTCGCATTCCTACATTAAGTCATTTGCAACAAATGAAACGTGGTACTTATTACTCAGCCTTGTAATGGTTTAGGGGAATAGAACAGTAGGTAAGCTTTTTAAAGAGGACAACAAGAGTGGTTTCTGGCTGATTGTGATGGGCTGTCTGAGCCAAAAATGTCAAGGCCAATTTTTGTCCCAGTCCAGCCCTGTAGATGACCAATTTGTTCCACTTCCCAAGTCAAATAATAGGAAATTGACAGGAAGTGCTTTCCGTTATTAAAGCCTGGATCACATCAGTTGTCCTAAAGCGGCCCACTCTTTCCCTTTACAAAAAGTGCCCTCCTCCAATGCCCTCCTCTATAATTAATAGCAGTGAGTGAAGCAGAGTACTCGTCCGACTCTCTGACTGGAGCTTCTAAGTTCGTATTGTTGCTTTAAAAGCACGCAGGCTCCAAATGTATATAGCATATCCCTGTCATTTGCCCTTTATATATTATATGTATCCAGCCAAACCCCTGTATGCTGCAGTGACTGATTGAGGCTGACATAACTTAGTATACTTCTTGCCAATGAAGATGAGCCATATAGCTTGAACTATCCTCACATAGGGTAAATGTAAAAGTGGAAAAAGTGGCTTTAAAATAGGACTAATACATAAGAAGTACTCCAAGTTTAGGTGGCACGATGGCTTAGTGGGTTAGCCATGCACCTCCAGGGTCCAGGTTCAATTCCTGTTTCGGAGCTGTGTGCATGGAGTTTGCATGTTCTTCCTGTGCTGGACGGGTTCCCTCGGGGTACTCCGGTTTCCTCCCACAGTCCAAAGACATGCAGGTTAGGCTGATTGGTATTCTTAATTTGTCCATAGTGTGTGAAAAAGTGTGTGTCCTGCGATGGATTAGTTACGGCTAATAAAACTTACGGCTAATACCGTGGCGAAACTCATTCTGTGTCAGATCAGGCAATACGCTTCGTTGTAATTTTGTAAAGTTAGAGCTTTTTGGCTGGAGATCTATTTATTTATTTATTTATTTATTATCTTTTTTACCCACTGAAGAAGAACTTTCTGGACAATAGCTTAACGGCTAGTTTTAACTATGAACACTTTGGACCAGCTTTTAGGCTAGCAGCAATATGAAACCCTTTGATAATAGCACTTGTTTTTGCTCAGGGAGTCATTTTGATACTGTAGAACACTAACACACAGCCTGGATGGAGCCTGCATGCTTTTTTCTTTTTTTTTTTAAATAGGTAGGCAGTAAACTTTCACCTTTAGTCATATAAATGCATTCTTCAAACCGCTACTGCTATTAGGCAGTTAAACTGTCTGAATAAGGACCGCTCCTAATGGACTTTTTAAACACTCATTTCAAGGCTTCAATAATTTCCAGCGGAATTTGATAAATAGGCCAACCAAACATGCGAAAGGTTCGGAAAAAGTGTTAATTTGCATTACCAATATGATTATAAGGATGAATAAGCCAGCTTGAAAAGCCATTTTGAAAATTTTGAAAGCTGTTATCATCAACATGAATGGCATTTCTATTGCCACAGTCATGATACTTCTCTACAGAAACACCAAGAGCTACTTGACCATTATGTTCATTGTCCGTGGAGAGGAAAATTAGTCAATTAAAACCAACGTATTATTATTATTATTATTATTATTATTATTATTAACTGCATTTCTATTATGATTTGAAGTCCAGTTTCCTAAGTGTTACAGGAGTAATGTGTTTGATGTTTGAGTTCAAAGATTGCATTTTTGCCTTCCAACAATATCAAGATCATAAAAACCAAAACAGACTAAATGTCTCTTCTTGCCAATAAGCACGAACCAGAGCAGCTTTCTTCTCAGATTTTAGAGAAACCCTACCAATTGGTCAATTAATCTATTCAATATGTATTTTTTTTTACTTAATTTAGGTAAATACAGTATATGTAGTAAAGTATATGATTTGTATACTAATATTTACTCAAACCGTGCTTACTGAGTTAATATTAAGTACATTTTCTGTCCAGATTTGCTCTGAGTATAGTTCTAGTGTACGGACAACATGTAAAGTCTGACTGGTCATAAAGTGTTGATTCAAATTCTATAACAGCTGCTCTAACAATAGCAAATAAATTTGTTTCATATTTTATTCATTTTCTTAAATGAAAGAACTGTCATCTTTGGCAGGTGGTTAAAAAAAAAAAAAAGGATAAAAACACTTCAAGACGTCATTGAAAATTTATCACCTTCCAGATTGTAACAGTAACTTGGTTTCTTATTGTGATTCATCGTACCACCCCGCTGTTGATTATTTTCCGATAAAGCTATACACCATCACCAATTATCTTTTATTTATTTATTTTTTGCAGTGACAAATGATTTAATTCCTCACTTCAACAGAGTCTAATTTCTCTGCACTTGACCTCGGTTTTGTTTATACCTATCAGCACTATGGCCTTTTCTCAGAAGGTCCAGGCTTGAAGTAGATAAATGCAATCAGGAGTAATGAGTCTCATATCGGTCATCTATCCAGTGCCACAGAGTGGATCAGTAGAGGCTATAAACACCAGCTTTGGCTTCAGCAAGAGCAAATAAAATGGGCTGCCAGAATTCGCCCCTTCTCTCTGATCAATCTGAGAGTGTTCGATAAAGGACGGGAAAAATAGGAATGTCCATACTGTGCTAAACAAAAATGTTGTGCTTTGCTGTTGTTGTAAACTTGATTATCTGTATAATAATACAGATACAGTACACACATAGCACAAGAAATAGTTCATTCTAACACTGGGTCTTGTAAATCACATGCCACACGATCAGAGATCAGAGACATTAATATTTGTTTGTTGTTGGACTTTCAGCTGCTCCCATCAAGGGGTCGCCATCCGACCCGCACACCAGTTTAGCACAGGTTTTACATCGGAGGCCCTTCCTGATGCAACCCTCCCATTTTATCCGGGCTTGGGACCGGCATACATCCATTGGGTGGGAATCAAACCCAAGCCTTCCGCATGGGAGGTATTGGTGTCTACACCAGTATACCAGTACACCAACGCCTTCCAGCATTAATCTTTGTTTATGAAGTATTTTACACCAATTGTATTATATCAAAAAACAAATTTGCTTTGATCTTGCTTTTAATTAATAATTTCTAATGATCTATTCATGTTGAACAATTTTCACCTATTCACCAATGTGGAAAATATTCACATTTTCCACATTAATGACGCCTCCTCAGAACATATACTTAAGAGTTCAGGACTCGAGGGATTTGCTTTATTTAAACTTCATCGATCAGATTTCAATAAAACATTCAGACTCAGCAACTGAAGCTCATTTCATGGTCAGCACAGCCTCAGGAGGCAGAGAGAGAGAGAGAGATTGTTGTGTGTGAATAGCAAGCTCTTTAGTAGCTAAATACCGTAAAGGTTAATGCAATTAAAGTTGTGAAGAGGGCCTTGAACAATGAAGGTGCCTTTTCAAAAAACTTCACTAAACCCTAAACGTGGGTCCTTGAAGGAAGTGAATAGAGAGAACGTTTTTGTGAATGCTCTCTCTCTTTCTCTTTCTCTCTCTCTCCTTTGCTTTATCTGCATCTCTTGATCTGAAATCCATGACTAGATTTCTACAGCTAGTCCTCAAAGCGGCTAGTGAAGAGTCTGACAGGGACACTTGTCTTGGCAGACATGACGAGCTGGCACAGTCTATGCACTTCACAGTCTAACCTTGGAAATTTGCTCAGTCGTCTGTGCCTGTCTGAGGCGTCTTTTTGAGCCCTGGGGAAAAGGACATGCTAAGGGACGAATGCAAGCCAGATGGCATCTGTGGCTGCGTCTGCAGGGGTGAAAAGAAGTGGCAGAGTTAGTGAGATATGAACTGGGAACTGTTGGCAAAGCTCCAGAGGGCATTACACTGTCAGTTTGATGAATGTTGCATACGCTGCTGAATATACGAACGTTTCGCATAGTAGTGGTATGGTTAAGTCCATATGCGCATAAACACCCTGACCCATTTGTACTGAATTAAACATTCTTTCACTCATTTATCTTCGGTAACCACTTTATCCGGGTCAGGGCCACGGTGGCAACAGAGTCTAACACGGTACACTGTGTGTGAGGTGGGAATGCACCTTAGATGGGACAACAGTCACTCATAGGACATAAAAAATAAGAATAAAAAGAAAATGTTGGTATGATGGAAAACACCAGTGTTGTAATAAATATCTAAGGCTTGATTTAAAAAATTAATTGAAATATGATTAAACATTATGCAAAAATGTGCAAACTTGCTGATCAGACCCATCTGAGAAGAGCCCCGTCTGTGCATGATGAGTGTGCTCGTTAATGTGTCGTATCCAATGAATAGTTAGTGCTCGAGATGAAAGCATCAAGAGTGCACCAAAAGTTTGTGCCTGTTTACATTATAGCAGCTTGAAAACATCATCAAGTAATCTACAAGGTGTGTTCAAGTCAAACTAGGACTTTTGATGAAATTTCTCATGAAGGCATAAAATGTATGGAAGTAAGCCACAGTAAAACATTTGGATGGTGGAAACGTTTTTAAGAAGGCTGTATGTCCGTGAATGACAATCCTGCCCAAGGTGGCTCAGCGCTCACTGCGGCCGTTAATGTGAACATTCAAAGAGTGGAATGCCTGATCCTTGAAATTTGAAGGATAACTTGTCGCCAACTTGCAGAAGAGACACATCTGTCTGTGTAAACTGCACACACAATCGTTCATGAACACCACTTGCACATTAGAGGAGCTCGGCTGGGAGTTATTGACCTCGGTCCAAGCCATTTTGCATTATGCCCCAAAACACAAGCGGCACAGATCAACACAGGTCAAATGACAATATAAAGAAAAATATATGTGCTTATATGGAAGCCTTACCAGTGTGTGTATCAGTTTGAATGTATCAGACATCAAACTGTGCATATGAGTTTCCGGATATGTCAGGTAGAACGAAAGTCATCATTACTTTTAAAACATGTAAATTTTACCACTATGAGATTATGGGAATGACATCCCAAAAATATAGAACTCTCAAAATGAGCATATTATTATTATTATTATTATTATTATTATTATTTTGGTAACAGAAACAACTAAAAACAACCATAAAAATGTGATCATGTGTATCCGTCCTATTTCTTTGTATACGTGACTCTTTTTTTATTTTTTGATCAGTCAGGTTTGTATAGTTGGTTAAAATGAAATAAAATTCAGTTCATCATGTTGCCTATTTTGTGCTTAAAAAAAGAGGATATGTCACCTGATACTGCACAATCCTGAGCCCTATATATGTTTCTTAAAAAAAAAAAATGAAATAAAAAAAAAAACAGAAAAACAAGAAATGGCTAAAATGCTCTTGGTACAGCAGTTCTTGGGACGCCAGTGCCTCAGACATGATACAGAGCAGTGTATCAAAGCTTTATGCATTTACTTTAAAAATTATACTCTACAGGGAAAGAAAGTAGTTAAAGGACTTATATGGCATTGGACCTCATCCCGAGATACCTGAAGCCAAAGAATTAACTTTTTTTTTGTTTTTAGATCAAGCCCACACCAAAAAATAAACTATCAAAACAGATAATAATAGACATCATGAATAGTTTTGATCATGTGGAGTAAATTGCAAATGGAATGAGGAAATAAATAAATAAATAAATAAATATGGCTCTGGCGTACTGAGAAAACTTTTTACCTTGATGGTATCTAAGCAAAGTGAAACATTGGGATAAGTGCATTAGTGTGGCAGGAGATTACATAGAGAAATAAAGCTGGTTTGTACTTTTATAACCATGTTCTGTTATTCTGCACAAATAAACATCCCGGTTTGACTTGAACGCCGCTCATGACATACACAATAAGTTGTTTTACTGTTTATACTTCCATCTCATGTAGCTGTTATTTAAACATGTTTTTGAATCAAATCTGCATTTTCTATAATATACCGACACAAATCCGTGCACCACTTTTCTCCTAATCATTTCCGCTTATTGATTGATAAAGCCATACATTTTTAAAGGCACCATATTGATCTGTGGAGGACTGTGTCCATACCTACAATTAATATACAGCAAAGCATGGCTTTGCCCGAGGTGGATTTTGAATTGATTGCTCTGAAATATTAAGTACTGTGTTTATTAACACTGTTCACCTGCTAGTTTGTGATTTATGGCAGTGGAAAAAATATGTGTATATTGAGAGCAGTGTAAGCTTCATGCTTTTACTTTGATAATTTAAAGAAATTATATTCTCCAGTCAAAGGAAGTAGTTAAAGGACTTATATGGCATTAGACCTCATCCCGAGATACCTGAAGCCAAAGAATTTAAGTTATTAAAAAAAAATTTTTTTAAATCAAGCCCACACCAAAATATATTGTGAAAACAAATAGAAATACTGTAATAGACAAGATGAATAGTTTCGATCATGTGGAGTTCATTTCAAATGGGATGAGGAAATAAATAAATAAGTAAATAAATAAACAAATCACAACATAATCAGTAGGTTCAAATCCATAATCACCCACGAGCTACAGCACTGCTTTGAGCAACCTTGCCATTAATCTATAATTTAGGACTTAATCAACTATTTAATCATATTATACTTTGTGCCAGGCTGCCAACCAAGCTGGGATTAAAGATGCCTGTTTGCTTACCGACTGAACGACTCCACCAGTCACTCATGATATCTAAACAGTAGACTGTGCTAGACAGCAGGAACAGTAATCCAACAGTGCAATCAGAGAAGAGCTTTTAAAAAAAAAACAATTCCAAAAAAATATAAACCGTGGCTCCACACAGAGGCTAAGCTACACAACAGGCAGATAATTGCTCGAGGCTCACCACCATTCCGGGTGTCTGGTGAAGCTTCTGAAGTCTAATGTTAATATTTTAGCTTTCTTTTTAGAACTTTAGACTTTTGTATGTACAGCTTGACAGAATTGTAGTTTTAGTAATGATGTAATGATTGTTGCAGTATTATTCAGTGTCCTACACTTACTTACTCACTCACCATCTATATCGCTTTATCCTGAATACAGGGTCGCGAGGGGTCCAGAGCCTATCCCAGGAGACTTAGGGCACGAGGCCATGTACAGTAAACACATACACACACTCACACGCTCATTCACACATTACAGGCAATTTGGGAATGCCAATTAGTCTAATCTACACGTCTTTGGATTGTGGGAGGAAACTGGAGTACCTGGCTCGGCGAGAACATGCAAACTCCATGCACACAGACCGGAGGCGGGAAACGAACCCGCATCCTGGAGCTGCAAGCCATAAGTGCTAACCACTATCCCACTTTCTTTTTCTAAAGTACAGTACTTATTCTAAGTGTGTAAGCAGCTTATTATTGACCTGAAAGCCTATAAATAGAAGTTACCTCTAAATGCTAAAATGCACACCCTTGACTAATCAAGATAATTAAATAATCAGAGTGATGGGATACAGCTTAATGCAAAACACTGCATGTAATTAAACTGCATGTGCTGAAGTGTTCCCATTTTTCCCCTTTGGTGTTTTATTTTAGGAGTTGCCAGATTATTTAATCTGCATGACCTGGGACAGGTTTTACACCAGATGCCCTCCTTTTCAGGCATCTGGTGTAAAACCAGGCTTGTGGCTGATTTGTATGGGGAATAGGTTCAAGGGTCTTGCCTAAAGACCAAACAGTGGCGACCCGGCGATGGCAGGGCTCGACCTCCTGACCTTCCAATCAACAACCCAGAGCCTCAAACACCTGAGCCACCACTGTCCTTTTTTATTCCTTCTTATGTATAGCTTGCCATTTGCCATTGATTGCTTTTTTTGTTAAGAATTCAAATCTAATTTATAGCTACAATTAATATTGTGGATCATCAAATTGGTTCCTTTCATCTTTCACAATGTTGCAGCTATCAACAACCCTGGTTATACAGTACCAGCCTTTCTTTTTTTCCCTCTCTCTTCAAGTTAATAAGGCAAAAACAAAATAATACCTTTACCTCTGACACTGGAGACTCCTTCCGTAAATCCTAAATAAATGTCCACCTTTATTTTCAGAATTATAACAAAATTCACCATTTTAACTATTATCCACGATTTCTTACCAATTTATTTGAAGCATTAAATTAAATAAAAAACTACAGTACTAGAGATACTGAATACTGATACAGTACTTTTTTGCTTGTTTGATTTGTGGTGATTTTGTCTAAAATAAAAGATAGCAGTCAAAGTAGACAAATGTCCTGCAAAAGTAATGTCTTCGAATACAGGTGAGGTGAGGTAAAATAAATCTTGCATGCTTCTCAAGACTCCCTGTATGGGTTGCTATGGTGATGGGAACAACTTCACATCACGTCTGAATGGCAGACGAGGCAGGATTTTCTCAGACAACAGGTATGAAAAAAATAAAATAAAGAAAAATCAAGCATAGCAATGGCATGTTATTTACGACAGACAACAGGTGTTAGAGCTTATAGTGTCATATCATTCCTGTGCACATTCTTTGGTTAATATTTTATTGCAATAGCTAACCTTAAAGAATCCATTGACGTATTATGGCATTGATGAAATTAGAATCTGTGCTTTGTTTCGGTATCGCTATATTAACATGCATTCATCTCACAGTCATCGTTAAAGATTCATGTGTAAATCTAACATAACATTATATAAAATCCAAGGTAAATGTCCAGCGGGGAAAACAGGTATTGATTCTTGACTCCATATCGGTCACGTCTGCACCATTTTAACTAATGCTCGCACTTGCACATGTGCTCGCAAGGGCTGGAAATCACGTTTCAGCATGCAGACGGAAGTGAGAGGAGCTCTCCTTTTTATGAGGATGGCTAGGGTAATAAACACGGCATGCTACGGAGAGAGCGTTTGATAAACTGGCCCATCTGTGTTATTGAACAGTTTGCAGAGCCTGGTCGAGGGCTCTGTCACTCCTGCGTTGCCACAAATCGATACCCGCCTTCACTGGGAAATATGACCAGAGCAGCAGTGGGACACTACAGCAAGTCACATCCAAAGCTCACTCACAAGCAAACTGTGTACACCGTTAGAATGCAAAAGTTGTGCTAATTAAAGTTTATAATTCAACAAATTGATCTTCGACGGTAATAAGGTTGTGCAGTGTATTGCATGAGAGTGATAGCGGAAGAGCAGAAAATCCTAATGAACCAATTTATTAAGATGGCTTGAGTTACTGGCTAAAGTAAGTTCCTGAAATGCAGTTCCCAATATTGAGGAAAATAACATATTAAATTATATAAGGCTGTGCTATAACGTCATCATGCTTCCCTTCATGTCCTTCTTGACATCAAGGAGTATCTCATTATACAAATCTAATAATGCACTCTCAACATGACAGCAATAAAAAAAAGACCCAGGTTCAACTTATAATATGCGACACTTGACTTAGTGAGTAGAGGAAAGTTACCTTCCTAACGTCCCACATTTCATCCTGTACCAGTTAAACATTTCAGTGGTTTCTAGAGAGAAAACAAATATCCAAATGAAATAATGAAATATATATATATATATTGCAGAAAGGTTACATTTCATTGGAAGGTTTAAAGGTTAACTAAAGGTTAATTTTCATTTCGTATATATAATGAAATAATTTTAACCTTTATATATATTATATATATATATATATTTCTAAAGTCAACTTGAACTGTCAACTTCTTGGAAATAAAATGATTAGAAATGAATGAATTGAATTATGAATGGATATCATTTAAACACTATCTATAATAATAGCTGTAATATAGCAATTAAAGCTATATTTAATAGTGAAGGTAAATGCACTTACTGTACACACACACAATGAGAACTTACATGATTGGGACTAAACAGCTGTGTGTCCATAAGAAAATAACATAGGAATCATGAAGGTTAAATTTTGTATGAATTGAAAAAGGTCATGTGTTCTGATGAGATCAGATTGACCCTATTCCAGAGAGATGAGCACATCAGTGTGAGAAGCGATGCACCCATCATGCATCATGCTTTGTACAAGTGCCTCTAGTGTCAGTTTTATCATCTGTGGTGGCTTTAGTTGGTCAGGTCTAGGCTCAGCAAGGTTATGTGGCAATTAAAATGAAGTCAGTTAACGGCCTGAATGTACTGAATAACCCGGTTATCATATCTACTGAATTTTCTTCCCTGATGATCAAAGCTAAAGTGGTCAAAGATATCTTGGAGTGTTTGACTTTTTTTGGCCAGGCAGTGTACATGAACTTAAAACCACAAAAGTACAGTACAGTTGTTAAATATGAAAGAAGGTAATAAATATGAGATAATCTTACAGAACGTAATGCTTTAAACAAACCTAGAAAAACGGGAGCATATACAGTAAGAAAGTATCTTAGTATTTTATAAGTTCTCTGTTGAAACATTTACACCTACCCCTGCACTGGAGACATGAAGGAAGGATGGAACGATGGGAGGGAGGGATGGAGGAAGGAAGAAAGAAAGGAAGAAAGAAATGCTTTATGACCTCAGGTAAGTAAAATCAAATAAGAATGTTGCAACAACCTAACTGAACATTTAGATTGAATGGTAAAGGACAGAGAACTGTTTTTTGACACCAGTGACTACATACAGTATGAGATAAAGGATCTGGAAACTGGTGATATACAATACAAGGCAGGACATCTCTCATTCACACACACACACACACATACACACACACACACAAAGTTAAAGAAACATGTTCAAAACAGTCTAACTGGATTCATTTGAAAGAGGATGCAGTGAATTACTTTTGAGTGGACCTCTCCCCAGCTGTCAATCATACACAAAATATTAGCCAATCAGATCATCTGATTTTCGTGAGATCTCCCCTTAAACTGGTGCCGCTATATTGCCCCACAAATATAAGCACTTGTTAGTGATTTGTTGGTAGTGAGTAAAAGGAAAATTTCAAAACTTTGGAGAGAACTGATTCTTAGATGCGCTTGGGGAATGTGCAATAATGACAAGCAATATCCAGAAAGGTTACAGGAGGCTAGTTTCATCCTTTTTCCGAAGTCAAAAACAGAATTGGAAAAGTGTTTGAAACGGATTAAGGCTTGCGGATGGCCGCACAGCTGAATGTAGAAACAGCAACAGACACAAGGCTCTGTGTTCAAAAGGTATGCAAGCAAAACTATATAGACACCTTCTATAACAAAGTCTTGTACACTCTATACACCTGCATTTACCTGTATTTATCAATGTCTGCATATAAACCCTACACCTCACCTCATGCTATCTCTGAGCTCGTCCCTCTTAAATCAATCAACTTGAACTGATTGCTGTGAAAATCCCCAAACAATATTATTCCACACGACAACTCGCCGTGCTTTGCATGGTGTCAGTGTGCTCCATCACTTATGCTCTGGTTGGCCAACGTTAAATATTTTTATTTCGTGTACTTGTGAGACATAGTGACAGTAACTAAGGAAGGGTGAGTCTTACCACCTGTGGAGGAAATGTCTATTATAACCTTGACTATACAATATGCAATGGAAATGAATTATTTTCATGTTTACGCAAACTCACAAAGGTGTGTGGCATGTGTTGGATATGCCATTCAGCTGGCCTGTCTGCTGTCTCTGCATGACAAGTTGACAAACAGGTTGGCAGTTTGCATTTTACCTCAGGCAATGTAGCTCCACTTAAAAGAAAAATAATTAGAGAGAAAAAAGTAGCTCCCTGGTATAACAATCACACGTGCTCCTTAAAACAGACTTCTCGAAAAACTAGAATAAAAATTGCAGATTAGAAGGTGAGCGTCCTGAGCAATAAGAAGCTCTTAGTGCTACTAAACCACCATATCTCTC
Organism: Clarias buthupogon; assembly: GCA_030014345.1. NCBI lineage: Eukaryota > Metazoa > Chordata > Actinopteri > Siluriformes > Clariidae > Clarias > Clarias buthupogon. The sequence continues at coordinate 14,176,903 of JAQMYK010000014.1, read as the reverse complement.
TACTCTAATGGAAGTAACAAAAGTAATCCTGGATTCTTATTTAATACTGTAGCAAAATTAGATAGAAATCAACCCACAAACAAAACATGAACACCAATGACATGCAGAGAGGAGTTTGTGAAAAAATCCAGGCTTTAAAACCAGACAATTTAATAAATATTAATGTAGGTGACAAGCTAACTATATCATGTCAGTACTTAGAATATTTTACACTCCTTCAAGAGACTGAACTAATTTCACTACTCTCTTCTGCAAAATCGTCAACTTGTGTACTAGATCCTGTACCTACAGCACATGTTCCCTCAAACAGAGAATACCAGGAATAAAGTAATTGAACCCCTTTTAAAAAGAGTCAACTCTTCCCTCGGCAACGCCTATATTTGTAAATCTTTTAAACTAGCCGTTATTAAACCCCTGAAACCCTTAAGAAACATGACCTCGGCCCCATCAGCTGTTTACAGTATATATCCAACCTCACCTCTACCTCCAAGACCATAGAAAATGGCATAGCACAGCAAGTAAGGGTATGCTCGTACCTATATAGGAATAATAGCATGAACTGCATCAGTCAGGATTAGCAAAGAGACATACAGTATCTGATGATTAGAGTTGTGTCTCTTTGCTTGTACTACTTAACCCTATTTGACTGATCATTATCAGTTTGTAAATTTAAATAGTGACTATTCTACATGTTTTAAGGTATAGTTTGGTGTTCCACAGGATTCGGTTTTAGGCCCACTGCTATTTACTCTTTACATGCTTCCTCTGGGTAACATAATTTGTAAGCATGGTATTAGTTGCCATTATTATTCTGATGACACACCAGTATATGGCTCAGCAGAGCCAGATGAGCGACACCAGGTTAACAAAGTTGAGAAATGTGAAAAGGACATTAGACACAGGACGCTCATTAACTTCCTCTTTCTTAATTACAAAGTACTATAAAGTACTTTGCATGTAGCTAGAAATAGGCTTTCTAATCACACAGTAACTCTGGGTGGCCTTTCTGTTTCATCATGTGCAGCAAACCTTAGTGTGATTATTGATTGAGTCTTTCATTTAAAGCTCATGTAGATAATATTACTAAGCTAGCATTCTTTCATCTCAAAAACATTGTCAAGAAAAAAAATATTGCAACTACATGCAAAACAACTGTAATACCTTACTGTTTATATTATTGTTATGTGTACCGTATAACCAAGCTCCTATTTAGTCCAGAATGCAGCAGCCAGAGACCTTACTAGAAGCAGAAGATATGAGCACATCACCCCTATCTTATCCACACAGCATGGGTCACAGTAAACTATCACATTGACTTTAAAATACTACTGACCTATAAAGCACTAAATGGTCTCAGTACCTGAGTAAACTTCTAGTGTTTTATGATCTGCCACACCTACTTCAGTCAAAGGGTGCAGGCTGCTTGTGGGGACCTTGTATTATGAAAACTACAGCAGGGATAGCGCTTTTTCTTATTAAACCTGAACGTTATATAATAGCCTTTCGATTTATGTTCGTGAACCAGACATAGTCTCTGTGTTTAATTCTAGGCTTACAACAACGTATTTATTTAGCCAAGCGTTTTGAGAATGTCATAGCTAAAGGTGCAAATCTTTGTGCAATCTTTCACTGAATAACATGACTTAATCTGCTATGTTTCAAGTTTAAAATTAGACTAAACAAATGCCAAACTAGAAAAGCTCATACAATATTGCCTGTGCTTTAAAAGTTTTTAAGTAGGTCAGAGAGTATGCTGGGCTAAAAAAAAAAAAGGTAGAAAGAAAGGAAAATGAGTAGAAATTCATGTTTAAACACTCTTGTGGGGAACTCACATGCCTTCTCAAAAGCTATGCTTGGGGGAACCAGCAGGCTAGACAGTCTGGTAATACAACAAAGCAGGAGTAGCTCTCATTCAGCGCTCTCAGACTTTCGAATCGCTTCCCCCCATCCTTCCTTTTTAACTCGACATCCTGTGCTAGGCCTGAATCTGATTCTCCCTGAGAGAGGATGAGACCTTGCCTCCACAAGAAGAACAAAGTCGCTTCATCCTTAAGCTGCATACCCCTGCATATGTGCCTTGCTTCGCCTTGATCGCTCCTGCTGAGATATTCCTCATCCTCTGGCCCTGAGTTGCAAATGCACAAGAAATCTGCCTGGCTCTCAGGTTTCCTTCAAGATTCTGCAAGGCAAGCATGTCTTAGAGAAGATTCAAAAGGTATCATAAATCAACTACAGCTATATCTCAAGATTCCATAAATTCTGACGAACTTTTCTGCCAGCAGTGGATTATTTTTAGAGGTTTGATATTTCGTAATCAACTGAAAACGCAGATAATCTTTCCTGAAATAACGAAGAAAGAGCAAGTTCTTGAAAATGCTGTTGCAGTGAACGAAGAGAACCTTTGCTTTAAGGAAGCACTGTTTGTTAAAGAAGAAGAAGAAGAACTCGTCGAAGCAATTATTAATCATAACTGTGATTATTCTGCCACAGCAAGCGGAAAGTGAAGATGTAAATGTGTGCATTTTTTTTTTTATATCACACTGATGCAGGTTAGTAGGGAATTATATTAAAAACACACAGCCCTTCAATTACCAAAGACCTGAAAATCTAAAAATACATCAAGTGCAGCTAAACTGAAAATGCAGTGATTATAAAAGAAACTTCTTTAGAATTTTTTTTTTACTTTCTATGTTCTTGTATTTTTTAAATTAACCCATGTGTTAGGAAGGTTTGAGGCAAGGACACAAGTGCAGTAAAAGGTGTTTATTAAGCACTTACTCAGACGAACAAAACCAACACGGGTAATTAGAATACAGTGTCGGGTAAAACAGGCTAGGGTCGGACAAGCTACAAACAGAATAAATTAGGGAAGGCTAAATCAGAAACGAGAGAGATCAGCAAATCTGGGGAACACAGAAAGGCAGTCACAAAATAACAGCTCGGTAACATACTGAATATCTCATGAGCATATATATTTCACAATGAGAGTCTCTTTCAAGGTTCTATTTATACTCTTTGTAAGATTGCTTGCAGGTGTGCGTGTTTTTAGAACTCTGATGATCTTGAGACGTCTGGTTGGGAGATGGACTGTAGTTCTCCTCTGCCATGTTTATAGGCGTTTGCGAATCATCCTTGACACCATGAAAGTGATTCTTCTTATTACAGTCTTTCTTCTTTGAAGTGTGTTATTCCTCCATATGCCATAAAAATCTTAACAAAACCTTTTTAAAATTTCCATGCAAGTCCCAGTGTACAGCAGAAAAGAAGCAATTACACATTAGAACAAATGTAGGGGGCGGGCTCAAGGCAAACCCTGACTTTTAATTGTGCAGAATAACATAACCTTTATTTCTCAACCTGTATTTCTATATATAATTCCCTGCTACACTAATGCACTTATCCCAGTATTTCACTAGTGCTTGGATATCATCAAGGTAGAAAGTTTTCTCAGTACGCCGGAGCCTCGAAGAGATTCCTTTTAAGGCACAAACGCAAGTGGTGTTCATGAGACATATCCCTTCTGCAAGTTGGCAACAAGTTGTCTGTCAATTTTTATGGATCAGAGGCTCCACTCGATGAATGTTCACTGGTATGACAGCAGTGGGCTCTGAGCCACTTTGGCCGGAATCATAATTCACGTTCGTACGACCTTTGTTCAAACGTTTTACTGCGGCTAAGAGGTCTCATCACCATACTTTGAAAGTCCCGGTTTGACTTGAACACCCCTCGTATTAAGTAAAACCTATAGAGAGGCCAGAGGTGCTGTTAGAGATAATAAATCCACACCTTCTGACCAATGACAACTGACTGTATCGCTTAACAATTTGAAATTTTGTGCTATGTTAATGAAGTCCATAAAGGATTCCCTGCAGACAAAATGTAGAGAACCTCGGAGTTTGCAATAACATCAAAATATTCCTGCACCTCTTAGTATCTTGTTTTTTTTTTATTATTCTATTAGAGTCTTTTCAGACCAGCACAAAAATCCTGTGATTACTGTGAGTGTCCTTAATGCACAGGAAAGCATACTGGCTTATTTTCGTCAGACCTGTTTTCAATGTGTGAATCCATGCTGCATTGCCAGTATTCCTTGTAGCGTCACATATGGAGGAACCCTATTTTTGGCTGCGTGCTGTATGGCAGGTTATCTGCCAAGTACAAGAAAAAAAAATAATAATAATCTAGTGAATAGACATAAATGGACAAGTGGTTCTGTTTTTGGCATGTCAAATCAGAGACAGCATCTGTAGAGAGGTGAGGTGACGAGTATCTGTAATTCCTTATTTTTTTCTCATATGTCAATGTTTTGACAAGGGTAATTATGTCAGGACAAAAGGCGACATTGCATTATGTTGTTTTTTTGACAGTATGAGTATTGAGTATTTTTTTTTAAATATGTGCTTTTGTGCTCACTGTTCCTTTACTGATAGCTTTACAGATGCAGTATGCTTGTTTGCAAAAAAAAAAAAAGTCTAATAGGAAAATGAAGTGCTTAATTAAAGCAGACAACGCAGAACTACTAGTTTCAGAACAGATTGAAAAGCGGTTACAGTACATCTCATAACCAATATACTTCTATCACTTTTCAGTCTGCTCAAAATTTTTAATAAAAGTTAATCAATTAAAACTGGGATTTATGATTAAATTTCTCATAAATGAAGATTTAAAACCACCTGACATTTACAGAAGATTTCAAGCACAGTCTAGTGATGAGACTCTTAGCCACAGTAAAATATTGAAATAGGGCAAAGAAGGCGTATGTCAGTGAATGATGATCCTGGATGAGGTGGCTTAGAGCCCACTGTAGTCATTCCCAAGACCATTCAGCTAGTGGAACTCCAAGATCCTTGAAAATCGACGGATAACTTGTTAGCCAACTTGTGGAAGAGACGTGAGAACTGTAGACCTAATCATTCACAAACACCACTTGCACATTACAGGAACTTACAGTAGCTGAAAGCAGAGTCATGACCTCATTCCAAGGCATTTCCACATGTTTTTCCATTAAAGGAAATGGAAATGGCCTGGGACCATGTCCCCTTCGTTTTTTTAAAATAATTCTGTCCATACGACTTACATTTTAAAGATATTTTTGTCCACATTAGAACGCAAAACGCCCTGTTAAGTGCTGTTAGGAGCATCCCTAATCAACAGTGGGCCAATCAGAAGCCTAGACGAAACGCCATTACCGGTTGCGCTTTGTCCGACGGGTCTCGTCCAAAACCGCCGTCGCTGTCTGCGGGGTCTGTGTCGTCTGAGTGTTGTATGTAGCAACAGTGAGCTTCGTAGTACATTCAGGCCCCTTTGTTCGTTAACATAATGTGTGAGTAACTGCGCATGAAAAAGCAATGATAACAGTCACTAGTTTAAAGTCCACTATTGCACAAACTATCCTCATAAACAGAGTCAAATCAAGGAAACTAGCAGAGAGACAATGACATCATCGACACACAGGTGACGTTACGACAAACCAAAATCTCCCCTGTCCACACAACACCACTGAAAACAGAGTTTTGGAATATCTTCACTTTAGACTGAGTTTTCCAAAAGCTCAGTTTTCAACTACCAAAACTGCGTTTGCATATGTACAAAAGGCCAAATCCGCAGATAAAAATCTCTGTTTTTAAAAATACCCAGCTACGTGTGGTCATGGCCTAGGCTCATGGCTCTGGCTTACTGAGAAAACTCTCTACCCTGATGCACTAGTGAAACACTGGGGATTATATAGAGAAATAAAGGTAGTCTTTACTCTCATAACTGTGTTCTTTCATTCTGCACAACCAAAACAATCCCGGTTTGACTTGAATGCCCCGTGTAAATAGCATATTTTTTAAGGTTATTATTAACAACAAATTTCCATATGCATGACAGGACACTGAAATAACAATGCAACCTTTCTTTCTGCTTTCCTTTGCTTTTTACTTGAACTCTCATTATCCTCAACAATGTGTATCTACAAGTTCAAATCTACTAACATTAAGTAAAGTACTTTTTTTTTTTTTTTTTTTAAAGATTTCCTACCTTAGAATGGTTGGGTGCAATTCATTTAATGAATTTTATAGAGCACATCCCTCTGTATTTTATATCGTCCAAATATCTTGCAGCAATAAGTGCACATATAACATTTGGCAACATAAAGTGCTTGGGGGGGGAAAAAGCAAAAATGGATGAAAATGCAGTTTCACCTGACAACAGTCCTGATTTTAAAGCTCCAAACGGTAAAATCAGCAGGGCCATATTTCACGTTTAACAGCAGAGCAATTCATCAGGGCTCCCACCTTTGCAAAGGGGGAAGGCAAAAAGTGCAAAGTTAAGTGCTCTCCGGGCCAATGTAAAACCAAGGGGAAATTTGATTTGCTGTTTATGACAGGTATTAACCAAGTGCTCCCTAAATAAAGTTTATGGCATAATGGGTTTTAATGCTGTGTGTCTAAAAAGGATGTTTTCAATCACTGAGCTTTTCTGAAAGAGGGAAGTCTAGCTGGCTGGTGACTTTCCGAACTTCAAGGTCATCGTCACTGCCAAATCATATGTGATTGTGGGCAGATTGAAGGGTTTGAGTGGCAGTTGTTCGAGCCGTTCGTGTCTGCCAAATTTCCGCCTTCTGTTGCCATCCAAACGACAAGAAAATGGATTGCTGACAAAGCTACCTGTGATGTGCTGACACTGCTGTTTTACACTGTACTATGGAAGACGGGTTACACAGGTGACATTACCACTGATGCGAAAAACATGCTCGAATTTATTATTAACACAAAAGAGGGGACGATCGTTTCTTATTTCGAATGACAAGTCCAAGGGAACAAGGAAAATTAGATCAGGTATGAAATAATCGAGGATGAATTTTCAAAGAAAATTAAAAGATGAGAAATGGGAAAACTGTAATCTAATTATACGTCCCACTAGAGAGGAAACGGTGAAGGATTTTAAGATTAGTATTAATGACCTTTCTGAAACACTATTAAATGACCAAGAGGGAATCAGGCTTTTAGGTGTCTCACGATGCCTTTCAGTCCTCGCACAGTGTACAGCCATCAGTCTCCCTGGAGCTTTTCTGTCAGAGGGTTTATGATGGTACATCTGTTATAATCTGGTGGTGCGGGGTCGCAGGGACATCAGCTGCACCATTCCGCCACACAGGAGTATACATGCTGGATAAAAGTCGCTTTGTTGAGAAGTTCGCTTGTTTTGTTAGCTGAATTCACAATAGTACTAGAAGGCAAATAGAGTGATGACCTCATATATGAATAAAAGGACTCTGTCATTGTTTTAGTTAGTTCATAGCAAAGGTCGTAGCAGGAATGGAGGTGATATATGTGTGTTGGCACAGAGATATTATGGCATTTCCTATTATATAATAAGCATCTAATTACAAATAGAATGATTATGCCAAATTTGCAAAAAGTGCTCAATGTGTGACAGTTACTGGGTGAGAGAAATTACACTTAAATAGCACATTTTCAGACATCTTTAGACAAACTGCATTTACCCTCGGTAGTGTGTTCTTCCAAGGGTTCCAAGCCAGGGTTTCCCAGTTTTTTCAGACTGTACATGTCATGTTAGATAAAAAAAATTACAAATAATTAAAAAATACTTTGCTTAACAGTGAAACATCATGTCCAAAGACAAGCCATGCTACAAATAAAATCGCAAGACGAACCAATAAGAAAATGCTGTCTTCAAAGCATTGGTAAAAATTGATTTGTCAGAACCATGCCAAGGAAAGCCTGGGTGAAGGTGGCTTCCCTTGTTATATAAAAAAAGAAGGATTGACCAATACACCCTGTCACAGCACTGTTAACAAACATTAGAAACTGCAGTTTATGGTAGGTAGAGATTTTTAAAAAATTTAATAAAAAAAAAAAAAACATAACTACGAGCAGCAACTAAATATCAAAAACTGAAGCCGAACACAGACGGAAAAAAAGCTGCATACAGACTTTGAGTGAGGAACATGATGTCCAGAGGGACAGCTTCAATCATTTTGTTAATAAATTCAGTAGTATTTTGTCATGTGTTTTTGGTTGTTTTTTTTTGCTGTTTTTTTTTTTTTTTTACCCTCAGAGGCGTGTGTAGGTTCTAACAAAATTAAACATGAAATTCTTTCCTCCACATTTACATATTAATTATGTATTAATTACAAATGAAACAAAAAGGGAATTCATATTACCTTAAAGAGATGTTTTAAAACAAATAACAACTGATTTTTGGACTAATAACATGAGTCATGTGTGTCAAATACTGTGAAATGTATTACTTTTGTATAATAAAAGGGGAAAATAAAGCGGTATAGACAGTGAGTGTATAATAAAGCAGTAATTTACTATTATATTATAATCTATAATATGTATTATTATTTATTCTATTCGAGTACAACATTTAAAAATTGTCATAATGTTGCCAAAATCTGCTCAAAACACCACTTCCCATAATGCAGTGCAGCCTACATAGATGACTACGAATTCCAAATGACCAAAATCCCCAGCACAAAACTCCATCAGCATGGGCACAGTCACCAGAACTACACACATAACCTTAATACATGTGTCAGAGGCAAACAATAAAATCGATGTCCTCATCAATGCCCACTCCTCATTTCATCCGTCATACATATTTCATACATCTACAGTGCAATCGTCCTCAAGGCACACCCCTGACAAGTATTCAGGCCAGACTCCTGTGCCAAAGCTCTTTCACAATGCTCACTTTACTTGCCAAACTACAGCCTCAAAACAGATTAGACTGACCTATTAACTCCTGCCAAAAACCAAGTCTAATCTCTGGCGCTTGGCATACTGCACCTGACAGGACATTGGGCGACCAGCGACTTCATCAGAGGTGAGAAATACAGCAGGTACTGAGGAGTGGGTTATTTTGGAAGAAGTGTTATTCCAAGTCAAAATGAATACGAAAAATGAGAAACTGGAATGTAGTCTGGGAAACCAGCTGAGCCTGGATGTCCCTTAATTATCCCAATCTGGATGCTGTGCTAACTCACTGTGGATTTTGTAAGCTTGATAACATTAGAAATTGAAATTGTTTGGCTAAAGCAAATCATTGCACAAAATATACCTAGAGAACGGATTAATGCTGCAGATAATGTAACATTAGGATAAATATAGTCCTGTGCAATCAAATCTGGTTTCAACGTTTCCGAGCATCTGTTAAAGCAAAACCCTCTGGTCTTATTCTTTTTATTAATTAATCTAATAAGAGTACAAAAAGCGTTAAGGCATTATAAAAAATACAGCCGAAAGTACACATTTGCTAAAAAGACTTATTTCGAACTCTGAAGTCATTTAAATTTGGCAGTGCCAGGCAAATATACTGAAAATATACACCCACTTAAACTATCCCTCTGATTTATTTATTTTATTATTTATTTTTTAATCCACCCACTTAGGGCAGACTGTTGTGAATGATTTTTTTTTTTGGAAATTGTATTACTTGGCCTTTAAATATGTGTATAAAGTAGTGTGGACCACAGTCCCCCACATCTTATCTATTTTTGTCCATAGTATATTTTTTCTTTCTATATTTCTAGCATTAATCATATCGCATATAATTATATTGCAATGTTAACCACGGGTTCTTCAAAGACATTAACAGAGCATTTTTATTTATTGAAAATTATTGTGTTATCCAACAAAACAATACATTTCAAATCTGTCTATTCTATCCATCCTATGTAAATAAATATCTTAATTCTGAATATTCGACTGCATTAATCCTATGATTCTGCATGCTTTACACGAGTATTCAACAGAACCCCATCTTTTCTTTCACACAAAGAGACTTGAACAAAGAAAGCACAAAGCAACTTTGTGTGCAGGCGGGTCGCTGCATATTGGTGCTATTATTAGCTTACTCCTGCTGCACTTCTACATACCCAAAGACAATATATATATATATAGAAATGTAGAAATATTATATATAATAAGTACACTACCAGTCAAAAGTATGGACCCCTTATAATTGCATGATCTTTTCTGATTTTATTTCTTTCTACATTGTAAACCAATGCTGAAGGCATCCAAAATACGCTATAATTTCCTCTGAACAGTTGATGTTGAGATGTATCTGCTACTCATGATCTGTAAAGCCTTCATAACGGCTCTAATCTGAGGTGATGTTGACTGGTGATTTCTGAAGCTGGTTACTCTAAATGCACTCCTCCTCTGCAGCAGAGGTAAGTTTTGCTCTTTCTTTCCTGGGAAGTTCTTCATAAGAGCCAGTTTCATTATGGTGCTTGATGGCTTTTGCAAATGCACTTTGCATCTTTGAAATATAAGAACTCAGAAGTGCACTAACATCATCTAGGAAATATGAGAAAGCAGTATGAAAAAAGTTTAACAAAGGTTAATACAAAATCCAACTAAAAGGAATGATATTGCAGAAAAATAAGAGCATGACTTGACAATGTGGCTTATGACTCAGATTGTTTAAATAGTTTAGACTTAATGAAGCACAGGGTTGCTCATTTCCTGGGTCGATAGCTTTGTTGGCTAAGAAGTGTGGAAATAAACTAGGATTCAGGGGAAAATAATTGATTAATTGTATTTGAGTTGTATACTTAAGTTCTATTTTTGGCAGAATTGTAGCCTAATATTTTGGTAAATTATTACTGCAACATACCCATGTAAACCTAAGCAAACTTGTTTACATATTTTTAGTCAAGTTCTCATTTTGACCTTTGAAATACGTACAGTATATACAAATCAATTTTAATCATAACTTTTACACAAAAAAAAGGAGAGAATGCAGGCTATTCGGGCCCTCAACCAGAACAGTACATAGAACTAAACTGATTGGACTTGCTTTGTTTCCTTCACACCTGTGTTCGATTTACAACATTATTCGACACGTTCACACCATGTTTCATGCTGTTGTCATACCCATCTTTACCCTTTTATATACACTGTATATATATATATATACTGTAAAGTTAAGGATATTTGTGAAAAAAATTATTTGGGGGATGAAAGTTGAGTA
>JAQMYK010000014.1:14147457-14160726 GCA_030014345.1 Clarias buthupogon | reverse complement strand
AGGCGGGGTACACCCTGGACAGGGTGCCAATCCATCGCAGGGCACACACATACGCACATTCACACACTCATTCACACACTACGGGCAATTTGGTAACGCCAATTAGCCTAACCTGCATATCTTTGGACTGTGTACCATATGATACAAAAACGTCTTCCACCATTGGGGAGTCTCAGAACTGACAGCTTTGTACTTTTCCAAATTTACAGTAATATGACAATGTCTTATTAGCAGCTTATTCACAGTCTTATGAACTTCAGGTGAAAGAAAAAAACCAGACCCAGTTCCATTAATTTCAAATCTCCTTTTCTTTGCTTAATGCAGGTCAATAAAACGACCCTTTTGAAGTGGTGACTTTTTTTAGGTCATGGCAGTGGATTTGTCTTTATGCTACGTATGTTACTGGAGGATTCCAGTAGGGGGCACACTGGAGAATTTATTCAGACAGTTTTGCATAATGTGAACAAACATGAAGACACTCGAGGAGCTTAATTTCCATGTCGACATTTAAGATGGTATTTATCTACTGCCAACTGTTTTGATATGAATATTTGTCACTGTGCAGTGGTAAAGATACATCATCAGGCTCACACCAACACTGATATTATAGTTAAGACTACTGGTTTGGACTAATAATCAGAAGGCTAAAGCTTAAATCCCAGCACCACCAATATGCCACCACTGGGCCCTTGACCAAGGCTCTTAACTGTCAACTGCTCAGTTGTAAAAATGAAATGCATTAAAGGCACTTGCCAATTCCAGTAAATGTGAATAAGACATCTTAAATGATTTTAAAGACAATAAAGTCACTGTCTCTAACAGGATTCAAACTCACACCCTTTCGATCCTCCGTTCAGAGTGCCAGCGAACTGTGCCAACACTGCTTTCCTGTTGGACAAATGTAGAGCCATAGGTCATGGCTTTATCACAACAGTAGGTCATGTGATTTAAAACAAAACAGACAATGTTTTTTTTATTTTTTATGTAGGCCTAGTTAAATTCTCATTGAATGAACTGTCTTATTTAAGAACATTAGATTCTTGGACAAGCTTTTCCAAAGCGAAAAGAATATTCAAAAGGGCACTGCTGAAATCAAGGGGCAAAGGGGGCAGGTGCTCAAGCACTCTCCTTCAACCTCCCCACCCCCTTCCCATATGTGTTATCAACCCTCTTATCTGAAGCACTGCCAGACAGAAGGTTCCTAAAAACCCTTTCCAAATGGGGTGCCTAAGTGGCAATTTAGCTCAATCTCATCTCTCACTCTTTCTCTCCTTAAACCATTAGCTACTACTCTGTCATTAGTCTTGACATGGTCCGCAATCAAGAGTGCTTTCATTTGGAGCCCCAAAAGCAAAGTTTCTCACACTCCTTGCACACTCCTGCTAATTAATGTTTCCCTGAGGACAAGAGAAACATGCTGCAGTAACCTTTAGCAAAGCTGCATGAAGTACATGACAGAGGCAGACAAAAGGCAGATGCAGGGCAAGAGGTAGAGAGCGAGAGAGAGAGAGAGAGAGAGGGAGACAGAGAGAAGACAGGGTCCTGACAGAAAATGGAGACCTCTTTTCCCTGGTGGCAGTTGGTGAGTCAGCGAGGGACCGGATATGCGAGGATGAGTGTAATTAGCAAAGCGGCTCTAATGCCAGACCCAGACGGCAAGAGGGGCAGAGGCTGACAGTATAACCCTCTGGAGCAGGATGTGCCCTTCACACGAGTACACAAGTGTCAGCTCGGCATGGGTTGGTATAAAACAAAGCTTGCCATTTAGAATAAGAAATCTGCTGCAAATTGGTCACGCTCTGAACTCTTCTACGCTCTCCTCAGGATTGCGTAGTAATGACATGCACAAGACAAACATGATACGAACGTTCAATATAAATCATCCTGAGCGATACTTGCTTGTACTGTATATAGTTTGATAAATTGCCATTGTCAATGTAACGCCTTCCTCTGAGATGCTTATACTTTCATGTCCTTCTTTGTATTTCTAAGTGGATATATACTGTATGCGTGTGTAAAAACGCCATCTAATCACGCTTAAATGAATTTCCATTGTGGTGTGCACTACAGCTGTGATTTTTTTTTCTGAGAGCAGATACTCATATAGATCATAGATGAGCCTTGACCTGGTGTCATTTTAATTTTCTTGTTTTTCATCCCAGATGACAGCTCTTGGATGGGCAAGCCATTGCCGGTTTAATAACACTGAACCCTGAGATGACAAGGGAGTTGATTAATACTGTAGGTTTAGCTATTGGTGTGTTACTTTGAGGAGATAATTTCACTCTCCTCCAGTAGGTGATAGGCTACCGCTGTGAAAGAGGCGTAAACACATCATTTGAATCAGTAACTTATTTACATAATGTAAAATTTGATATTATTATTAAGCCTTTTCTTCTTAAACATCCTTTTGCCATAGGACCAAAAAATATATATATATACGTATATGAAAAATCCTTCTTTTCTCAAGTTTGTTCATGGTAGCTTCTTGAACTTTGATTCACACTCAGAGCGCCTACTTCAGTAATCATCCGTGCCGTCTGAGTAATGCCGGGGCTAGAAATTGTCTGACCCCTGCTCTGTCAATGGCTGGCTTGCTACAGACAAGCTACTTTCCTCCCTGTTCTAGTGAGATTTTCCTTTTTATTTTCATAAGAATTGTAGCATGCCCCAATTTCACAAGGAATTAGCATGTCTCCTCTTAAGCATGACTCAATTCAAGAGGCATGAGCAGACAGATTGCTATGCAGACTGTTCTACCCTTATGAATACTCCTCTAACACAGCAGGACTGCTTGTCAGTGCTCGTTTTAGGTGGGAAAATTGCAGCACGCTCCGTGATTCTCAGAGAGGTGAAATGCAGATATAGGAGAGCGGGTGATAGTGGAGCCCCAAGCACATCTGAGACGGCACTGATGCAAGAGTGTTTCATGCCTTTCATCAGTCAACCTTTGTAACAAGTCAAATGAAATCCCAATTTTCAACAAGCTCTGTACAGATTTCTGTGTAGTTCCTGTTCAAATACATCTAACTCACAGAGGACTTAATAATTAACGAGCTGACTCATGAGTTTTGGAACAAAGCATGCAGGGCAAAGGGGAACACTATCACTATATAATTTGATTTTACACACACACACATATTTACATCCAGCCATTATCTATGCCACTTATCCTGGCATGATGGGGTGCCAAGCCATCACAGGGAACAAGCACACACACTCACACACATCAAGGGAATCTAAAGATGCCAATCAGCCTACCATTAATGTCTTGGGACAGCTACAACAAAGCAGAGTATCAACAAGAGTAACCATACACGCCAAGCATGGGGAGAACAGACAAATATTTATATACTGTTCTTAGTTTTTTAAGGTTCTGCATTCTGAGGGCTTCTGAGAGATTGAGCTTCAAAGTGTTTGCACTCCAGATAGCAGAACTGTGCTGTGCTTTTTTACTTTTCAAATAAAAAGACCAAAAAAGCATATCCTTTAAATAACTTTTAAAAACAAATTATGTTAAAACATTGTCACAGCATAAGAAAATATGAATAACTCAAATTTGTCAAAAATTCACAACAGAACATATAATTTCAAGGTGACAATACATGTTTGTTTTTTTATTTTGCAGGATAACAGAACATGTTTATGCTATTTCTCTATACAATCCCCTGCTACACTATTGTACTTATCCACTAGTGCTTGGATACCATCGCGGTAGAAAGTTTCCTCAGAACGCCGGACCCATGATCGAACTCCCTGAAATCCTGAAACGCTGGCCTACCAGGTACTCCTTTAATGACGCCAAACATGTGGAAATGGCTTGAAGAGAGATCAGGACTGTCTGGGGCATGTGTCAATAATTCCCAGTCGAGTTCCTGTAATTTGCAACTGTTGTTCGTGAATGAATGTGTGTACAGTTCCCAACTATCCATTATGCATTGACTTTCAAGGATCAATCGTTCTACTCATCACCGTACTGTGCTTCTGTAAATGTTTCGTAAATCAATTTTATGCCTTCTTTCAATAAAAATTTCATCACAAGTCTTGGTTTCTCTTGATAGATAGATAGATAGATAGATATGTAACTGTTGGTTAGAAAATAATTTAAAATATTTTATGTCTTTTAGTAACTTATTAATTTTATCGTACTAAACTCCCAAGTATTTTTTTGGATCAGCACAAAGGCTTTTGTGACTTCATTCAATGTTCTGTTGAACCATGTATAAAGAATTTCGATAAATCCACCATTTTGGCAGCATTATTCCATCAAATATCCAGCCTTTGCTATTTTAAATGTTTTCATACAGTTCTATGTTGTGCGTGTGACTTATTATGGTTAGAGAATATTGCTGGCTGCTGTGGTTTAAAAAACGGGCAACACATATATTTTAATACAGACATACAGTATTCCACATGCTACAGAACTCTTATTTGATAAGCTCTTGCAACATGTGCGTCTGTATCTGTGTGAACAAGTGCTGTATAGAATATGAGCAAATAATTAACCGTTACAAAACTGGCAGAATGATCCCATAATGCAGCACTGTATAACACTGACTTTCATCCCTAATTCACACTGAATCAGCCTCACTGAATCATCCACACTGAATCATCACTGTTGAATAATCTTTACTAAATCACTCTCTCTCACTCATTCGCTATACCCCTGATCCTGTACAAGGTCTGGAGCCTATCCCAGGGGACTCAGGGCACAAGGCAGGATACACCATGGGTGATGTGCCAGTCCAATGCGAGGCACACAAGCGCACATATGCTGACACACTACAGGCAATTTGGATACTCCAATCAGCCTAAACTGCATGGGAGGAAACCGGAGCCCCCACCAAGCACGGGGAGAACATGCACACACACAGACCCAAGGAATAAAACCCTTAACCAACATTGCTACCCACAACGAATAATCTAACTAAATTACCTTTACTGGATCATCCATACAGTACCTTTTCATTTAGTGTATATTAAATCAATGATACTATATTGAATCACCTATACTGAATCGTCTCTACTGATTCACTTATACTGAATCATCTGTTTTGAATCACTTTCACTGACGAGCAGATTTATTTTTTAAATCTGATATTGATTTTTATCGGGCACTCCAGGTTATGCTTCTTCCATCACCTTTTTAATCGCCCCATCACAAATTGGTCATATTCTTGGCCCAGACGCTGAAAGTCAATGCTGTTTTTGTTAGATACCTCACTCTGTCTGGGTTACCGCAAGCCCGGCGAGCGCGCAGAGCCAGACTTCCATTAGTTCCTGCTGAAGACGAGATTAGCAACTTGGTGCAGCACATATTGAGTTTTGTTCTGGCATGACATCAATCAGGGTGCTGCAATATGCATTTGTCAGATGGTATACTGATCATGTTTGCACAAAGCAGTGAAGCTTGAAATTCCCCTGTGGGGCTCTCATGGCGCCAGTTATCTCATGGTTTTAACTGGTTCTGGACACTACGTGAATGAGTAGGTTATACTGTATGTGGCATAACACTGCTTACAGAAATCAAAACAATTGGTAAAACAAACAAACAAAAAAAAACACATTTTGAGGTTTGGTTTGTCAGTAGGTTTGTATTTTTAGTATATCTTGGTGTGTAGCAGCGGTAATTATTGTATATTATACAACTGTTAGTTCCGACTGAGTAATCTGATTGGACTAAAGCCATTCCATGATTGGTGATGATAGACAGTAACAGCGCAGGTGCTCTATCAATCGTTAATTACTGGAAATGTCTGTTGATAAGCGCGGGTGAAAGGTCGTTATGGTCTGCAGTACTGAAGAGGGGGAGAAAAACTCTTCCAAATCCACCCTTCCTGCCTTCCAAAACCCACATTCAAAACAAGTCACTGAAGCCCTTTCAGCAAGATAACACATCTGATAGATTTGTCATCTTAAACAACACTTTGTCTCCCTAGTCATTGGTTCAAAGTCGTTCTCAATCGCATCTAAACCGTTCGTGTTTTTCCGTTCACTCCTAATGCAAACTACAAAGTCAACTTAACTTCAAACACAAGGCTGTGTCCCAAATCCCTCTCCAACCCCTGATCAAGGGCACTACATTGTGTGTGGAACAAGGGATTGTACACCCTAGAAAAAAAATAACTGGTTAAACAAACAAACAAATCATAATGTGCACGGCTGTGATGTGGTTGAGATATCACAGCCATGCTGATATTCATCAGCACCTCCTCTCGTGTAATAAATTAATTACAAGATCTAAACACTTCTCGGCTTAAACTGTTTCATGAACGTTTACAGATAGCAAAGAAAATTTTGAAACGTCAAACTCTAATGGAACAAAACATCCAATTTGCAGCAAACGGCAGAAAGAGAATATATACAAGAGAGAGTCAAAAATTATCCGCACTCTGGCTGTAGAATTTGTTTTAATTTATTTTAAGAAAAGATAAATACATAATTTATCAACATAATATCCTTGCTTTTCAGTCGGACGCAAGCTTTTATATTCCCTCATTAAAAATGTTCTAGACTGAACTGCGATCGACGATGCACCACTGTCTTCACTTCATCAGAAGTGAATCTTTGTCCTTCATTCTCGGGCTGCTTTCAATTGAAAGTCTGATGGAGCGAGGTCAGGACTATAGGGACGATGCTTTAACACCTCGAAACAAAGAGTGTCGACAGTGTGGACAGAAGTATGTGGACGTGCATCGTTATGCAAGATCACAAGGCCCTTGGATAGCAGTCCTCTCCGTTTAATCTGAAGTTTAACCTTCAGCTCTTTAATAAGCGCTGTTGATTGTCAAAGCTTTTTTTATGACGATGTTCCAATATTGGCCCTTGAGAATCCCAGAAAACTGTAAATATCAATTTTCTAACTGATGACTGACTTTTGAACTTTTTCGTGCTTGATGATTGAGGATATTTCCATTCCATACTCTGCTATTTACTCTCAGGCTTGTAGTGATGATTCCACGTCACATGTAACGATTCTCTTTCTCTCTCTTTTACTTTCTTCCTTAGAGTATCAGTCTAAATTTTGTTTGCAGATATCCAAATGCTTCTGTTTATGCTCAACACCAGGTACACCCTCGAACCACAAAAAATTAATCAACACACTCCGTTCTTCTTTCAAGGCAAATTACAAGTGGGGCATCCATTTTTGCTCGCAATGCAGTTACAAATGAACTGATGTAATACGTTCACACCTGCACAGAAGTGACTGGGGAGACAGTGGCCTTGAACAGAAAGTGCTGATAAGACCAACAGTTTTAATATAGTGCAAATAATTTTTGATTCACCCTTGTGTGTGTGTATGTGTGTGTGTATATGTACAGATAGATGGATAGACATATAAATATGAACATACACATACACACTAAATATTAATTAATTGTATTAATGAATAGCTTAATTTGTGTTTTCCAAACCATTTTTTTTTTCTGAAACTCGGAACAGCCTCATGATACAATCATACATTGAACAGAACAACAAGCCCAAGACAAGCTGTTTTTCTGTCTCAACAATGATTAAGTAACTAATCTTTCTCACACTTTCCCAGAAGCTCCAGGGATAACACAGCAAACACGAAAGCTAAATAATGTTCTGATGTTTAATATAAGATACCTCCTGGGTAATTTCCTTGATTTGAGGAAAAACATGTTTGCTTTCATTCTCGGATGGTAAGAGACAAGGGAACCTGTTGTAAAGCAGAAACTTCATGAGTCCACTTTTAGAACTAAAATAGTTGTTTAGGGGTTTTTTTTCTTTCCAAAGTGAAGCATTGATACTTTCCTAACGATGTTCTACCTTAAACCTTCTCTAAACACAAGTTCTTCAAATTATTTGCTTCCTTTGAACTCATTTCTTACAGGCAAACGAGTTATAAAAAAATACATATAATCATTACAAGGTACTTGAGAGGCACGAACTCAAGAATGATTTAGATTTTTTTTATTTATTTAGGATATAAGCATATTCTATATCCAATTATGATATATAGAATAGAACCTTGAACTGTTACACCAAAGACATAATATCATATTTCACTGGCCGATTTATTAGTTTATGATTTTCATTTCCGATTTATTAGTTGTTGATGTTGTTGCTGTTTTATACATAAATAACTAAAGCTTAATGTTTTACGTTTTACTGCTTATCCTGTCACAAGAAGTCTGGAGGGTTTCCAGGAGACTCTGGGCAGGACACACACACACACACACACACACACGAGATCTCAGTACAGTTACTAATGTTAGTCAGAAGAAAATTTTTCCAGGATGAAATTAATCCTTGTCAAAACCACAGTAACGTCGAAAAATAAAATGACGTACTACATACAGTACATTATAATCCCTCCTGAGCTCCCTTTTCTCCTCTTGCTTCAAATTATCCCTCTGACCTATGGACCTACAGAGATGTTCTTTAGCCTGATTACCTTTAATCAATGATGAAACATTTCAGACCTGATGTTCCGCCGTCCAGAGACTTGTAGAATCTATGCAAAGCAGAACATTTAAGCTGTTCTTCCGGTGGTTCACGGTGGTCCGACACCTTACTAAGAGGGTTCGTGTTGTTTAATTTTTCTTTAATTTGCCACCCGTCTATTTGAGCAATATGGACATGCAGAGCAGAAAGGCAGAAGAGTCTTCTCTGAAACAGAGTCATATACACACAGATCTTTGTCGACATCTGTTTCTCCATGGAAGTCTATCTGATTAAACTGCCACGTTCAGTCTGCTGTGACTCATTCTCCCATGAGACCACGCTGCTTATCATTCTAGCGTGGTTATGCTTGCCTCTGCGGATCACTGTGCTCTAGCTACTCATCAATACCGCAATCAATGTGAGTAAACGGCAGAGCTTTGCATATGGTTTCTGTGTTCCCTCCCTGTCACATATCACACTTTATACTGTTTATCAGTTCAATATTGTTTATGAATTGGTTCAACAATTAAATTGAGAGTACTCTCTGTCAGCAGATACTGTGCGTTAATTATTTTATTTATTATTTGATTAGTTAAACGAAAGAATAACATTATTTACACTTAAGTATTGTCAAACCACTAAACACTGCCTATTAATATAAAACACATGGGGATTTAAAACTGAATTAAAGTACTACACCCACCAGCATTACCCCCCATCCATGCTTTTAAAAGCTGCCTCTTAAGTGGTGACCTAATGCCAAGTTTAAGCCCAACATATTGTTTTCAGCCTTTAAACATAACACATCTGATAGATCTTGTGCCTTGGTAAGTTTCCGCAATCATTAACAAAGCTTTTATTTACTTCCTCAAAGGTTTCTATGGTTTATCTTAAAGAAGGTTATGTGTAGAAACTACTATGGAGGGGTTTGCTTTGAGAAAAGGTTCTACGGAGAACTGGTTTAATCATGCACAGGGACCTAATTAGGCTATTGTTTGCCTACAGAGGCTTACACAGAAACGTGTAACATGCTGAGTTTTTTATTTTTTATCTCATAGCAATAAAAGTCAATTTCCTTATGAACTATTGTTGAATTAACACCATCAAGCATTTTTGTCCCTAACGAACACTATCATTTCTTGTATGTCTTAAGCTTCACATGGGAGTTTTGATGCTCGCAACATAGAGACTAATGTCAACAGCGTGCTTCATTAATCACTGTCACGCTGCAAAGGTTATTATTGTCTCGCTCTCTTATGTCATCTGCTATCTTTGTCTCTATCTGTACAAATGATATACTGTACATGGCAACGTAAACCATGAATGTGCTTTATTTGGAATTGAACATCGTACAGCCAGTAAGGGAAATTATTTGTCCTAAACTTAATGTAAAAATTATTGCACGGGTACAATTCTTGTTTAATGAATTTCTTTACATATGTACTTTATGTGACAGTACCTTTGTTTATTTTTGTTTAATCAAGTTTGTTGATTTGTTTGTTTAATCTTTATTTATCCACAGTGGTTAAGATGAAAATAAATAAATAAATAAATAAATAAATAAACATCCTGGCCAAGAAGCAGCAAAACAGTTACGAGAAACTCCATTCACAAAAGGTAGAAAATAACAAATGACATTTAAAGCAAGCAAGGTTTAAAAAAAAATTCTTTTTTTAAAGTACACACTAATAGCTTATCTGATTATGATTAATAAATTATTCATTTTAAATATTTGTCCAAGCCACTCTATGCCTAAAAGCTGTCTTCATCTGTCTTTAGATCAACTGAATTTAGATATCAGCTATTAATATTATTGTAAGAACTTATGTGTCTTGCTTTTTGTCTGCACCTGTGCAAATCAATAGTAAGGAAGTTACATCTGGAATTGCCTCCTAAATCCAAAGTGTATGTCTTGAGTTTTAATGCTTTCCAAATATTCAGCACAGTGATGTGCTTAGCCTAGGTTCGTCACTAACACTCATGTTCATACTTCGGAAATACCTCGTGTTTACTTTGTTTGTTACTTTATTAGTACCGATCAGTGCGATCCAGTGAAATTAAAGCTCAGAGAAGATCACGCCGAGTCGTTCCTGTGAATTCTGCACACCGTCCGACTACATTCTAATCACCAGAACATCCGGAGCACAGCGCTGCTACTGCTACTGCTCTCAGCGACCTAAGCGAAGTGTTTCAGCACCAGCACAAAGGACAGCTCCTCCGCATCGACACCGGGGCATCTCGCGCGAACTGACTCACCTGTGATGGAGCAGAGCTGAGCGGAAACGAGCACGAGGAGCTGCAGGCGGCCCGATTCCGACCTCACATCTCCGAGCCGCCGCATCGCGATTAAAACGAAAACCCGAGCAGAGGCTTCACCTTCCGAGAGCGGCTGGCCGCCAGTTTATATTACCGCGCCCGTCCACATCTTCTTCGCGTCTCGCGACGGACCGGCCGCTCGCGCATGACGTCAGGTGAGAGGAGGGGCGGGCGGGGGGAGCGATTCCGAGAAGACTCCTCCTTTGAACCGATGGGATTGGGAGGCGCGCGCGTTCCTGAGCAGTTCATTAGAGGAGGCCGCTGTCAATCAAACCTGTTAGGCGGAATTAAGAGGAAATTAGCGTGGGTTTGTTGTCGCTAATAACATTCAGGTTTTCTGTGTCTTTATTGTAGTGTTGTTTTTTTTTATTAAAAATTACGTTTTGTTGATGTTTAAGTTATTGTTTTCATTTTTACCAGTTTATTTTTATGTAAATATTAACCAATATCTGATTTTTTTATTTTGTCATATATGATTGTCATAAAATACATGTAATAGTGTGAATAAAGCGTACAGCTTAATGGCGTGCATTGAAGTGATGATGTCTTTGTTTTTAAGCATTAAAACATTGTTGCATCCAAGTTCATGGTGTAAAAGGAGATAAAATGCTGCCCCCTACAGCACAACACGAGTAAAATGCTGTTTCTCGATACATTAGAACTGGAGTTGCTGTACCTTATTTAATGTGGGTTTAGGCTTTATTGAATTTAATTAGAAAATAAACAGCTTGGGTTGATTCTTTAACTGTGTCTGAAGATCAAAGCAGCAACTAAAGACCTTATATATTACTTTAACAAATTAATGGTGCACTGCGTATTGACTAAAATTTGTCAAATTGGTTATACATCACAAAGATCCACTGCAATGTTTTTGGAAAGCACATTGGAAAAGTGGCATATTCAAACTGATGAGATTTACATCCCAGAACCTTCATACCATTGAATATTTTTAACAAGAATTAGGTTTTGTTAAGAAAACAACTTTACACTAGACCAATGTATCCAGTATGAGAATATTGGAAAACTATAAAGATCATTTAATTAACTGACTAGGAAATGCTGGACTTATTGCTGGTTTAGCTTGTGAGGATAACGCTGAAAGGCCAGCTTGGCCAGCATAAACATAACATTAGAAAAAAAAATTGCTTGCAATCCATTTTGTAGTTAGGAATGATTTAGGCTAAATCAAATTTATTTATTCATTTTAATTGCATGTATTTGACATGAACGGCAGGGTAGCTTAGTGGTTAGCATTGTCGCCCTACACCTCCAGGGTCCAGGTTTAATTCCCGCCTTGGGTCTGTGTGAATGGAGTTTGCATGTTCTCCTCATGCTTGGTGGGTTTGCTCCGGGTGCTCCGGTTTCCACACACAGTTCAAAGATATGCAGATTAGTCTAATTGATATTCCAAAATCTCCCGTATTGTGTGAATGAGCGTGTGAATGTGTGTACAGTATGTGTGTGTGCCCTGCAATGGATTGGCACCCTGTCTGTGGTGTACCCCGCCACGTGCCATAATTCTCCAGGGATGGGATCTAGGCCCACTGTGACCATATATACAGTACAAGATAAAGTGAGTGCGCATGCTCTCCCAGTGCTTGGTGGGTTTCCTCCAAGCACTCCGGTTTCCTCCCACAGCCCAAAGACATTCCAAATTGCCAGTAGAGTGTAAATGAGTGTGTGTGTGTATTCTTGTATGCCCTGCAATGAATTGGCACCCCATGGAGGAAATAACCCACCTCATGCCCATGCATAGTCTCCAGGCCTCCCAGGACCCTGTACTATAAAGAGTGGGTGAGTGAGTGTGTATTTTGCTTGTTGTGTAATAATTTCACCTTTGCTTAAAAACACTGCATTAATTATTGTATTAGTTTATATGAAGTTAAAGAGTGGTTTAATGGGATGTGGGATTGACATAAATCTTTTGGCTCATGGATGCTTTTAATAATTCCTTTTAATTAAACACATACACACCAAGGCTAATGTAAGAATGACAGAAAAGCAAGATGGATGGATGGATGGATGGATGGATGACATGCATGAAAGCTGCCCCCAAACCACAGCTGGGGTGTTGACCTCAGTATAACAACTCAACAACAAGGTCAAAGGAGGCAGCCTCTTCAGGGGCATGAAACCCAAGAAGAGGAGAAGGATGCCTTCTGTGTTTAGCTTGCTCCAGCCCCTGACTCTGGCGACGTTCTTGTCCCTCTCCCCCCAAAACTTTAAGCATTACCCCCTGCCCCTGCTCAAAGGGCATTACCCAACCTCCCTACATCACCTCTGATCACTACATCTCCTTGTGCCTCAGGGAACGTTGCTTTGTCATAAATGCATAAAATGGTCATAATTTGCATGTACAGTGGTGTTCAAACTAATAGCAGCGTGCTGAAAAAAGTGAGTAAAGCTCCATTTAAATCACATAAATGCATTGGACACCCATTCTATTCTGAATCACAACATGAAAAAAAATGTGCTAAATGTATTATTAGTTTAATGTAAGTGAAGAAAAACAAATATTAGCCTGTTCAAAAAAATAGCAGT
>JAQMYK010000014.1:14118301-14132295 GCA_030014345.1 Clarias buthupogon | reverse complement strand
GTGTGACCACAGAAGGCATGAGGAAGCACAGTGAGAGGTCTATTCTCAAGGCACAGGAATCTTCTTATTAGATTACATTGTCTTACAATATTATAAAACCTTACACTTACCCTCAAACTTATCCGGTTATGTCACATAACCTGCTTTCTGGAATACCCCCCTGGACTTCAGCCTCACGTCACTTTGTAATATTTTGAAGAAGGGTCATGTACTGTAAGTGCTTATAACGTCGCATTTCTGATAACTGTTCCTCGAACTGCCCCATTTGTCTTTTGCACTGCTTTTGATCTGGTTGGTTTGGAGAGTGTCTTGAGTCTCGTTTGTGCGCTTCCGGATACACGAATTATTGTGTTTCCCCGTCCAACCAATCGCCGCGTCCAGACGCGCGACACGCAGACGCATTCTTGCGCGTTGCTCCGCTCTGGCGATCAGAGTCACGCGTGCTGTACGTGCGTACATGCGCGTTAACAACGCTGCGTGTGTATGGAAAAGCAAAAGGGTCATAACCGTCCTAAAATGTCTCATGCTGTATAACGCACATTATTTTTGGCGTTACAGTTTTTCAGGTGTCCACTAGAGGGCAGCAAATGTCTACGCTCAATTATCATCAATTATGCTAGGAAATTCTGAGTAATTAAGTTTGTTTTTGTGTAAATGTTCACATAATCTTATTTATTTTTAAATATACATGGATGGGGCCTCCGAGTGGCCCAATGGTAAAGTGCTCGCCCTATCATCCGGAGATCGCTGGTTCGGTTCCCGAGTGATGCTGTAACCTCTCGCAGCCGGACGTCTAGAGAGAGCTGATTGACCGAGCTCTCTCAGAGGGGAGGGATGAGAGGTACATCGTGCTCCCACATTAATCAGCCAATCAGGGGCGTCTGTGAGCTCGCGCACGCGTGATAGTCATGTGATACATGTGATAGTCTTCGGCCCTCCTGGCTGAGTGGTAGTGGTAGCCTTAATGTGGGAGCCCCCTAGTGACTTGGAGGAATTGGCCACGACTAAATTAGGGGAGAAATTTTTTTTTTAATTATTCGTTCCACCGCCCAAAAAAAAAAAATACAAATTGGGAAAAAATCCCCCAAAAATATATATATACATGGATGTCTACAGTTGGCGGCACAGTGGCTTAGCGGTTAGCAATGTCCCCTTGCACCTCCAGAGTGCGGGTTCAATTCCCACCTCCTGTCTGTGTGCATGGAGTTTGCACATGTTTAGTGTTTTTTTCCCACATGTTCCGGTTTCCTCCAACAGTCCAAAGACTTGCAGAATAGGCTGAGTGGCGTTCCCAAATTGGCCAATTCACGGAATGAATGTTCCCTGCGATTGATTGGGACCCCCTCCAGATTGTACCCCGTCTGGGATAAGTTTCCTGAGATAGGTTCCAGGCCTCCCGCAATCCTGTATACAGGACAAAGCGGTATAGACAATGAGTGAGTGAGTGAGTGTCTATAGTTGTGGGGCAGTGGCAGCTCAGAGGGTTAAGGCTCTGGGTTACTAGTCAGAAGGTTGACGGTTCATATCACTGCTCCACCAAGCTGCCGCTGTCAGGCAGCAAGTCTGCTCCAGGAGTGCTGTCTCATGCGCTATCCGCAATTTTTCTCCCAAGCTGAAATATGCGATGAAAGAATTTTATTTATTAAAAAGGATATTATATACGATACCTAGTCATTTTTCTCAGTCAAGCAGTTCCGTTGCCAGAAGCATTCTTGTACACTATCAAGTTGTTCATGATCACTTTCCTGTTTGTGAATATGTTTCCATACTGTTAAAGTGGAGGGAAGGATAAATGTGCTTGACTGGCTGTGCTGCATTTGACCCTACTGACCATGATATTTATTGAAGAATCTTTAAAACATTATCCATTATCAATTTAGACAGACCTTGCCTTGACCGATCAATCAAAAGAATTACAAAATACAAAGTGGTCCGGGAAAGCTTGGATGAATCGAAACTTTTGCAGCAAGATTTTGCCCTAATTATGGTTGGATGTTCTATGAAATAAATAAGCTTCATGGTGTGACTCAAGTTTATTTCTCATGTATGTAATTCCAGTGTAACATACTGTATCAAAGCAACATATCTTAATATAGGATTTTCATTTATAGAACATGGCTAACACAAAAATTTCATATGGGTGCACTAAATGTAAATGTAAATCAAATAATTAAAAATAAATAAACTAAATAATTTTTATAATAAAACTTGAACAAGCAGCAACTTTAAAGTCAACTATCTTTCAAGCTACATTGTTTGCTTAAGTTTGCATTGTTTACTATTTAATTTGATGGTTCCTGCTGATATCAGCACGACTCATGGTGATGGCTTTCCTTCAGAGGTGTGCCTGCTGTTAACCCCAAAGATCATGTTAGATATTTGTACCGTAGCAAATCTTATAATAAAAGTTAATACATTAGCGATTGTTTGTTTAGTGTAAACATTGAGGACCACCCATACAACTCCAGCAGTGTTTCTCTTGTATATCCACATACTGTATACATACTTTGCATGCACTAACCACTTTCCCATGTCTACATACTGTATAGATTTATTTTTTCACACTAAGCATTAACAATGTTATTTGTAGTCACCTCAATACCTCAATACTTTTCAACAGCAAAGAAAAAGAAAAACAATATTACATAATTTGTCACATGTACAGTACCTTACAGCACTGTAAAATGATTTTTTCCCCACATATCCCAGTTAGGCAGCTGGGGTCAGCGCACAGGGTCAGCCAGAATACAGCACCCCTTGAGCAGATAAGGTTAAGGGGAATTGCTCAAGGGCTCAACAGTGGCAACTTGGCAGTGCTGTGGTTTGAAGCTCCTTGATCTTCCAATCGGTAACTCAGTAGTATTTGAGCCATCACTGCCCTGATCCGTAAAGAAGAAGGGTTTAGTCATGTCGGACCGGAAAAAAAGTGTAGAAACTGTGATATGCACACTAAGAAGATTCAGATAGGCTACTGAAATACAGGACAGCCTTCCTTTCTGGAAATGTGTAGGCAGAGTTGATGAACCAGCACTAATGGGAGTTCACACAGGACATTTTTAATACAGTCACTTCCCATCCCATACCCTAAGCATCTACAAATGTCGAGTGATATACAGTAGTTCATGCATAAACAACCCATTTAATGGGGATGTGTTTGTACAGTATATAGTGGAAATCATGCCATGTCTTGCTTAATATTAGTATGGTATAGTATACTGTAATTTAGTATATAGTATAATTCCTAATAAGGTGGTTGATGGGCAAATAACAAAACAAGCAGACCAAGTAGTACGAATAATTGCTTGTTGCACTTTATTTTACAGTATATCTCATTCTATTTCAACTACACTAGTCTTTGGTTTTATTTCATGCACAATAAGATTTAATTTTACTTTCTCTCTTTCTTTAACTCAACTTTTTGTATTTTCTTTTCTTACTGGCATTTAAATTCCCATTATTTATTTATAATTTTTTTAAATAAATTTATGTTTTTATAAGTCAAACTGTCTTTGGAAAACTGAAAGATTTGGAAAGATCCCAACAGGCTTCATAAATTTCGCAATCATTTTCCTGTCTTTATGAACGCTTTGCTAAACCTACAGTAGTTTCGCCTCTGAGTCATGAATACATAAGGAATTAAAAGTGATGACTTATAAACGGAATGAAGCAAACAGTTAGGGTAAAGGCAAAACTTCACACTTAGGCAGAGGAAGAGAAACTCATGTGACGTGGCTCACTTGGCAGAGGCAGTAGCATGATGTTTTACTGGAGATCAGATGCTTCTTAGTGACTCATGTGCTGCAGTAGAATCCGTACAATGAATCTTACAGAATTTTTCCAATAAATGGTCTTGAAGCCTAAAAACTTCTAGATATTTGATGCTTAAATAAAAAGCTGAATGGTTTTGTCTCCCAACATACAATTTGTACTTGTTGATGTAAAACATGCAAATAATGCAAATAATGAAGAAGAAAAGCTGCTGCTTTTTTTTCGCAACAGACTTTAGAATCACCCTTGATGATCCCCAGATGTTTGTTTTGTTCTATAGACATTTAAATCAGTTTGAAACTTTTGTTACTCTATGCACATTTAAAAGTTACAATTGTACAGAATTTTTAAGCATACAAACCCTACAGTATGTACTTTCAGCTCATGTAGGATATAGATATATGTTGTTAATGTAAACTGGCAATCTTAAGACTTTTGTGGTCAATGTTGACATGACGGATCTTCACAGTGGGTTTTACATGGAAATAAGACATGCAATATATAACAGCTAATAAATCACTTCATAAAGTGTTGCATGTCATAAAGCATATATGTGAAAATATGTAAAAACAATACATATACTGTACATATACATATATGTATAAACAAAACTATAGTCAAGATTAATATTGAAGGTTGAATTTCTACCTGTTAAGTGCATGAAGTAGATCAACACTGTAGCTCTTTTTATTCATTCATTTATTTATTTATTTGTTTATTTATTTATTTATTTTTGACTTGCGTTCCTACTCATGTACTTAAATCTCAGCCACCGAAATCTATCGAGCCCAGGAAGTTACATTTTTATCGTCACATCCCTAAGGATTTCTACAGTAATTCAGTATTTTCATTCTAGTTTTATTACATGTCTAGTTTTAATAGTTTCTATATTTTAGTTTTACTACACACTACATTATCTTTCTTTTAACCACTGCATGTTTTTGGTCTGATCAACATGATCTACAGTACATACAGTACAGTACACTACAGTACAAAAGACTTGAGCCTTCATTTATTTATATTTTGCTTCCAGATAGCCAGATTGTCTGTCAGATGTATTTTAATGTGGTCATAAGGAATAGTTCTCCCTCGCTTTCTAAATGACTTTTTATGACTCTCATTTCTGGCACGGTTTTGGCTCTTATACCGTATTCAGTCCAGTCCCTGTACCTGACCAGTTTGTGGTCAAAACCAGGGATGTTTTATGTTTTTTTTTAAACCACACAGTAATCTATAACTCATTCAAGCATTTAGACCCTAATATCTTAAATCGTGAATCAGTGAGAAACAGGTGAGATGATGAAAGATGATCAGGCTGGTGATTATTATACACTGGTGATGCTGAATGCTGAGTGGTTAGAACAAACGAGAGGATAAATGAGGTTGCTGCTACGGTTGTTACTTTGCAACCTGACGCAGTAATATATATATATATTTTTTTTTACATTTCTTTAATTTACATAATTTAATTTCATATGAATAAATCCGGAATGGCTCAAGATCTTTGCATTACTGTATTTACCAGGTTATTTACTGCATATTGGTAAGGAAAAGATTTAATTAATATGGAGATCACACATTTTTGCCTCATTAACTACTGGTAATATATCTATACTATTAATATGAAACATGGTTTTTACTAAGTACAGAAAACCTCTATAACCATATACAATAAGAACCCTTTAAATGTATAATTAGGCTGACCACCAAAAGCATAATAAACCCATGCCTTTAGACTATGGATAAAACCTATTATTGCCGGCCTGTGCCAAAACAGGGTTTTAACACTAATCCACCCACCAACAATTCAATAGCGCAAAATGAGTGGGTGGCTGCTAACATTTCCTGAATTAAAAGCACGCTGTGATTAGGAGTTAGGTTAGTTCAACGTAGATTACTGTGAGGGTGTGTGTGTGAGACTGATGTGAGAGTGAATGAATGAACTGAACAGACAGCACACTTTATACTATGATGTTACAGTACGGTCTGTATGTTCAGTATTGTCCATAAGTTGCATAACATGTATCTTTGTTGAGATGTGGAGAAACAGATCAAATGTGGTCAGAGAAAAAAACCTAGAAAATTTTCCTGTTTTTTTCTTTATGTACATTAAGTGCATACAGTATTTGTGTGACTGAGTACTGTTTTATATTATGAGAATTGATCCCCTGAATTCTTGCTGCTCATTTAGCTCTTGTAAACACAAGATCATGTAGGTAAACTTTTCAAATGTATGCCATGTTTTTACCTTCCTACCCCCAAGTCAGCATTGATGTCTAATATTTCAGGGGGTTGTTTTATATCTCTGCATGGGTTGGTGTGTGCTCCTTATTACAGCATTTGTCTTGGCCTTGGCTGCTTCGTCTCCAAGGATAGTAACAAGTTCCATATGTGAGGCTTTAAGTTGGACTCCCCCAAAACCAGAAAAAGCAACTGAGCACCATGGTACACCTCGTTTAGTATGCAACAAGGCCACCTCTGTTATGTGCTGGGCAACAGGCCAGATTTTCCCACCTAATACATTAATACAGCCGCTGGCCGAGTGTGAAAAAAAGGTACTTTGGTTGTGTTTAGGCAGCATTGTTTCGGTGAGACTCACGCACCACCATGTGCATAGGGTCATTTGCGCTTGCTTCTTGAGCCAGGAGTTTGACCCACACTTCAAGGAAAAAAGGTTTCCTCTTTCCAACAGGAAAAAGACTGAGGATCTTCAGTTCCTTAATCACTTGCAGAGGGGGTGAACCCCTCAGTCAACATGGGGGTGGACAAGCGAACATTAAGCCTTTGGTATGTTTGTTGTTTTGTTTGTAGAAGGAGAATGAAGCATTCCTCAGCTTCTTGGCATAAGCTCTGAGTTGTTTGTTGCCCACTTGGGAGGAGGCATTTGTGAAAGAGGAAGAGGGCAAGCAAAGGGAAGAGGCATGCGCTGAAGTTAAAATGCCAAAAACTTTCAGCAGACAAAATATTGAACTGTTGACCTTAATATAAACTGTAAAATATCTTGAACATGCGAAATAAACGACAGCATTTTGCTTCTGAAGAGCTTATTTTACTATGACAAGCGCAAAAAGTCTTTCCTTGACTGTACATTTTTGTATTTCATGCCACATAATAGTTTGAAAGTCAATTTGGGAAGAAAAAGGTATATATCAAATAAGCATTACTGTATGTATGAATTTTCAGCTCAAATTGGAATGCACTGGAGAAAATTTGAAGAAAAGAATTACCATTCATATTACAATATTAAAAGTGTATAAATGGTTATTTTCCTAACCAAATCTTTTTTTTAGAGTAAAGGTGACAGATTAATCTGTCACCTTAACCTTATGTAATACATATAAAAATATTACTAAAATATCATTTAGCATATTCAAGAAAAAAAAAAGGAAAAATTCCAAACACTTAAAACACTTTGTCAGAAAGTCAACACATATTGCATACTGACCCCAAACAGAGAAGAAGATGGTGAGGCAGAAAAGAAAAAGGCCCAAGGCCCGAAGTTCAGATTTGGGATTTCACCGTTTAATTGGTACTTGAGGTGTCAAGTTCCAAAATGCACACCAACAATTACCTGTTTGTAACGGTTGCATGAAAGAAGCCCTTGACCAAACGTCACCAGATGCCGTGTTGTGGTCACGTGAGAGTAAACCTGTACTTTTTGGTTTGGCCTTAAACATTATGGACTTGTTTCTAAATGTCTATACAAGTTAAAGTTTCAATTTCCATTGTAGAATTTGAGGGTGGTACATTTATGCTGTGGTCCAGCAGGTCTGGGTACAAGGATACTGTATGGAACCTGCTGGCTTGTGCCAAATGTACAGTATGTTTACACGGACCATTATATCCCACTAATAATCTGAATAATAGCCTAATCAGAATAAAAATGCATCATGTTACAACATCAGTCATAATAATCTGACCTGATAAAGCATGATCGGAGTGTATTTTCAATCTGAATAATAGAAGTGGTGTAAAGTTTTGATAATCTGTTCAATAGGTAAATATTATCCATGATCTGATTGTTTCTCTCTTGTTGGAATAAATATATTCTTTCTACTTTGATCCATGGGGAGGTAATAGTAGGTGAAGTAATGAGTTTCTAATCCTGAGAGAGATCAGAGAGAACCACTCTCTTCCAACTGTCCCAACTTTAATTCAGACTTTCATCCACTGGGTCTCTGGCTGAAGACGAGACACTGACAGGATCACCATTTCACATGTAGCAAAGCATCAGACAAGATAAGAGGCATAACCTAGCCTTAAAGTTAGAGGAAAATGCTTATTCTTCTGTTAGATTTCCTGCATGTTACACGCTTCACAGTGAACAGAGCCACTTTTCGCATATCACATAAGTATTTTGATTCAATGTTTTGCGCTTATAAACACACAGCTTATCAGATCTGAGTGCATGTATGTAAACAGTTTATTTAGAATAATTTCAGTTAGATGTCTAGTTTGTAATTCAGATACATTTGGCTACAGATCGGCAATAGTTGGATTAAAGAAATATTGTCCACATACAAAACCATTCAAAAGTTCAGACACAGCTTCTAATTCCATGTGCTGAAGGCATCGATAATATGCAATACTCTCATTTGAACAGTTGATATTGAGATTTTTGCTGCTTATGCTTTGTGAAGCCTTCACAAGCCTTGGTGATTTCTGAGGCTGGTGAACTCTAAATGAACTTCTCCTCTGCAGCAGAGGTAAGTTTTGATCTTGCGTTCCTGGGATGGACTTTATGAGAGCTGGTTTCATCATGGTGTTTGATGGGTTTTGCAAATGCACTCGACAATACTGTTCCAGAAGAGCTGACATTTGTGTCTTAAAATATCAATAATTTGTTGTTTTGCTTATTGTAACTAAATTACATAATTAAATCTCCAGTATTGTTCTAAAATGAAAGTAAGAAAATAAATCACATCACAAGAAACAAATGTTGAATTAGAAGTTGTGTTAAAACTGTAAATGTAGATAATGACTCCAAAGTAAACCTCAGAATCAATGAAGAAAAAAAACCCCAAAGAACATCAAAGATGCTTTCACTACATGTTTCGCTCAGTCCTCTTTGAATGAACCAGAACATGAGCTGCGAAAAAGAGTTCACGTTCCATTCTCACTTGTTTCTTTTGGACTGAAACCACTAACCACTTAAATTTGTGGATAATTTCCTCCGGAGCTAGTTGGCTGCACCATCACTTACCAGCACTAATATAACACAATAATGATAATAAAAAAAGGCAAAATTAAATTTTTTAATTACTTTTTATTTGGCATTGTGCATGAATATGGATCCTGATAAACCTCTTGGCCAAAATTCTTCCAGAAAAAGAATTTACATATTTGTAACAAGCTGTAACTAATTCTTTTTATATCATCTTTACCCCCACTGTTGAAGAGAGCCATTGTGTTCTCTTCAGACCACACAACTCCAAGTTTTACATTTTTGAGCTCAGCTCAGCTGTAACATGACCTGAACAATGTAGAAGAAAACATGGGGGTCAGAATGGTTTTAAAAAGCAATTATTTTTGAGGAGTGTGCTTGGCGTGCTTTACATTTACAACGCGTCAACATACAAAACCACAAAGCAGGCATGAAACGAACCATACTCGGACCACCTCCTGAGATGGTTTGATTTTGGTTGGCTATTGGGTGTCTGAGTTCATTTGAAGCCTTCACATATGGCTCAGATAGAGGCGGGGAAAGCACATCGTCCACTTGAATTGAAATAAACAAAAAAAGTGAAAATTCCTTAGGTCATTGGGCTTAAATCTCATTGAAATATAGGGCTCATGACCTTATAAGACATTACCAAAAGTGTAATGAAACCCACTGAATTTATATGAACTATCTTTTTTTTTTTTTGCATAGTTGAGAGTAAAACCATAGTAAATTATATTGTGACAGCAAAGTTTTTCTAACTTTTTTTCAGACAGTATGTTCACTTGTATTGTAGCTAAATGTCAAGCGACAGTAGATCTTTTTTCTGCTGAACAGTGCTCCGACTGCCACATAAATATGGAATAGCAGACAAGCAGACACACAAACAAATCTAGGACAAACTTATATTTGAAATCTCTGAATCCTTTTAAAGACATAGCATGTGCAACATTTCAAACCGTACTGTACAAATCTGTGAAAAATCTAAATGTACAACAATATCTTTTACACTAATTACCAGTCTACGTTTGTATGTAGAAATCACGTAACTTTTTTTTTCTTCTTCTGATAATTACAACAACCCATAAAAATGGAACAAAATGTTTCAGGAGTTACGGGAAATATTTGTTTTCTCAGCTCTTTCCAAGACTACGGGGAGAGAACATCTGTGTCTGACAGATGTAAAAAAAAAAAACACCAACAGGAATGAGCCTCAGTTGTACAAAGTGATGAGTCAGCAAGCAAGTTTTCAGGAAAGGAATCAGCTAGGAGAACAACTCCCATTCACTTACTTTGTGTGTGCATGTGTATGTGCGGATTTGTGTTCCTCATACTTTAGTTGTGCAATTTCAGGCAGCTTGAGAGACGACAGAATTGTAGAGTAGAGGATATGATGTAAGCAGTTGGTCTTTGCCGTTCGCTGACCTTTTAATACAGTTTGAAGCTTTCAGCAGAACATCTGGAGGAGGTTATCGCTAGTGTATGTTTGTTTTAGTTCCATTCTTTGGGATTGAGAAATTTTCTAAATACATCCGTTCATTCATCTTCAATACACGCTTTATGTTGAACAGGGCTGTGGTGGATCTTTATGTATAAAGCATAGATCATTTTGTTGTATTGTTATGAGACCCCACAGCGAAGGTTCGCACAAACACTGGATTTCCAACAAGCCTAAGATGTTTGTGCACAATTATCCAATTAGCCGGCCCTGCCAGTTTCAATAAACCTCTAGAGAAGAGTAAAAACCTTTACACTACTAAGCCAGATGTAGATCTATTTTGTGACAGGACAGCATTGAGACCCACTGTATAACAAATGCCTTTGATATACAGTACTGCCTCATTTGTAATCCTAAACATTTGATCTAATGCAATTCAGCCACAAAGACGCATCAGTGTTGTGACACTGTAAGCACAAAGAACAGACTGAATATCTACATTTCAAAAATTCATCAGATTACGACCCCCCGATGAATGTACGCTTTATCAATGAAGCACTTTCTGTTAAAGGGGATCTTGTGAGTGGAGATTGAGGGCGAAAGATGAGGTGAAACCATGTGACCCGTAACCTCTGGATGCCTCGGAAGAATGAACAGCTTTCCGGGAAGCCATGAAAGTCGTTCACAGATAGAGAGTTTCGGATCATTCATGGATTTTCCACCGCTCCGATGTTTCTCTATCCGGCCTTCCTTTGTTAGAAATATACTTGGACAAAAAATACCTTTAGAGGTCAGTGCATGACTCAGAGCTGCTCTGCCATGGCAACAATGTGGGACAGCCTGATCCGGTGGTACTGTAGGTGGAAGGCTCGTGTGTGTGTGTGTGTGTGTGTGTGTTTTATTTTATTTTATTTTATTTTTATCTTGTGAAATATTTAATACAGGAACCGACATACAAAGAAAATCATTTACAATAAATTACATTTTTGGTCTCTGAGCTGCGTGTTAATAGTCCCACAAGCAGAAAGGGTTAAAAAGGTTTTACACTATCCTTGAGTAATTATGATAACATTCTCAGAACCTCAGGAGCTCAGATAGTGATTGCTTATCTTTAACCTGGAATGAGGGAAGGGAGAGGAAATGTTCAACTACAGGCTGATTCAAAGCTGTCAGACATGCCACACAGAAAATAGTTTTATTTTAATTTGTAATTGTAATGTTGAAATTACAATACAATTATGGACTTGCTTGTACAAAAAAAATTAAGTCAAAAACAATCTAGATTTGTAAAGTGCTTTAAAAAGGCAATAAATATGTCTGATGTGAAATGTGCTTACCTCATAAAAGCTTACCCTTAATTGGACACCATATCTTTATTCAACCTACTTAGATATCTAAAACAAGTGTAGATAAAAAAACTTTATCACTCCCATGTAATACTGTAAAGCAAATGTGATCAACTACACCTTTCTCTGCATATTATTTAATTTTACACTATTTTCTAATAAAAAATATATATAGAATTTTCAAGTTTTGGTGCATTCATTAGAATTTAGTCACCTTCCCAGGTCAGACAAGTCACTTTCAGTGTCAGCAAAACGTATAGATGCACTAATAGGAAGGAAGGCAGTGTGTCATTCCATGGTTAGTGTGACACACATTTCCTCCTCTCTCCCTTTCTTTTGAATGCTTGTGAAACAATCAAGTGTCTGTCATCACATTTCACTAAGAAGTGCAAGAGAAAGCATTCATCAGATATATAGAGTATCTGTTTTTTTTTAAGTATCAAATTATTTTAAATATCAAAAATGTGAATGCAATAAGCTACATTATTAACCATGACGTCCCCATTTTGCAACTTCATCTATGCAGCATCTTTCAATCTTTTTACTTGCAAAGTTAAAGAAATCTGTTACTGTAGGTTTTAAGGTTTTAGTACAGAAACAAAATAAGTTGCGTGCTGTTTTGCATGTTCACAGTCAGCAGTGACATCAATGTATAGAAAACATTTCTAGTAGTTGGTCATGTCCAGGCTCAGCAACTTAATGTGGCAATAAAAAGAAGTCAACTGATGACCTTAATGTACTGAATGACCAGGCTATTCTGCTCAGGCTATTGCTGGATGTTTTCTTCCCTGATGTGTCATATTCCAGGACACAAATTGTGAAAGAATGGCTCTGGAAGCATGAGAAATTATTTTCAAACATGAATTGGTCTACACTTTGCTTGTTGTAATCAAAGCTTATGAAAAAATTCAAGAGTTTTATTTTAATCACTGCCTGATGTTTTCTTTGGCCAGGCAGTGTATATATGTATGTATATATGTGTGTGTGTAATAGCAATAATACTGGGTGATTTCCACCACTGTAAAAGGTATAATAACAACAACAACAACAACAACAACAACGATAATAATAATAAT
The DNA here is from genome assembly GCA_030014345.1 of Clarias buthupogon. Taxonomy (NCBI): domain Eukaryota; kingdom Metazoa; phylum Chordata; class Actinopteri; order Siluriformes; family Clariidae; genus Clarias; species Clarias buthupogon. The sequence goes on along the minus strand of JAQMYK010000014.1, from coordinate 14,119,506 downwards.
AATAATAATAATGATAATAATAATAATAATAATAAAAAAAATATGAGGCATCTTATTAAGTAATCGTTTTTTAACAGTGGTGGAAATCCCACACTTGTTGCTGTAACATTTAAACAATTAGTGAACCACTATTACTTAATAACATGCCAAATATAGCTATGCAAATGTAGCTGGTAATCACTCACTCACTCATTGTCTGTACGACTTAATCCTGTATATAGGGTCGTGGGGGGCCTGGAGCCTATGAAGGGAGATTTAGGGCACAAGGTGGGGTCTAGGGGTCCAGAGTGTACCATAGCAGGGACACACACACACATATCCCCACTTGTTCACACACTGCAGGCAATTTGAGAATGCAAATTAACCTAATCTGTATGTCTTTAGACTGTTGGAGGAAACTGGAGTATCCAGAGAAAACCCACCAAGCATGCAGAGAAAATGCAAACTCCATGCACATAGACCTCAGATTCAAGGCGGGCATTGAACACGGACCCTGGAGATGCAAGGGTCCTGACAGTGCAAACCAAGGGTCCTGACAGTGCAAACCAAGGGTCCTGACAGTGCAAACCAAGTGTCCTGACAGTGCAAACCACTAAACCACTATGCCGCATTACTGGCAATGGAACTTGGTAATACTTTATTGTACTTATTATTTAATTTTATTCTAAAACTCACCACAAGAGCATGCCTTTTCTAATAGTCATCCATTCCTTCTTTCTTTTTTCTTTTTACCTGTAATTTCAGCTGACCTAATTTCTTTCTTGCTTTCCATTTGTTTTCTCTTTTGCACTGCATTCATTCTCCAAAGTTCTTTAGATCAAAATAGCATCCACTCATTGTAGACTATTGTGTTACTAATGCAGAATAATGTCATAGCTATAGTTTCCAGATAATTTTGTAATAATGCAATACAGAATACTGTAATAGCTATAGTTTCTAAATCATTTTGTAATAATCTAATTAGAATTTCATGACCATAGTTTCTAGATCATTTTCTAAGACTCAAATGCTAAATAATGTCATAGCTATAGTTTCTAGATCATTTTATAATAATCTAATTCAGAATATTATCATAGGTATAGTTTTTACATAATTTTTAATAATCTAATGTAGAATAATGTCATAGATATTTACATTTACATTTACATTTAGGCATTTGGCAGACGCTCTTATCCAGAGCGACTTACATTTTTATCTCATTATAC
>JAQMYK010000014.1:14099726-14118201 GCA_030014345.1 Clarias buthupogon | reverse complement strand
TGAGCAGTTGAGGGTTAAGGGCCTTGCTCAAGGGCCCAACAGTGGCAACTTGGTGGTTGTGGGGTTCGAACCTGGGAACCTAGTCCAATGCCTTAACCACTGAGCTACCCCTGGCCCATATAGATATCATTTCAAAATTTTTCCTAATACTCACTCAGTCATCTTCTATACTGCTTTATCCTGTATTCAGGGTTGCGAGGGGCCTTGGGCCTATCCCATGAGACTTAGGGCACGAGGCGGTGTATGCCCTGGACAGGGTGCCAATCCATCACAGGGCACACACACATTCACACACTCATTCAAACACTACGGGCAATTTGGGAACGCCAATTAGCCTCATCTGCATGTCTTAGGACTGTGGGAAGAAACCGGAGTACCCGGAGGAAACCCACCAAGCACGGGGAGAACATGCAAACTCCAAGTACACAGAGGCGGGAATCGAACCTGGCCGGGAGTAATCTAATAATCGAATGCAAATCTAATCTAATGCATTATAAGGTCATAGCTATAGTTTCTGAATCATAGATTTTTAGAAAATGTCATCGCTATAGCCTCTGGATCATTTTCTAATAATGTTTCTTTGTTTCAGTCTTTATGCATGTCTGTCTGTCTGTCTGTCTGTCTGTCTACCTCCCTGTCTGCCTATCTGTTTTCCTGCCTAATTGTCTGCTTCCTTGTCTGTCTGTCTGTCTGTCTGTCTGTCTTCCTGCTTGTCTGTCTGTCTGTTTTTTTTTTTAAATACTATACAGACCTTTAGTGTGTGATTTAAATCCTTACCTCATTCCACTTAACAAGGGGCGTGTGTGGTGGGTGGATGATGTGTACGTGTGTGTGTGTGTGTGTGTGCGTTCGGCTCTTACAGAGTTAACTGGAAGCCGTGCTGAAGGCGGCACTCTGTGGGGGAGTTACTGCGTCTCAAGCCGCCGCTGCTGCAACATCACAGCGCATTCCTGAGCAGAGCAGAGCTGCTAACATCTGACTGCCACATCTCATCTCATCTCATTTCATCTCATCTTAGATCATCTCATATCATCTATTAAAAAGCGAGCCGCCTGCACTGCACCGTAAAGCCCAAACCCCGCCATCCTCTCCACGGGCGCAGCAAAGACAACTATGCATGGTACGAGCACCACTGGATCACACCACGTCGGTGAGTACAACGATGCGTAGAGGGGAAAAAACAGAATGTATGTTTAGAAATATTAGTAAATATTAACCTGTCGTGTGTATTTAAATCATGTATTTAAAATAAGACGTCTGGTAAAAAAAAAAAAAAAAAAAAAAACCTAACACACACACACACACACACACACCTTTAATACAAATTCACGATTTTCCCCGCTTCCTTGTGTGGTCTTTATCTGAATTGTAGCCTTTAACATGGAGCTGGTTATTTTAAGGCTGGGAGTGTAGTCTGAACACGACGAAGCCGCTTATCTTACGGCAGTGGTGTATTTACGCATGACACACACACACACACACACACAACACCGGCCTGTTTTTGTGTGTTATGTTTTGACATCTTAGTTTCCCTCATTTTGACCCTTTTTCTCGTCACGACGTGCGCGTGTAATATATAACGGCTGTGTTTCATATCGCGTGCCACGCGCGAGCTCAATAGGCTTCAATAAAACATAGCATGTAGTGTGATAAACTGTGTTAAAGCCTGTAGCTGACCATTCCTTTGTTCGGATTTTCTTTCTTCCTTCACTGTGGATTTTATTTTATTTTTTTTGTCTTAAACATTGCTTCACAAATTGACAATCAGTGTATTCTTATATTCCTACGTATCTGATGTGTCAGGCTTAATTAGCTTGTGTTTATTAAGCATCTGAAGATCCATTTAGCTTTTCTAGCATATAAGCTGAAGTGTTTTGAGTTTTAAAGACTAACTGAGGAAATTACTTAATAACCCTTATCAAAGATTGGTTAATTCTGTATCCTGTACTGCCTTTAGGCGGCATGGTGGCTTAGTGGTTAGCTCTGTGGCCTTGCACCTCCAGGGTCCTGGCTTTATTCCCGCCTCAGGGTCTGTGTGTGCGTGGAATTCATGTTGCTTGGTGGGTTTCCTCTGGGTACTCGGGTTTCCTCCCACAGTCGAAAGACATGCAGTTTAGGTTAATTGCCGTCCCCAAATTGCCTGTAGTGTGTGAATGAGTGTGTGCATGTGTGTACATGTGTGCGCGCCCTGCGATGGATTGGCACCCCATCCAGGGTGTACCCTGCTTCATGCCCTAAGTCTCCTGGGATAGGCTCAAACCCCCCCCATGTCCCGGTATACAGGCAAAAGTAGTATAGACGTTGTGTGAGTGAGTGAGTGAGTGAGTGAGTAAGTGGTTAATTCCATATCCTGTACAGCCTATATACTCTACCTAGGCCACTGGTTTACAAAAGACAAGACCGTCACCCATTACTGAATAACGTACCACCTAATGTTGAAACATGACTGATGTCTTCTCATGCTGTTTATTTTACGAGAACATTGTGTACAAACACTTTTTTCCTGAATTTAGGGATGATTTAAGTCTGTAGGAATGTGTGTGTTTGGACCTGGACCTTTACAGCAGTCCAAGATGTGGAAAGGTAAAAAAGAAAGAGAAATGAGAGATGACAGGAAGAGGGAGTAGGAGGGGTGAAAAAATGTCTAGGAGACCTAGAAATAACCATAATTATGGCATTTTTTGTCTCTCTGTCTTTGCCCACTACCTCGCCACCCTTCATGTTCTATCTAATGGAGGAAATGCCACTGTAAACTCAGTGTTCTCCGTTTCATGAGGAGCCGACAGGACGTGGAAGTGTTTTTTTAAAGAGAGTTTCAAACAGTTCGGAGCTGTGTAGGGTAAACATTACAGGATTTGTCAGGGGAAAAATGCCCATTTTCTTTTTGTGACTTCACAAATGGCCAGGGATGTAGAGACAAAGATTTAATCTCTAAGAAAGTAACTGCACTCCCACTTAAATATCTTAGTTAAGTAAGATGTTTAAACACAAGTCATTACTGTATGTTTAACTGAGTTGTAAGATATAAAATAACATTTTTTGGGGGGAATAGCAAGTTTTGAGTATGACTCAGAGCGAGACACTTGATTTTTTTTCTCTTTCTCCCTCTCTCTCTTTTGGTACAAGGCGTGCAGTTTTATTGGAAGCAGATGTTGGCGCTCAACTTAATTTCCCTCCTTGAGTCATTCCTTCTCTTTGCCTTGCTCTGAAGCATTTCTTCTTCTAGGCTATCCAACTCTCAATAGAAGTGAAAAAAAAAGTTTGGTGAAGAAAGTTCAGCAAGGACAAAGAACGTATTGCAAGGTCCCATTAAGAGTAAAGAACATTTTCATTAGAATTTTCTTGGCTGTCTTGCTCTTTTTGTATGAATGGCCGAAAGAAAAAGTACTATTGTATTTCACTGGCACCGTATACAGGTCACTAGAGAAGTCATGGTATCTCTTTTACACGAGGAGCAGTATTTCAGTGGGGTGGCCACATGCTGAGGTAAAAGACCTTTGCACTGGGTGTTTGTTTGTGTCCCACTTTCCCCTCTTGTGAGGAAAGGATGAAAATCTGGACAATCATTTAAAGCTCTGCATTGCTCCATGGTAGGAAAAAAGAGAGAAAAGTAGTTCAACCAGATGTGGAACCATTTTTTCCCTTTATTTTAAAGCTGGAACTGAGAATGGCACTTGACCTCCATTTCACATAAACTCAATAGAATTCTGCTCAATTTGAGTAACATTTTGAGTTACTGCGCTTGTGCAGTTTAAGTAACTGTTCTTGACAAAAATCTCCTTTTGGTGTTAAGAACTTCATGTAATGGTGACCCAACATGTTCTCACACTTGCAAATTTGTAATGATTTAATTTGCATGAAAAGCTGTGGTATAAAAGTTCTGGCGAGTTAGTTTACCCCTTAATCATCGCAGAATCCTTTGATGCTGGGAGAGGGAAAGACGGGATCTCTCTCCATACAGGTTTGTCAGGAGTTTTCCCACACAGTTTCATTGCAAAATTGATTGGAAGGCTGTAAAATCATTATATAGTATAATTGAAAAATGAATGGCCAGAACTGGCTTTCTCACTACCAGTAAGTAAACAAAGGTATTTTAAAAGTCCTTGAAGAAAACTGTAATTTTCTGGTGTTTGGTGTTTGGTTATGTTTTAATAATCCAACACCACAGACCTTTTACGACCACACAAGATGACAGCCCAAAACTAGTTTATTGTCCTTGTTCAACATTCGCTCTTTTACAGTATAACGTAAAGTCTCAACCAACCATGGGAACGCTTGGTGAGAAAACACACTGTCCCTTTCCCATGTAACAGGTCTGAGCTGAGTTTATTGTGAGTAAAAACAATATCAATTCAGGGTAATTATGTTAACAACTGCTTTTGGTAGACTAACCTGCTTATTTTCATTTTTCGGGAAATGAAAGCACCTTTAAACGTCACTGTGCTGAAAAGGTATGTTTATCTTGTTACCGTGCCCTGAGCAGAAATTGCAGTTATTACTGTATATGCACCTTCCATATGCACAGATAACATTTACTGTACTTTCTGCTCATCTGTTGCAGTTTGTCAATGTGACTATAACCCGTCTATTAATGGAAAGAGACCACTAAAGGACCACGATTGAGCTGATATTATTTAGGCAGTGAAATATTCTCAGCACAGACTTGATAATGAGAGGAAATGTAGGTGCACTGGTTTAAGTGCTCCTGTGGTGGTCCTTTTCACAAGTGGACAGGATATTTCAAGGAATTAACAAATTACTCATGGATGATTCTACAAATTATTCATGGATGACACTAATGGTTATAACAACAAATTGAACTGCACTTACAGGTACAATTTAGCCAAACAAACTGGCATTTCAGTATCTTAGAACATTATTACATGGCATTTCTGACATATGATAAAGTTTTGCCATATTCTTTGGCTTGTAAGTTATAAGTTTAAGTTTTTTTTATAAGTTAAGCTTTTATTTGTCACATATACATTGCTGCACAGTGAAATTCTTTAATAGAGGCATGCTTGAGCTTTTTGGTGTAGGTTTATGTGAGCCTTGTACGTAAATGATATATAATTGCATTATACTCCTTTATCAGATAAAGCTGGGTTGTTTGTTTTATACAGTCAATATCATTACATTTTCTTTTGGAATACACTGTTATGTTGCACAGAAGAGGTGTAGTGTTTTTCAGTTTATATCTTTGTTACTATTTACATGCTCTGGGTTGTGTAGGCTCAAAAGACCAACTCAATTTCATGCAAGCTCTTGACAAGTGACCTGAACAGAGAAATTCCTCCAGAGGTATTTGTATGTGGTCGTCTTCCCTCTATTTTATTTGATTATGTGTCTCTCTGGTGATGGATTGTGTGTTTGCTGTGCAAAGCCAGGCTATGACAACTCAAAGTAGAACAATTTGCCAGTACCTGTCTAAGGAACATGTGGGAGTCATGGCAACACTCCAGAAAGTGCACTGTGAAAATCATCTGTCCTTGTTTTCTTATTTTTTTCATTTACATTCCTCTAAATCTCACTCAGTTAGGGATGACTAACTGTTGACTGGAAATAAGTTGGCAGTCCTTTTTTTTTTTTTTTTTTTTACAGCCTGGCCAGACCTCCTTTTAACTCGGAGCAGTTAGCTATGCAATGATGTGTAGCAGACACATCTCAATATCAACTGTTCAAAGGAGATTATTGCATATTTTGGATGCCTTCAGTATTGTTTTATGATGTAGAAAGAAATAGAAATCAGGAAAGACACTGAATTAGAAAGTGTGTCCAAACTTTTGACTACTAGTGTATATCAGGTGATACCAGGAGAAACTGTGGATTGGATATTAAAGAAAGCATAACAGATATGAGAACTGGAAAGTTTACATATTAAATTAATTCAAACTTTATCATGTAGAGCCGAATGATTTGGTAAAAAAATCACATTGAGATTATTTTGACACATATTGCGATTTAAACTGCAATATTTAAGTATTAAATATGGTATTTTGTATTTGAATGTAGTTATCCAGACTAAAAGCAAATAACAGCACAAACGATCTCGTTAAGATGTTTAATAAAATCTATTTAGCACTTCAAAGGTTTTTTTTTTTTTATAAAACAAATACTTAAATTTCCAACTTTACATATATTTCCTGTAAAAAAAGTTAAGCCTCTTGCGATTAGATTATTGTACTGGTCCACACTGAGATAAAACATTTTATGCGATTAATTTGTGCCGTTCTATTATTATGCTATCTGCTATTATGCTATCTTTTCCCCCGATTTTCTCCCTAATTTACTCGTATCCAATTCCTCCCCGTCACTAGGGGGCTCCCACATATTAAGGCTACTACCACTCAGTCGGGAGGGGCCGAAGACTATTATGTGTTTCCTCTGAACCACGTGACACTCCCCTCTGAGAGATCTCGGCCAATCAGCTCTCTCTAGACCTCCGGCTGTGAGAGGTTGCAGCATAACCCGGGAATCGAACTCACGATCTCCGGATGATAGGGCGAGCACTCTTTCACTCTTTCATCTTTAATGAAAACCAGGGCTATGAGGTCACGAGTGAAAACTGTGGCTTGAGACAACCATGTCAGGCATTAAATTTACACTAGTTCCCCAAACTATACTACACTGTTTTCTCCACTATACTGTAAGTTAGCAGCAAGTAAAATGCTACCTTTTCACCCCAAAATAAAAACCTCTCATTACTGTATGTGTGTCATCTCAGCCTATCATATGTGTCCCAGTGCCCCGTGGAAGCCTGTAACTCCTGCAAACATGCTCACTTTAATGGTGGTGTTAGCTTGATTGCTACCCAGTTGCAATTTGTGCTTTCTTTAACAGTTTAATTCTAAGGTACAGTTTGTGGAGAATCAAATATATGTGGTCATAGACCTTTCTGTAACCTTTTACAGTTTTGTTTGGGGTTACTGCTAAATCTCCACCCACAGAGATACTTTTTGTTTGGAGACTTGTCCTCTGTGAAACATTCCTGGCACAGTGCTGAGGTAGATGCATTTCAGGCGTTTTTTTTTTTTTTTCTTGATGTGTGTATTTAGGGATCTGGACAGCCAGTGTGAAAAGAGAGGCATAGAGCCAGGGTAGAGGAAAGCTGCTGTTTATTGTACATTCATTGTTCTCCAGCATTGGACGTATCCTCCGAGTCATAGCTTTAGATCTAGCCCTCTTGTTCACTTTCTTTTCTGGAACTAGATCCAATAGGGCTCAGGGTCATACCAGGCCAGAAATCCAATAGGTGTAAATATGAGTGTTTGATGTGGGGCGTAGTTTTGACGAGGAAATGCTGGAATCATTAGTTTCAGCGAAGTAAGAGGCTTTAAAGTGAAATTGTGTCCCCAAATGACTTCTAAAGAATTCTTTGGAATCCTGAAAAAGAAAAGAACATATTTTGAACTAACAGCAGAGGTGTTGTAAGAGTTTGTTTTATAGCCAGTCTATTAAGATGTCGGCAGGAAATCAAACTTGGCATTTCAGAGCCTTTGTACCAGTCTCTTAGTGTTATATCCAAAAATAAAAATGTTGGACGTATTCTCAGTTTGTTTTGATGGAAAAAAATTATCAGATGCATTTGACATATTCATAGCAGATAAATATTTTGTGATTGTAAAATCAGATCTTGAATATATACTGTATATGCAGAGGGGCCCAAAAGTGTACACACACTTCAACATGAAAATATTCTATATACTGTATGCCTCTCTCCTGACGGTCACATGATAGCATCAACGAAGTGGGACTACCGACATCTTTAAAGGAAACATAATACTACACAGTGCTGCGATAATTCAATTCGAGTTTTAAAAAGATCATAGATAGCAACTATTGAAGTGTGTATACATTTTTTGGGCCCCTCTATATTGTTGGTGTGCTTCTTGCCTATGCAGCTTCTTTACACTACTCCCTTTCGTTACCACCCCTTTCTTGGATAACAGTGTTTGGAGTTTTTCATGTAGAACAGGGTGGAATTTGCATGAGGTTGGCTAATTATTTGCTCTACAGTGTCACAATATGTTGCTTCCTCAATCTGTATGGGAAATGCATCCAATTTTTTAGACTGTTGGGATGTTTCCATGAGTAAGCACAAGTCAAGGGTGTTTCAAATCTCTGTGCTGTTCTCTAGCTTGAAAATCTACTCTCAGGTTAGTGTAGTTTTGACAGGAGTGTTGGCCTGTCCTGAACCCCTGTTGGCAGTATGTCAGTCAAGCACTTCAGCAAACTGTTACTTGCCATGCTAACTTCCCTTTCAGAAGGAATTACCTCAATATACGGAATCGAATAAGAACTCAGAAGCCATTTTACGGCTCATAAACTTTTCTTTATTCCTTTCTCCGTAGACGTTGTATAAATGACTGCTGTACAGATCGAATGGAAATGAGGCAGATAATGTGGCTTATAGTGTACATAGGCATGTAAAAGTGTGTAAGAAATGTTGGAAGGCAAATGACTGGATAAATAGCTATAGAATGGCAAAATAATTTATGAAATCAAAAGCTGTCAAGCTCGCATTAGCAGACTTCACACTTCATTAGGTAAAGCTGTTCATATGGAATAGTAATCATTATAGAAGTAGATGAACTATTGGAATGAACTATGCAACTATGCAATCCTTAAGTAATAATGTTTGATATGTGTCATCTGGACAAAGATAAAGTTTTAAAATTTGGACTGAAATGCTTAAGTATGTTAGAAAAAGAAATTTGGAAATCGTCCATAATGCGCATGGGTGGGGCTTAATCAGGTGTAAAATGAATGGGTGGGGCTAACCTGCTGTAAAATGAGTATAATTAAGGGGGTGTTTACATTTTAGCCATAGAATCATTTTCCGAGAACATTTGACCCCAAGTCTGGTTCATTTTGATCAGTGAGAACACAATCTTTCCGTGCTCGGGAACCAGGCCCAAGTCCGCTGGAAAGGTGGTCTCGAGAACGGTACAGCGTATTCTGTCATGGATTGATTCAGATATGGAGCCAGTCGTACCTGAGATCTAAAGCAGTACGCTGTTTTGACGCAACGTCAGAAGTCCTTCTGTGCGCATAGCTTCACCTAGCTGATAAAATAGGAAGACACACAAGAACGGCACACAAACAAAGCAAGCGTACCTGGGAACGGAGACCAAAAACAATGTGAGCGCTGACCAGAGGTGAAATGGAGAGGAGAAGGGAGCAATCGTTCCTGGACACGGTACAAATCAATCATGTCTAATGTTAAAACACCCTAAATGTGTTTATTACATGTGCTCCAAAGCAGTGAAACAGGCAAGACAAAACAACACAAACTGTATCTGCAGCTCAGTATTAACTACGGTATATTAAGCTGTAATTAATGATTATAATATGTACCATGATTTGTTAAAGACAACATTTTAAGCGGTTATTTATATGATTGCATGCTCTCCCTTCAAAAGCATGGATATCTGTAACAACGCATACAGTTAAGCGTACAGTATATGTATAAGTGTGCAGGTCTGCTTCATGCTTTTGTAATTCTTTCACTGCCTGGTACCAGCTCTCAGGCATGATTTAGGTTTGCACCCTTCCAGCAAGAGTTCAATAAGAAGCATCTTTGCATACAGCTTTAGACGATTAGCTGTATCAGACTGAGAATTCTCATAAATGTCCTGCAAGTGCCTTTCTGCCAGCATACCATACTCTTTAGTTTTCTTTCAGATTTTTTTACATTTCATTCACCAAATGATCCTTATCCTATTTCCAAGTTATTATTAGTCTCTCAACGGTCAACTATTAGACACATGATGTCTATGGAGGATTTTGTTTTGAACACCATGTTCCCCTTGTACAGCCACTCTCTTTATGATATAATCTGATCTCCGTGTATAGTCTTGCAGTTCTATTTACATACATTACTACTTGCTAAAAAAAGCCATGGTTGTGAATCGGTTGCTGCTCAGTGAGGTGCAGCCGATTAAAGATGTCAGGTGGCAGACAAAAGTGCTTATGTTCACCCAGGCTGAAAAAAGAACAGGAAAGGAAAGTGGGTGCAAGATAATAAAAGATGACCTTTTCCATTTTGGGAAAAAATTCAGGAGAGTTTGTCTGCAACTATACGTGCTTTGGGAATTACTCGTCCGTAAACAAGACTTCTCAGAATGCAATCCAAGTTAAGGATTTGTAAATCCTGTTTCTTAAAATTTGAGAACATTTCATTCTCATTACTCACTGAAGCCACAAACTCCAAGTATTACAATACTCTGAGATTAATGATAATTGTCGCACTGCTTCCACTGAGAGCAGAGAACGCATGTATAGAATGTACATTGATTTCCTGCTCTCGAATAAGTTGACACGGGTGAAAAGGAAAGACGGCCCAAATATTTGTGCAAAGGCCTCGCTCTGATTTCCTAGATTGAAAACAAGCGCAAGAAAACAATCAGCCTATGTTCTGAGTAAGGTGGAGGCTCTATGGGTCCCAGATGCAAGGGAAGCTCCCATTTCCTTTAGCCACATATTTGGTGACGTGTTTAATAGCATGAATACTAAGGCAAAGGATATTGACAGCATATGTTCTTTTATCTGTTTTAATACCAGCATTTTTTTTAGATATATATTTTTTTTCTGTTCTTACTCTACATATTTATACAAATACAATTATGCAAACTTTTCCATTTCTTCAAGGTGTGTTAGAGATTATAGTAAGAAAATCCAACTGTTATTAACTGTTGGCAAATTAACTGTAATCCAGCAATTACAATTTCCAACCAAGAAAGAAAGCGACAGAAAAACAGTTAGCCGAGTTCAGAGAATCTATAACCACTGCAGTGCTCGCTGCTTAAACAAAGGCTTTGTTAGGACAGGGGAAACACGAAAAAGTGTTTTGAGAGATAAGCTAGATGAATGTGAGGTGCGGTGTAATAAACAATGAAAAGTACTCTTTTAGCACACAAGCACAGACATTTTTTGTCACATCAAATTCAGGAGCTTTGTTCAGCTTCGGTTGTACTCAGGGACATTTTGATTTCTGATGCAGTGGGAAACTCTGACACTTATTTATGCTTTGGACCAGGATAAAAACAAGTCTGTACAAGAGTGTAAAAAGGCCCTTCTTTTTTGAGCATGCTTGAAATTTTCCAAGGTAATCACAGGCTATAAAATAAATTCTAGGAATTTGTAAATCATTTGTAGGTGGATCATTACACCTCTTCAGGACTAGGTGGTTCTTGTCTGCTCCCAAAGAGTCCGAAAATAAGCCGAATTTCTACAATTTGCTCCTATTCAACTATGAGCCTTCCTAAAGTGTCACAATGTCAACTTCAGATCAGACAAGAATTGCGACAGTCCTGCTTCAAACTGCGTTGAACATCACTTCCACCCTCAACTAACAGGATGATTTTATCCTTAATTTACATTTGGATGTGCTGTATGTTATATAGTAGTTGTTTCATTGTATGTAAAAAAGCAAGGCAGTACAGTGACGTAGTTGTTACTATTGTGCCCTCGCACCTCCATGGTCAATGCCTGCCTTTGAGTTTATGTGCTTATTCCTGGGTTTTCTCATGGTACTTCAGTTTTCTTTCCACAATCCAAAGATATTCAGGGTAAGTTAATTGGCATTGCCAAATCCTTCATATTGTGTAAGTGTCTATGTCATCATTGTCTCATTGTCTGTACCGCTTTATCCTGTGTACAGGGTCGCGGGGGGGGGTCTAGAGCATATCCCAGGAGACTAAGGGCACGAGGCAGGGTACACCCTGGACGGGGTGCCAATCCATCGCAGGGCACACACACATACACACACTCACATGCTCATTCACACACTATGGGCAATTTGGGATCTGCGTGTCTTTAGACTGTAGGAGGAAACCCACCAAGCACAGGGAGAACATGCAACCTCAGACCAGAGGCGGGAATCGATTCGGCATCTTTGAGGTGCAAGGCGACACCACTAAGACACCATGCCGCCGAGTGAGAATGTGCATTCTTTAAACTTTGCGTTAAATTGGCACATCCTGCAGGATGTACCTCGCCTAGTTGCCCAGGTCCCTTGGGATAGGCCCAGGCCTCCCGCGACCCTGCAATAACGTCTATGGTTTGCACTCTTATTATTGCTTACTGTGTGTGCTGGTAGAAAACAACAATGGCAGCATTTGAGTTGAGCTACTACATCCAGAACAGATATCTGTATAACATCCTGATCCTGAAATAGCTATCTGATATGCATTTAGCTAAGATAGATTTTACAAACAAGCTATTGCAAATCTTTAAACCCCCAAGATTTATGATTTTATACCAGGGTGAGTCTAAAATTATCCCTACACCGGTTACAACTTTTGTTGTCTTATCAGTGTTTTCCATTCAAGTCTCCGCAGTCAGTGCTGTGCAGGTGTGAACGTGTTGCATCAGTTCATTTGCTATACTGGTCTGTAACTTTGCAGCAAAGCCCTACATGCAGTTCTTCCAAACAGCTTGCTCTTTTATCCTTGCTTTATCCTTTTTTTTTTTTTTTTTTTTTACTCGAATTCTTTTGCTCAATCTTTTCCTCTCTTATGTCTCCCCAGCTTATGCTTTGCTGAACATGACCCACTGCTGAGTCAGGCTGTAGCACGCACACTACACAGTGGAGAGAAGGACAGAGAGCTGCTTTCGATCACCCCGTCACGTGAGGCTGGCCTCAAAAAATGTCTGCAGAGGTGGAGTCCGGCATGCCTCCAGCCGAGCAGGCACCCGTGAAGACACCGTCCAAGAAAGAGAAGAAGAAGGGTATGTGAACACGCTCAGTGCTGAGGGGTTACAACAGGGTACATGGTTATGGAATTTGCACACAGTTTTTTTCAACTTCATCTCTGTGGGTCACGTGCAGAGATCTGGTTTATGTAAGGTTTTCTAGTTTGACGTACAGATTGTCTAACTAAGATTGTGCGTGCTCTTTCTTTTGCAATCTTTTTCCCGTTTCAAAAAAAGGCAGCAGGCATTTCTTATTTCTGTGTTTCGCTGTGATGCAAGACATTTCTTATGACATTTATTAGTTAGCTAGTATTGTGCAATTCATTTATATATATATATATATATACACACAGTATACAGCATATATACAGTATATATACGTATATGTTGATGTTGATGTTAAGTTTCCTTACATAGGGGAATACATGAATGAACAGATTTGTAATGTTTAACAGAAACCCCATTCAGCTTGACGAATACAGGACTTCTCTTTTTCTTGTTCTTTTTCCCTTTACGTGGAAAAAGAACCCACAAGGTCATCAGTTTGACGGGGTAGATGCCAAAATTAAACCACAGACGCAGAATAATGCTCCAAGTATTCACAGTATTTTGATGCAAGTGTGTTCATTAGGGATCTTTACGTACTTTTATTCTGTAGAACATTCTGATCCTGAAATAGCTATCTGACATGCTTTTAGCTAAGATACATTTCACAAACAAGTTATTCTAACTCTTTAAACTCCCAAGACCTGTTCATGTAATAAGATTTATGTTTTGTACGAGGGAGAGTCTAAAATTATCTGCACTCCGGTTATATTAAAACGTCTTGGAACGGAAACATCCTCAATCGCCGACCAAGAAAAAGTTCAAAATCAAGCACTTTCTCACATTCTCAAGGGCCAGTATTGGAACATTATCAGGAAAAAGGTTCAACAATCAGCAGTGCTGGTTACAGTGAGATGCTTATTGAAGAGCTGAAGCCTAAACATTGGACCACGTACATGGTTCCTTAAGTTTCTAAAATGGGTTTCGGATTCTGACGGAGTTTGAGACAGATACAACAGTTTCCCAGACATAGCATGTGCAGTTTATGTCAAGCACCTCTTAGTGTTGTAATGTTACCAATCTGTTAAATTTCTTTCAGAAATAAAGGAATGAGGTGCATCTTAGCTCCAAAATTACTCTACAGTTGTATAATGTTTGCACAATCTGCATCACACTTGGTTTCACAAAATCTCATATTTTTTTTCGGGTAAATTGCTGTTGTCCTGTATTTTCTGTGGTGCTTGTTCATATTGGCAGCTACTAGGATCAACATCATGTACCCTAGTGGTCCACTGGAGTTCAAATACTGCTCACGCCAATGATTTGCTCATGTTAGTATTGTTTTGAAGGCATTTTTGCAACACTGTGTTAGAGGCATTCGTTCAACGTTACCCAATCGTCATGTAGTCAACACTGTTCCAACATCATTTCATTAAAGTAATTGTAACTTTAAAACTACCAAGTAGGGTGGCTTAGTGGTTAGCACTGTCACCTTGCACCTCCAGGGTCCGGATTTGCATGTTTTACCAGTGTTTGGTGGGTCTCCTCCAGGTACTCCGGTTTACTCCCACAGTCCATAGACATGCAGATTAGGTACCCATATTGTCCGTAGTTTGTGAATGAATGTCCTGTATGTGTGTACCCTGTGATGGATTGGCACTGCGATGGGTCCAGGGTCTACCCTGCCTCGTGCCCCAAGTCTCCTGGGCCCCCCGCGACCCTGTATAAAGGATAAAGAGGTATAGACAAAATACACAGCGTCTTATAAAATGGATGGCTCGCATAAACAGATAAAAAAATCGTACATTATAACCATTGATATGTTGGAGTTTTTTGTGAGGAGAGGTATGATTAGAAGTCTCCAGTGCAAGCATTTTTAACAATATGAGGTTTTAGCAACAACACAAGAGACCTTTGCAAATTCTCATGAAAATCACAAGCTGCGTTTTTTGTCGTATTTATTTCAAGAGAAAAAAGAGAGTCTAATGTAGGGTCAGTACAACATTAATTATGTAGGAACATGTATACATCATAAATAAATAAAAAAAGTAAAAAAAACATGGACGAGCTGTTATGGTAGTTATCGAAAATTGCCAAATTGGTGTGGTATGAAAGAAATAAAATGATAATTGCAGGACATATGGCACTTTACCTCAGCCTACACTGTTCTATCCATAGATGATTATTTTTCTATATCTTTATACTGTAGTTTTCTTCTAACCAAAGGATAAACGAAGAGCTACAGTACCTTCCATATTCCCAAATACACCACCAGGTTACTGCTATATTTCTCTACTTCTTAAGGCTTCAACTATCTGCAGACTCTAAAAGCCTCTATACAGGATTCTGTGGGCCTACTTGACCCAGTAGTTCTTTTTGTTAAGCGAGACCCAGTGCACAGCGATATTGTTTGCCTTTGCCAGGTTTGCTCATAGTGGAAGAGTGCACGGGTGATGGATTCCATTAGGGCTGTCTCCACAATATCTTCCAGCTGCAAGTGCAAATCCCTCCCCACCCTGTCTGTTTATGATCCCTTTTCACAGGCCTGAACAAACAAGTGAAGTGTTTCTCCCAGTTTCATGCTGGGGATCTTAAAGTGACTTGGGTTACAAAGTGCATCTGGACAGTCCATGCCGTAATGCATCATTCAAAAACAAGTGCAGCTAGATCATGTATGATGATACGGTGTCATCTTATGTTGTCCTACTGTAGCTTGCCCTAGTTTGCAAGAAAAATAAATCTGGTGTAAAACAGCCATGGCATGACTGTTCCAGTTTTTACATTTGCTTAAAAGAAACTACTTGTATCAGCAGGCTCATTTGTAAATGGCTGGCTTTTTTAAGTACTTGTCACTTGGCATCGTCAAAGCACCTCATATCAGGACCACAGTGGGAAATGTTTAGTCTGAAAATAATGCAGTCTTGCACATGAGGAACTTAACAGGTCAGAGGTTACGTCGTAGCGAACATGTTCACTTGAGGTTGTGTTTGCAGACAAGAAGCAGTAATGGTTCACCATCTGAAAGCCCCAATACATCTGCAAGAGAGTGCAATACATTTCTTTTACATCAATGACTTATTTATTCATTCATTCATTCATTTTTTTGGACCATTGGGTGTGAGGCGAGAATACACCCTGAATGGGACATCAGTTCATTCAGATACTTTTAGACAACTTCCAGGGGTACGATTCTGGGAGGTGGGAGAAAAATGCAGTACCTGAAGGAAACCCGGGCAGACACCAGGAAAAAATTAACCTGTAAGGTGACCATGTGTGACCAGTGGCCTTTATAACATAAATTTAAATTTCTTTGTCACAAATTAACAGATAAATAAAGTATTACAATCATAGCTCTCGTGGAAGTGAGAAGAAATACCTTGAGCGTTTTTATATATATATATATATATATATATATTTTTTTTTTATTATTATTTTTTTTTTATATTTTTTTTTTTATACCAAACATTAACTAACTGTCCGTGCATCATTTTTATAGTAACATTTTTACACCAAGCCTTGAAACCTTCCTTTTTATATGACTGGCCAGAGTCATCAAAGCCAATTGTGTCTGATCTGTTTAAAAGGTGGAGGAAGTGCCTGAAAGAGGCCTGCACATTCACTGGTGTGGGGGGTTGTCCTGTGTCCCAATGATAATACTTGAGGGGGCGGACCGCCAGTCTGTTGAAATCCTGCATGGTTTACAAGTCAATAGCATCCCTTTGCTTGTTCACAAAATGTCTGGCTGTACCCATTCTTTCACTCCCTTTCTCCGCCTCTGCCATCTAAACAGGGCTGACAGTCGAGTGGAGAACCCCGACACAATTAGCTGAGCTCTAAAGAACGAGAGGGTACAGAGAGAGAAGAGAAAGAGCCAATAGACTTGGACAAAAACAGACAAGTCAAATAAGATGAAAGAGTAAGATGGGAGGAAAGCAATGACAGATAGCAAGAGAGAGAACGACAGATCAAACGGGAAAGTTATGCATGTTCAGAGACGAGTCGTGCACCTGCTCAAGTTGATTTTTATTGGGTACGTCAATCCGATTTTGTAAAACACATGCATCTAGTTTATACTTCCATGTTTTTTCCTGTAGCGTCAATACCTCCGCTTTTAAACACACACACTTGCCTTAGGCAATGGGGAAAAAAATCAGCGCCATAGAAAATATGTTTTCTTTGCTGTCAAATATAATTTTAAACGTTGTAACATATTTTATTAACATATACTAATACATACAGTATGTACCCAACTGGTGGGTAATAATTATTCATAGTCTGTGGGTCACCCAGAACAGGATGGCTTAGAGTTCCTCAAAGTTTCCACCTTATAATTCACGTCTAAGGGGGTGACTTGCTACTGTTGCTGCTGGATCACTCGATAGGCATCTAAATCTAGATCTGGATTTCAGTAAAACGGTTATGTTGAATTCAATTGATTCCGATTGATTTCACTTGAATCAAATGTGAACTGAAGGATTTCTGACGATGGTAGATCTCTAGACACTGTCATACATGATAAAAGGGTTATAGATGATGACGTTGCTATTTTTATGACACTTGATCCATGTTGACCACATGAGGCAGTTAAATCAAAGTCACTGACATGAGAAGACCTTTAAGGGAACTACAAAGGTTGCCTAATAAGCACCAAATCTAATGATGGGTTGTGGGGGAATTGCAGAAAAGCTGTCTGCTATTAAACAGACAGACTAAGCCAAGAAACACGTAGCATTTAGTTTCAGTCTAAACACACTATGCTGAACAGTTCGTACTTTCTCACTCTTTCTTCCCTTTGATCAGGACATATGATTCAACAAATTTAAATAGTGTTTAGTTAGCTATTTAAGACAGAATAATTTATAACCCCATCCCCCCCCCGTAAATTCAGCCGTAAATTCATGTTTAATGTGGTTTTGGGTGTCATGCATAATAACAGTTAATCCACATGAGTAACAAAAACAGAATCTTTTGATATATATATATTTTTTTATAAATAAAAAGGATTTCATTTTCGTAGCTTTTTAAAGTACTCTATTAGGAACAACATCTTTTTATCATCCTTATATTGCATAAAAATATTAATATGTGAAAAACATATATAAATATGTTTCAAAATCTCAATTGAAAGTAGAAGTAGCTTGTCAAAAGTCAAGGTTAGAAAGTATCCACACTAAGCTGTGAGTATTTAAGGGGGAAAAAAAACAACCAGGAATTTTTTTTCACTGCCAGATTCGATGCATGACTCAATTTCAATTAAACGTTTGATTTTATTAGATGTGGCATTCCGACTGGAATTTAGCAGTCATCCTTGCATGTTGGAATTTATACACTTCAAAAGAGGGCAAGTGGGATAAAAATATCGTGACTGGTTGTTGTAGTTACACTATTATTGCAAAATATTTTGTTAATTATACTTGCCTAATATGATTTAAATGAACAGGTGTCATGAATCATGATGGGTATCTGGGCACAAAAGTAAGTCATAATGAATTTACTGTAGTACTAGTTTAAGTGAAATGTGTGTATTTTGTAGATTTCATTAGAGTTAGGTAAAGTATATATTATATTTAAGGATATTAACGAAGTACATGCAGTGCCATGAAAAAGTATTTGCCTTTCTCCCTTCCTGATTTTTTTATTTGTTTGCATATTTTTCACACACTGTAAAAAAAAAAAATGTTAAAAAACGGTAATTTTCTGGCAGCAGGGGCGCCAGAAAATGTCTGTTAAACAA
>JAQMYK010000014.1:14088489-14099626 GCA_030014345.1 Clarias buthupogon | reverse complement strand
TTTTAATCATAATTACTGTCATTTAAAAAAACAGAGGAAACACTGTAAAATTTATTGGCAAAAACTGTAAAAAAATTTTTTTTTTTTTACAGTGCACTTAAATGATTTATTAAGAGAAAAAAAGCTGTCCAAATCTACATTGGCCCTACAGTATGTGAAAAAGTGATTTCCCCCTATACCTAATAACTGGTAGTGCCACACTTGGTCAAGCTTTTGCAAAAACTAGCAATGAATCTTTCACATTGCTGTGGAGGAATTTTAGCCCACTCTTCAGTTCAGAATTGCTTTAATTTAGCCATATATGCCAAAAGAAATTTATCAGGAAAGGGTAAAGATTTTTTCACAGCACTGTATGCTCAGGAAATGAAAGTACAGTAATAATCTTTGCTACAGTACAGTATGTATTACATAATAGCTTGTGTCAAAAAATAATATGACAATCAGTCAAATAGTTTAAAATTATGACACTCAAGATAATAAGAATAATTTGTTATGTTATTCAATAAAATTGCAATACTAAAATGTATATTTAGTATGTACTGTAGTGCTTTATTCTTCTAAACCTGCTTGATCTGGTTGGGCATAGAGTCAAAAAGACATCTGCAGTACTTTGGTGTCACTTGCTCAATCTATACCTGCTTGATTGCTGCCTGAAGATTTTACTACATACAGTACGTTTGCAGTTCACTAATTCACTAGGTTTAGCCATTTTTGTGCAGACACAGACGTCCCAGCTTCAGAAAATAAACGTTCTGCCAAATATTCATTCCCATCTTTCAACTCCATACAGTAATACCTGGCATATGCCTTTGGCGTTGTTCTAATATTTTTTCTTTTTACATCACGGTATACAGTATGACTTCATGGCTATTTTAAAATCCTAAAAAGTGGTTATTTTGTTTAATATTGCTTATGCATATCTTTCTCTCAGCTTTAGCTACACCAGAGAAAACAGATGAGTTCCTGCTGGCCAGGTTCAAAGGTGAAGGTGTTCGGTACAAGGCTAAGCTAATTGGAGTGGACGATGTGCCTGAGGCCAGAGGGGACAAAATGAGCCAAGACTCCATGATGAAACTAAAGGTAGGTGAAATTTAACAAAATGCAAAATTTAAATATATATATATATTTTTTTAACTCCAACTGACTTGAAGTGTTCTAGTTGTGTCATTGCTTTAAATAATGAAAAAATATAAAATAATAAATGGCTTATTCAAATTTGAAATATGTTCTAATGCTCAAGAAAGTGCACACTTTATCAGGGTGTGTATCAATGACTCTGAGGTCACTAGGTACATTAAATGAAAGAAATATACAGTACATTATGTGCAATTTGTTTTATATACAGTAGAAGCCTAGACATGCAGTGCTGTAAGAAAGTCTTAGGCACATGCAAAGAAATGTATATTTGAAGAAGCCTTAAAAAATATAATCGTACTTTTGAATAGAAAAAAATACACTTTTATAATCAATAACCAGTATTAAACTAAATATAGTCAGTATTAACCGTGACAACCTTTTGTGTTTGAAAATGCATCAGTAGTATACAGTGTGCTGTTTTGTATGGAAAATAGCTGCTAAAAAATGCATTTTGGAGAACCTGGTATAGTTTTTCTATGGACTCTCTGACTGACATGTATATTTCAGTTTTGCAAATAAAACCAAATAAATGTCATTATGATGTTTGTCTGACAAGAGGTCTATTATATAAACCCTTGTCGTTAATATTAGTAATATGTTTTATTGACTTAGTAATACAGATGCATAAAATAAACAAAATATAAAAAAAAAAATACAACTGTAGTACAAACTTGCATTGGCAATTCTCAACATTTATTTCATGGTAGGTAGACAACCAAAAGGATTTTTTGCCAAACAATGTAAAATGTATGAACAAGGATATATGCCCTATTAATTTTTCAATCATATAATTCATTACAATTTACATTTTGGACTATGATAGATTCAAGTTTTCACAAGATTTTGCACTTCATAAACTTGTGTCTGTTTCTTAGGGCAAGGCAGCAGCTGCTCGCTCTCAGGGCAAACACAAGCAAAGAGTTTGGGTGAACATCTCTCTCGCAGGAATCACTATAACTGAAGAGAAGACCGGGGTGAGTCTTCTTTGCCATTCATGGCCGAAACTGTTTGCCTTCTCACTTTGGAAAAAGAAAGGTTATTGTTTTTCCTGCATTAATTATATGCGATGCCATCTTTGCAGGCAATACTGATGGAACATGCAGTGAACAAGATCTCGTTCATAGCTCGCGACGTCACAGATAATCGAGCGTTCGGCTATGTGTGTGGTGCAGAGGGCCAGCACCAGTTCTTCGCCATTAAAACTGCCCAGCAGGTCTGAAGGGGTTCCTAATGGACTTGCTTTTGCTCATTTTTTTCCTAAAGAAAAAGCGGATTATTTTTGAAATATTTTTTACCTTGTTAACTGCAGAAGAAGACTAACAGTTATGTTTCTTTTCAGGCAGAGCCTCTTGTTATTGACTTGAAGGATCTCTTTCAGCTCATCTTTAATATGAGGAAAAAGGAAGCAGAAAGTTCAAAGAAGGTACAGGATGTGTTTATATTGGATCACTGCATGCATGGTCACTCCCCGAAACTGCAGTTATACCTTGCTAATTACAACTTTTACCTAAGGAAGCAGCTATTCTTATAGTGTCAGAATAGGTTTTATGAGAATTGTATATATAGTAACAAAAGCTGCCAAGCCGAACATTCAGACCTTACTGCCTCAGACGTGTAGAATAGTTACACATACTGTAAGTCTAATACTAAAAGCTATTTGACGAGATAGTAGAGTAATGCTTACTTTATTATGTTTGGAATAAGCATGACTCAAATCTCTGAGGGACATTCTAGACAACCTGGGACTTGGGATGAAATTTCTTGTGAATGAAGGCGAAAAAACAGATTGACATTTACAGAAGACTTCAAACACAGTAAGATGATAATACTCTTAGCCTCAGTAAAACATCTGAATGGTGCAAACGTTTTAA
This sequence comes from Clarias buthupogon, assembly GCA_030014345.1. NCBI lineage: Eukaryota > Metazoa > Chordata > Actinopteri > Siluriformes > Clariidae > Clarias > Clarias buthupogon. The sequence continues at coordinate 14,096,618 of JAQMYK010000014.1, read as the reverse complement.
ACAAAGCCACATGTGCATGAATAATGATCCCTGGCAAGAATGCTTGGAACCTACTACAGTTAAAAATTCAAGATTGAAGATTCAAGAGTTTTATTTGTCATAAAACATGTATGTAAGTACAACAGTATTAACATACAATTGCGACTGTGCAGATTATTTAAAAAAAATCCTCTAATACAAATAAGAATAAAAGAATAAGTATGTATTAGTTGTGCAGGTGTAGCTAGCGGAACACCTGATCCTGATCCTTGTTAATCGACGGGTATCTTGTTGCTAGTTCGTGAAAGAGTATGAAAACTGTACACACAATCATTAACTAACACCGCTTGCATGTTAGGAACTCAGCTGGTAGTTATTGCCACATAACCCGTACAGTCCGGACTTCATGTCAAGCCATTTCCACATGTTTGGGCTATTAAAGGAGTTCCTGGGAGGCTGGCGTTATATTACTCAAGTAATATATTCTGGATAATATGAGTTCTTCTAGTAACTTTGTCACACTCTCTCCTTTCTATTTTTATGCAAATCCCAGGAGCATACATTAGGTTTTTTGTTTCCATCTGAAAACTGGTCTGTCTTGTACTACATTTTTTTTCTTTACAGCCATGCATATATTCTCCTGTAATGATATTTATAGTTATATATGGAAATACTGAATGATTTTGTAAATAATTATGCAGATATGATATACATATATAACAAATGTATGTTATAAGACGTTTGCACAGTATATATATATATATATATATACAGTATATATACACTGTTAACTAAGGAAATATCTGCATTCAAGTTGTATATACTGTATGTATCACAGATAGGTATGTGCTGTATTTGCCGTATTTATTGTAGCTCTTATGTTTTGTTATATTTGATATATTGCTAATCTGAGATCATCTCCTCTTCAGGAAGAAACAACCAAACCAGTAGAGGTGAGCATCAACCATTACTGATATAGTAAATGAGTAATGAGAGTTTCTACTTCTAGTATAAAAACATTACTTTTCTATGACACATTTATAGAAATAAGTGTTGTCTTTCTTCCCAGAATGGAAGTGATGCCTCACTCAGTAATAGGAAAGTAAGTATTCATTATGTTGTGTTTTTGTGGTTTAGGGTTTGAACCAATAGCTATGCATCATTCAATATGACAACAGCATCTTTCAATCTGGAGATAATGTTTTACCTCAGTTCTGACAAAATTACTATCTCAGACAAAAGCCATAAAGTCAAAACTAAAGCCTAAAGCTCTAAAAGTGACCCTGTGACTGAATTTAAATGATTAAACTAGAAAAGTTGACACAAACCAACAATATGACTTGAAGGATCTCTTTTCATCTAATTAATGAAATCTTGCTTTAGATCTTATGAAAAATACAAAATCTAATTTCACTTTTTTTTCAATGACTGACATTTTAAATTCATTTGAACTTTTCATTGTTTTGTGGCTGTATGAACTTTGCATGACTTTGTCATTGGCCCACATTTACTCTCTTAAGCATAAAATCTCCTGTTTTCTGCTGTTTCCCCCCACCCCCCATCCTATTCCCTCTAGGGTGTGGAACAGCTGGACCTGTTTGGAGACATGTCAACCCCGCCAGACATGAATTCTCCATCGGTAAGACAGAGTCAAAACAGCACCATGTGGTACACTTTTGCTTGAGTTAAAAAACAGTAAACGTACTACTAAATAACCAAGTGGTGCTGGTAAATAAAATAAGTGGTGCTAGTAAATAACCAAAAAACTGGAGCAAGATCCTTATTTTTCTCTGCTCTTTACCAGACCCGTGGTATGTCAAGTGAATTAGACATGTCTGGTTCCAGCTCACTTCTCCAGCTGTGTTTTTGGACCTTGTTGTCCAAACTCTGGTTTGTTCACGAAATGTCAGCTATAAGGAAATGAGGTTTTTGGAAGAAGTAGAGTTTACCGCCAAGAATAATAACTGACGTTGTAACTTACACAAGGCTCAGTTGTTGGAGGTTCTAGTACATGAAACAGATTTTTTATTTCTCTTTGACTTTAAGAACAATAAGCAAAAGTGTTGATTAGTCAGAACCGGGTTCATAGAAAAAGCTTATGGCTCTATTAATGGAATTTCCAGTCCATTAATCTGGAAAGCATACTGTAGTAACCATTAATGACACTGTATTTGCATGTTTTTTTTTAATGCTTAGTCCTAATAAAGTGTCTATTTTTTCTGTCAAATTGCAATAACCATGAGAGTTAAAGTTCAGGTAATATTCTGATAAAATAGATGTCTTTAAAGTCATTACAGTGTTTTAACATAATTTTGTTTCAGTCATGATTGTGCATGAGAATTATAAAGATAATTTCGTTGGTCAATCATCATAGCATGACAATATCAGTTATTTCATATCATAAGGTGAAGACGTACTTCATTTTTTATACCTGGTTGCATGTTTTTTTGTTCCTTGACATTCCATTGGTTAGTAGTATTATATTCCTTACTGATAAGACTTTTTCTCTCAGGAATCTAAGGACATCCTCTTGATGGATCTGTCCACTGACATAGACAGCAACCAAAACTGTGTGAAAGGCAACCCTTTTACCAACTCATCTTCTACCTTTAGAGCCCAGTCCAGCCTCTCGCCTGAGAACCCCTTTTCCTCTCAGCTCAACTTCTTCCCCACCCCTAGCCACGATCCCTTCCGGGATGACCCCTTTTCCAAAAGCAACAACGAAACAGCCAACCACAACTCCAACTCCCACCAGTATTTCAATGGCAACCCCAAAAATGGTGACTCAGACTATTTGGGCCAGCAGTTTGACCAGCTCTCCAACAGGACAATGGTCCAGGCACTCAGTAATGGCCAGTGGCCACTAGGTGGCAGGTCAGCAGAGACAAGTGCTTGGACTCAAAATAAAATACCGGAGGGGGAACAGAATGGCCATAGCGGAAAAGTGACACCAGATCCATTTCTGGAAACTGCTCAGAACGGTGTGAAGCATGAGAACGGAAGCAGGCCTGAAGCTGCTGTCAACCAAGCCAAGGATTCTATTATCATAAGCCCTCCACCTCTTAACACAAAAGCTGGCAGAGGAAGAAGGGCTGTGAAGGTGAGGACTGAAATATGTTCCTCTTTGACATTTAATTTTATTAGTTTATCTGTTTTTTGCTGTTTACTTTACAAACACAATACTGTTTTACATGTAATTTGATCTTATTTACCCTGGTTTACATACAGTTACAGTAACATAATATGGTTGCAATGAGTTTTTGGCTATGCATTTTGTCAGGTAGGTTGTCAATCCTATCCCAAACAAAACAAGCCTTAAAAAAGCAAACCTATTTAACTTAAACCACAATGTTATCTTAACCATGTAATAAGCTTATAGTTGCAATCATACAATTTTGTGTCTGGAAGCAATTTGAACCATTTATTAAAATAAGTCAAAGCCTATATTAGTCTTAATGGGAGATTTGTTAAGTCCTGTGGGTGTAATGAATGGTTACACTTAAGACCCAGGAAGAAGGCTACACACCTGGTAACACATCAAAACCTTGAAATTATATAGTCTTTTTTCTGTAAAAAGTAGTTACTTACATGCTTAACGTTAAAAACAACTTTACAGTTTGTTAAACGTCAGAATGGTCACATTCAGCATGACAGTATAGTTCTAAGGTCTCAACATGATCTTTACAAAGGTCCATACATTATGTCCTAATGATTTGATCTGATCTTTTAATGCTTCAGTGAATGAGAGAATATTAGGTAAGAACCGACTTGATGTCTTGAACTGATTTAAGTGTTGCACTTAAATTCTTTTATCTGGTTTTATTTATTTATTAATTTTAAATTTTAATAACTTTGTAACATTTTAGGGTTTTATACTGTACTGAAATTCATCAACAATGTTTTTAAATAATTTTTAACTCCTCAGTCCCCAACAAATGAAAGCCTTGCTGCTGATCCATTCACTTCAGCCACCCAATCAGAATCTCCATCTCCTCCTCAACCGGACTGTACCCCAGTGAGCTCTGTTGATTTTTTCAGCAAGAGCCCCAGCAGCACCTCAGACACCCTCACAAGCCTTGGTAAAATCCTCCAAAATTTACAATTTAACCTTTATATCATTCCTTTGACCTTTTTAACAGTTTCTGAGAAAATGTCACAATCTGGCATTTCAGGAGCAGTTTAAAATTTATACCTAGAACCATCTTGTTTGTAAGTGGAACGTGGCATGTCAGCTTATGGGTGTTGTGTCTCTTTTAAAGGAGGGCTGTCTCTTGGACACTCATCTTCCTCCTCTAATCCTGGTATAGCCACATGGAACGATTCCTTCTCTTCAGTGTTCCCCAGACCTACCGATGTCCCCAATGCTTTCACTCAGCTTTCGGCCTATTCCACCACTCCAGCACAAAATTGGGGAAGCAGCCATGGAGTTTTTGGGACTACATCCAATCAACAGCTTCCATCCTGGCCACAGAACCACACCCCTGCTTCTAATGGATCCTGGACTCAGCATTCCAATTTAGGAAACCCTTTCCAGTCTAGCATCTTTCCTCCAGCTGACAACCTAATGTTAGGGGGACAGCAGAGCCCCAGCCCCCCTCCACTGATTCCACCACGGGCTGGACCCATCAAAGAACCCTGTAAGGTGGACACAAATGCCTTTGTGGACCTGGATCCATTGGGGGAGAAAGAAAAGAAGGACATCAAGGAGATGTTTAAGGATTTCCAAATGGCTAAGCCACCAAATTCCCTGGCTAAGAGTGGTGAGAAAACAGATTTTGTTGTTTTTCTGTTTTCAGTTTGCCCTGAATTGCACCGAGTATACATCAATGTAGGCAAGTTGTTTTAATAAATGACGTTTTTTTTTTTACAGAACCACTAAAAGTTGGTGGCCAGAACCTGTTTGATAGTCCTCAGTCAGGTGTTGGATCAGGTGTTTTTGGAGTACCTGCAACTACTCCAGTACGTTTTTTCCCCTCCCTTAAATGTTTTATAATTGTGTTTTATTATGATAGTATGATTCTTGCCAGGTTTTTGATATTATTGAATTTTTATATGTTATGTGCACACAGCAAACATAGACGCAATACCTTTTTCTTTTACCTTTACAAAATTTTTCTAATGTGTTTCAGTATATTACTAGTTAGCTAAAACTACAAAACTTATTATCTGTAAGTAAGTACATACTTATTTATTTATTATCAAGAGTATGTAAGGTAATACATTAACTTGCTACATTTGTAATCTGTCATATCGAGTCAGGTAGCAGGGAAATCCTGGTGTCAAAATGAGGCTAAGGACTCCCTGTTTCTTACTGCATCACAGAATCTATTTATATATTTTTAAAAATAGGATTTTTACGATTTTGATCTCAGGCACTCCTCTTAAAACAAAACTCGCTCTGACCATATCTCAGCAACCGTACATGATACAGTAATAAACTTGGCGTCAAAATGAAGCTTATCGAACCAGGGATCCGAACACATGTATAATTTACTACTTTCATATTACTTTTACATGAGCTGCTGCATTGTAGAGACTCATTGATTGAATTTTTAAAAACCAATTAAAAAAACAAAAACAAAATTTAATTAATGACTTAAAAAAATCTTTTTGGACATTATTGCTTGTTTGTAATACAGGAATAAAGGCAATTACTGTTGTACATGGCAGCTGCTATTGTACCAGTGTTAATAGGAATTATTTAGTTCCACAAATTAAATTATACATATACAGTATAAATACACAATGCCATGCTGGCTTTTCTGTTTCTCTGATGTATGCTGGTTAAACAAGTTGTGTTGTTAAATGTGTACAGAGTGCTCCTGCTATCAAGGCTGTGGGATCAGATCCATTTAGTGCCCCATTTGGAAACCCCTTTGCATGATGATCCTTCATGTTCATCGATCCACAAATTAAGGTACATATATACTTGACCAAAGTTTGCAACGAATCACAATGATTTCATTTGCATAATGTCTGTTCCTTCCTTGCTTTATCACTGAATATTACTTGTACAGCTTTATTGTACTCGTGTTCTTAGTTTGACTGCTAATCTTATAGTCATGTTTTTCACAGCAGCTTCTATCGAGGCACAAGGATTTCCAGTGAAGTGCTGCCTTTTCCAATGTATACAGTCAAACCAAGATGCAACCCAATAGCTCCATGAAGCCCTCCTCCTTCACAACCAATATGAGGTGATTTTTCACACAGTATCCGAGGCCAAGACGGCAGAGTGCAAAAAGACACTGATGATGCTTCATAAAATATGTGGCACTATACCAGTGGTTAATGCAGCCATTGGGAAGAAAGCACAAACTGAACCAGACGAGAATGCTGAGTGTCCATTGCGCAGGTAAAAGTATTAAAAGAAAAGCGGTAACATGAAGTCGGTCAGTTCGGTGTTCTTCATTGCGGTATTATTGCTTGTGTCTTTATTTCATTTACCTCGCAGATGCTTGTTAATTTGCAGATGATTTATCAGACAATAGCCTTTTATGCCAGACTATTTAGTTATAAAGGAGTGCTATTTTATTAAGCTTTTTCCTTTTCATTAATCCACCCTGAAGAATATGGTTAAACTGATATCATATATTTCTGTATACCAGCTGGAATATGTTACTTTTGATGATGGACAGAGTACAGTCACTCCTATGGAGATGTTAGAAAAATTAACAGGCTAACGCTGGCATTTTGCTTCATATTGCTCTAGTACTCATCCAACACCATCATGGGTTGAGTGTTTTACTCCACTCTCTATTGTACTATTGAAATATTATCAAGCTTTTAATAAAAATGTGTTCAGTGGTTATGTGTGGATACTGGTCATCCCAAATCGTTCCTGTACTTGACATAAGAAAGTGTATGATTTATATGTATGTATGTATTTTAAAGATGATGGTCAGCCACTCTTTTTTTAAATGACATATCTAAGAAAACATGTAAGTAAGGAGTGTGCTGTGCACTGTGAGATGTTAGGTCTGAGACTTTAATTATCAGCGTGCCTTCACCTCAGTGACTTTAAGGATCAGAAGGAAGACTAAAAGATGATCTGCCTGTACTGTACTGGAAGTCTTGTCATACTGAACTTATGAGTTATGTGTGTATGGAACTGAGTATTTTGTGTGTGTGTGTGTATATAAATAAATATATATATATATATACTCTATTGTGCACTATGGCATTTATCTTGTAACTGTAGTTGTTGCAATAAACTGGAATTACAGTTAATAGAATGGGATCAAAAAAAGTGTCCTATTTATCTGTAACAATTTGTATTTCATCTTTTCTTTGAGTATGTTAAAATAAAGCTATTTCTGGCTCTTTAATAATGTTCTGAGTGTCAGCGTTGTGTATATAAAAACTTACCGTACATACATACTTACTGTACACACATAGGAACTGAAAAAGTCCTGCTTTTGAAATACCTGCTCTTGGCTGACAGGGGTGCAACCCAAAGTGGTCTTCTGCTGTTGTAGCTGTCTCTACTTCAAGAATCACTGTTTTGTGCATGCTTTTCTGCTCAACACAGCTGTAAGAGTCATTATTTGAGTTACTATATTCTTCCTGGCAGCTTGAACCAATCTGGCCATTTTCCTCTGACCTCTTTTCTCAATAGCCATATCCACCCACAGAACTGTTACTAAGCTTTGTTTTTCCACCATCAATCTGAGTAAACTTTGGAGCCTGTTGTGTATGAAATTCCAAAGAGATCGTCATTTTCTGAAATACATAAACCAGCCCATGTGGTATCAATCACCATGCTGCTGTTAAAGTCACGGAGATCACATATTTTATTTATTTTCTGACATGACCTTCAACTGAAGTTCCTGACTTTTTTTTTTTGCAACGTGCTGCTGCCTGTTTTTAGGTTAATTCTTACTTACTTTTTTTTTATGAAGTTATATTTGCTTTACCCACACCATGAGGTAGACTGTACAGTACATTGCTGCCATAACTAATACAAGGTGAACGTAAAGTCAAACCCAATGTTGTTAGTCTTTAAGTTGGAAGTAAAGGAGTGTCGATCAGTAATATGTTGAATATGATTGAATATGATGAACTTCATTAATTTATAAACCATAGTGTCAAATTTAATTTATGCAGTTGTGTTATTAAAGTAGGGTTTGTTTACAGTTAATGCATTATATATA
>JAQMYK010000014.1:14064205-14088048 GCA_030014345.1 Clarias buthupogon | reverse complement strand
AGGGAGGATAATCGTTCAGCACGTCTTGTCTGATAAACTTTCTAACCTTTAATCTTCGATTACTAGCACACATTAATTTGTTTAAAGATATTTCAACACAAATTGGAAAGTATATAAAAAATATAGAAATTGTTTAATTTTAAAAAGTTCCTCTATCTGAGGAACATCCTACATAATTTTATATAATGCTACACAAATTAAATATTATATATTGTCACGTTGTAACACGTGCGCCCTATCAATCACCGCTGACTTTGCGAATTCGTCGCTATGAATTATGGGAAATGAAGTATTTTATCAGCTCACAGAAAGCGGACTGAACTGAAGCAAAACTACAATTCCCACAATCCCCTGAACTAGTTTCTCAGCTGTGCAGCAGCGTGAGTAGCCGGTGGGTTTCTGATAGAGAGAGAGATAGAGAGAGAGCCGGCTAAAACACAGCTGTTTTTAACCCTTCGGCGTTTCAACGTTTTAAAAGCGGTTTGTTGTTGAAGTGAGTCTTAATGTCCTCTGGTTGTCAGTTATTTTAAACATTCCGTGTGTTTGTTTGCAGTGTTTGAAGGTGGTGAAGCGTGTGTGTGTGTGTGTGTGTGTGTGTGTGTGTGTGTGCTGCTTTAGCAGCAGTCCAATTTACCAGTGTTTTAAACTAGCACTCAACAAATGCAGTTAACTATCAGGAGTTTCTTAAAACACATGTTATATTCTTTAGCAAAATAATTTACTTTTATGCAAGTTCTTACATTAAGCATTTATTTAGTAGATATTACAGACAGGTCACTGGGATTAGTCATGTGTACTTCTCTGATTTTGTGCTTTATTCCTGCTATGTACCAGGGGTGTTCAAATCAAACCAGGACTTTTGATTGTGCTACACTAATGCACTTGTACCAGTATATCACTAGTGCTTGGTTGCCATCAAGGTAGAAAGTTTTGATCAGACTGCCTGCTTCACATCTAAAACGTTGGTCTGTGAGAAATTATATTTTGTCACAATTTCTGAAAATATAATAATATTGAATCTGGATATTTATAAAATCGTGATACTTGCAGAATCGCAGTGCAAATCGAATCAGCACCTAGGTATTTTGATAATATTTTATTGGGTGCTCCCTGGTGATTCCCATCCCTAGTTACTACTGTATATGAATGGGTTTTGAATAAACAACATTTCTTCTTTTTCTTTAGGATGATGCGAAGGTCCAGAATCAGTGTTAAACCTAACTTCAGGCCTGGAAGTCGGGCGGGTACAGAGGGAGGAGAACATGTCTCCCAGAGGGTAAATGAAGAACGTGTGAACTTGTCAGCAATTAAAGCTAAAGAAGTGGCAAGACCCACAGAATCTCAACAGCAAAATATCACTCTTAAACAGCCTTCTGAGGATGTGGGTATTAAGGATGCTGCTGAAGTGTTTTCAAACACGAACCAGTAAGTATTTCCTGCCTTCCATTGACTGTTTGATGAATGCCAGTTTAAATGTTGAAATAATAATGCAATGGGCAATGCATACTGACTCCCTAGCTACATTAACATTGATAATATTTTTTCAGTCTGACTGAAATTATTCTAACATTCCTACTAAACTGTTTACATGGACGCTGAACTGATGTGTTTTTACATGCACAAATGATGAAATCAAAATTTGCTCAGAAGTGAGAGTGAGACTGATGTGAAGCATGTAATTTACTGGAAATATAACAGGAAAAGAAACGTTGTCGTCGTCTTCTTCTTCTAACTATAAGGTTAGGTTAGGCTTTCCATCTTTTCTCACAAATACCGCATTATAATTGGTTTCTAGAATTCACTCTCATTTATGATTGATTAGATACTTCACTGTATGTGAAATGTGAGCCAATAAGAGTCCCTTTCTTCTCCAAAGACCAGGAGCCAGTGGATGAAAGTCCAAACCAAAGAATAGTGGGAGAGAGTTTGCAGATCAGCAAAATTCTCCTTCAGGTTACTAATGTTACTCCCACAAAGGGCAAACGCGCACAGAAAGAATTCATTTAGTTCAACAACAGAGAAATAATTGGATCAGGTGTTTACATGGCTAATCTTTTCCTTCTGAACGTATTATCAAATGTTTACATTGTTCACTGTTTCAAATGAGGTGGTTATGCAATGCATTTTTATCCCGATTGGGCTGCTGTTCTGTTATATGGGGAATATTAGGGTCCATATAACACATTTTGATGTGTTCTGGATGTGTTTTTATGTGCTATTGATTTAGGGATGGTATTTCGAGATTTCTTTATTGCTTACTCTTTAATGTAGAAATGATGGAGCACCCTCCAGTGGAGCTACCACTTCATCTACTGCTCCACATAGGCGAATGAGGATCTCGGCTGCTCCGAAACTTGTCGCGCCCAAAATTACTTCCACACCTAGGGCTCGACCATCTGCCAGCTTGCCCAGCTCAGCCCCATCATCCCAGTCCAACGAGGAACAAGTAAAGATCCATGATTCAGCTTCTGAAGCTCTGGTTTCTTTCCCAGTAATCTCTAATGATGTGCCTGAGTCAGGGACACCTAGAAAGTCCACATCTCCTATAAACCTGCCTACACAATCATTATCTCCTTGTGTTCCTTCAACGTCTGGTCTTCCAAAGTCTCCTGTCCATGGTAAAAAGTCAATTGAGGATTCTCCACCATCTCCACAGCCCGGTCAAGTTCCTCAGCAACCACCACAAGAACCGGAACCCCCCGAACTTCCATGTTCAACTGATATGCCTTCGGTCTGCATCAAGCCTTTACATTTTGATAAGTCATCATCTTCTGAGATGACTGAAAAATCCTCAGACACAGATAGGATAATAAGGGCTCTTAAATTGAAGGAACTCATGAAGATTGAAAGGAAAAAAGATATCCAGGTAAATTAAATTAATCTAAGAAACATTTTTTCCTACTGTTTATGTACTATTAAAAAATCTTTATTAATATTGTTAGTTCCAGTAAGCAAGCAAGTTTTCATTTAATGCATTAGATGGGGAAGCGAAAGGTTGGTCATAAAGAGTTCACAGGTTTGGACCGCAGTAAGATGACCATGAGAGACCTTATCTATTATTTACCCAATACCAGCCCTATGAGGTAGGCACCATTTTTATAAATGTATATGTTTAGATACTTGTTTCTTTAACAAAATCTCTGTGTGTCTTATGAGACCATCACCTTATGACTAAATCTAACAGGTCTTCTGTAGTGCAGGAGGAGAATCAAGAAGAGACCATTATTCCACCCTCGCCCAAGTAAGTTACTACACAACATTGCACTAATGTGTGGCATTTTTCAGATTTAAGTGTCTTCAGCTGTAAAAGAATATACACCATGTTCTTAAGTGAAAGGGCTTCATTATTGGAAGTGTAGTTTCTTTTGTTAGACTACATAGTAGAGTAATAATAGAGCAATGTACCACTATGTATGTTATGTTTTCTCTATAATGTTGTTGTTGGTCTTTTGGCTGCAAAGGGTCGCCACAGCAGAATATCCAGTCAAAAATGTCAGTAAGGTGATTAGCAATATGAAATTAAACATAGGTGGGAATGTGTGTTCATGGTGGCTTGCTATAGAGTAGCAACTCATCCATAATCTCTTCCTGCTATCCTGTCAAGGTCTATTGCAGCCCTTTATATAATAATTAAGCGCTGTCCCGTTCTGTATACAAACTTAATCTACGCAAAGTATGCAAACTCCTTTAGCACATACATAAATGCTATATGACTTGTTTGTTCAGCACATCCCATGTATGCTCTATTGGATTCAGAACTGGTGAGTTTGGAGGACAGATCAACAGCCTTGAACTCTTTGACTGCTAAGCCACATATGCAAAAAGCTATGATGCATATCTTGTTGTCCTAAGTGTGCAGATACCTCTTTGTTATGGCCAGTATTTTTCAGTAGTTTGTGCTATATTATCTTTTTTTGTGGGATTGGGCAAGACCTGCTAGCATTTGGTCCCCACGGGTATAAATGAGGCTTGGATGTCCATGATCCTGTTTAAAACATCACAAGGAGTCTAAAACATCACAAGGACATTGAAAAAGTGAGATTAAAGTGAACACTGAATGAATGTATCTTATACTTTCGCAGTTTCTATGTGTAAAAGGAGCAAATTCACAGAGAAATAAAAGAACATTTATTTGTCACAGATGCATTATAGCGCGGTGAAATTCTGTTCTTCACATATCTAAGGATGTTTGAAAGCTGGAGTCAGCACAGGGTCAGCCAAGATACAGCGCCCCAGGGCAGAGAGGGTTCAGGGCACTGGTCAAGAGCCTAACAGTGGCAGCTTGGCAGTGCTGGGACTTGAACCCCAGATATTATGATCAGTAACCTATAGTAAAAAAAAAAAATCACAGACTAAAAAAATAGTGTATAATAAACAGTTGGGTTATTATACATAACATGACATAAAATATATATATATATTCTCCCAAAGTGAAGTGTTATGAATTTAAAATATCTTGAAACTACACATTGGTTTCAAAAGTACATTACTAAACTAGTCCATAATTTAAAACAATTCAGGCAACAAATAAAAACAGCAGAGAAAGATGATTATGATGAAGAAGAAGAAGCGGAATCTGAAAATGAAGAAATGCTGGTGCCAAAAGTCAGAGTGGCGGAGGATGGCTCGATCATATTGGATGAAGAAAGGTATTATTTCATCTCTCAATCATTATATACTGTATATACGTTATTTATAAATATGCTATCTGTCATATCATGTCAACGGATTTTGTATTTCAGTTTGACAGTGCGAGTGCAAAGGACCTCAAACACTAAATTGATGGAGAATTCGATGTTTGAGCGCGGCTCTACTACAACTTACTCCAGCTTCAGAACACTGAAACATGTGAAGACCTGGTCGGTCAGAGGTAGCACAGACAATATTGTAATGTTTTAGACTCCTTGCACTTCTATGGTTGTCGTTACAATTCCAGTTGTGGTGCTGATTGTAAAATTGTAAAAATGTTTTGTGTTTCAGAGACAGACTTGTTCTTCTTGGCCATTAATATGGTGGGAACGGATTTCTCTTTGATTGGCCAGCTGTTAACCCACCGTAGCCGTGCAGAAATTAAGGTATTTTATAAACAGTTTATATTTTTGTAATATAGTGCCTAATTAATTAGAACTGTCTTTCTTTAATCGATTTTGCAATTTAATCAATCCCATGTTGACTCAGTTAAATAAATAAAGTGTTTTTTTCATTTTTATTCAGAATCAATAAATACAAACTTTTTTGTTTTACAATGTTACATGCTATAAAATTGACAAATTTTGTAAAATACATTACAGTTTTTTGCAGAAAATAGAAACCATGCACTACTACTACTTCTACTACTGAGTTTAAAGGCAGTTAGTGAAATACTGCCACCTACTGGACAGGTGTGGCGCAGAAGGACAAACGATTATCACTGTACAAGATGTGACATTTAAAAAAAATCAATTTACACAACATTTAAATTTATATTAGATAGGAATTATTAGTTTGTAATAGTTTAAAACCTGATTGAATCAAATCCGTTGATATGATATGAATACCTCTGATTCACAAAACTATATTTAGTGTTACTTTTTTTAATACAATTCATTTATTTAATTATATTGTTTGTAGAACAAATTTAAGAAGGAGGAGAAAGTCAACCCATGGAGAATAGACAAAGCTTTGAGTGAGTGCTTTTCAGTTACAGATTCTGAACCTAATACAATGCAGAAAGAATAAACACTAAGTAACACAGTGTAATAAATGTAATCTAGAACATTTACGTTCTGTTATGATTACAATAAGTTGCATTTCTTTTCTTTTTTTTCTTTTTTTTACTTAATATATGATGATTGCGTGTGCTGTTTTATTTCCTCAAGGAAACATGCGACCCTATGACAAGGAGTTCTTTAGCTATTTGCTGGAAAAGATTTTGGCAAAAGATAAAGACAAAAGAAAATCTGTCAGACTGATACTGCCAAAAACCAGGAAACCAAGAAAATCCAAAGGTAGCATTGTTTATAATAAATATTAAAACATACCCTTTCCCTTCTGGGTATTAAAGGTTTTTGTCTATTCATACAGGAAACAAAGCAAGCGAACACCGTGTTAGTGATGATGATGATGATGATGATGTCTTTCACGTGGACAATCAGAACAACTTGGAGCATGATGGGGATTTTGGTGTAGAAAAAGAAAACAAAGATTTGTCTAATGTAAAAGAAACAGAGAGCTCGGTCCCTGCTAAAAAGAAATGCAAACGCGCAAGAGCTGTCAGCGAGGATAAAGACAAAGACAGCTCCACTACAGAGCAAGTCAAAAGAAAAAAGCAAAGAAAATGTAGCAAGAACACAAAAAGAGGTATGCAAATAAAATGCCTAACGTAAAAACCTACAGTTGGCTCTATAATATTGGTAATCTTCATTAAAATTACTTATAATGGAAACCGTGTAATTAATGGTATTTGGTACAGTTCAGTTATTTTGGTCTGTCATTTTAGACGCGAAGGATGACGCTGAGGCTGAAAGCGAACTTATTGCCCAGGGTGATACTATAAACTTAAATAAGGAGGATGAACTTAATAAAAGAAACACTTCAGCTTCAAAAAGAAGGTCCAAGCACTCAAATAGTAGTGGTGATAAAGAAAATGAAAAGGGAGTTAAAGGATCGAAACGCAAGCAACTGAAGAAATCATGCAAAGGTTGTGCTTACTTAATTTTATTCAACATTTTCGTGTTGAAAAGAATGATTTTTTTTTTTTTTCCTTTTTATTTTTTAATCTTTGTGACTATTCATGATAAAATTGACAGTTATCTTTGACAATGAAGAGTCTAATGGTGAACATGAAGCAAGCAGCATTATGGATGAGGATGGCTCTACAACTAAAAAGAAAAGAAAACGGGCTGAAAAGCGTGATCTCAATGGAGATGAGACCGCCAAGAGGAAAAAGAACACAAAGAGAAAAAAGACACTGAAAAGTAAGCCATTTCTTCTTAGAGCCTCCTAACCCATTACCTTACTCAGGGATCTTTCAGCTTACAGTTTTTTCTTTAGGTACAACAGAAGAAGAAGACACTGAAGGAGAAGGAGAAAGAGCTTTAGAAGATTTACAGGAGGCTGAAAAGTAACAAAAATATTTTTTGGTCTAAATGAATCAGTACACATTTGTAGATGGTCCACATAAAACAGATTGTCTGGTTTATTCATATTTTTTAGGGTGAATGCTCCAATCACAGCTGAAGTAGTAGATAATGATCCGTCACAAACTTCCAGGAGAAGTAAGAAAGTTTTGCCTAAGCTGGCTACAAGACGAAACAAGAAAAGCTGTGAACCCGAAGCTTTCCCTGATGTTGAAGGGGAGAGTCAGGATGCAAACAATCCTGAATCCACTTTGACGGTATGAATTGACTAGAGATGAATGTTTTGGTGGTCTGATGAAGGGTTTTTTTCCTACTACATTTTCAGTTATCTTCAGTAATTATTCAGTACCAGCTTCTTTTGATTATTATATTTTTTTTTTGTAGGCAGCAGACAGTCCTTTGGAGGATGAGAGGCTGCAGATGGAAGCAGTGGTTGTGCTGGAAAAGACCCCTCCAAGGCACATCACTCATCATTTTAAATACTTTATACACCCAGGTTTTTAATCTTTTTTTCCCCCATTTTATTGATCTGACTGTCTCCTTCCAGGCAGCAAAATATACTCAGCCCTTCAAAAGTCAAGTGCAAAACTGATGAATTGGAGCCGTCAAGTTCTCCTGCTTCATCGTATAGCAGTGAGAGTTCTTATGCTCAGCAGACAAGAATCCAAAGAGCAGGAAAAGTAAAGCGTGATCTGTCCAATAGTGGGAAGAAGGGACAAGGAATGCTCGATCAGGATGAGACTGACCTTGTAAGCCCAGTAGTTCTGTTGGAGAGGCTCACTCAGGAACCTGAATATGAAGCTGATGACCTCTCATTGAATGAGGTGAAACTGGTCATTTACATTACTTATGAATTTTAGCACAAGTTCCATAAACTGTCTGTTAAACTGACTAACATCATATTTCTTTTTTTTTAAAATTCAGAACCTGACTGACTTGTCATGTCTACGTGATTTACATAGTAAGTCTAGTACAATGTGTATTTCGTTTCCTGTTTATTTGTGTCCTATTGTTAAAGTTAAATCTTCTACCACAAAAAAAGGTCAGATGCTTCAAAGAAGGCCAATGGTGGTGTTATCTCGTGAGGAGGTAGATCGGATCCTCGATGCTTCCGACCAAAGTGATGATGAGGAGCCTTCTGTGAGTCCTCTGGATTTATCATTAAACACTGAGCTCTCTTTTCCACTTCGCTGCAGCAAGATCTTAGACGACGTCGATGATGATGTTGATGATGCTGGGGTTGATTGTGGGTTCGAAGAACATGAGGAAAAAACAAATGAGAGAGCTAGTTGTGAAGAACTAGAGCAAGCAGAGTCTGTATCGGTGAGCAGAGAAGCCTAAATGTTAGCACTACTGATATAAAGTGATGATTATGATAACCTTTGCTCATTATTTTTATTTTGCTTATTAAAGGCAGAGCCTGCTATCTCAAACCTGAAGGACATTTGTACCTCCTTAAAACCAGAAGGTAAGGATTTTAAGCTGTGCGATTGATTTTTGCATGTTGATTATGCATATGTTATAGTGCAACATTTCTATTTAGTATGCAGTCAACCAAAAGTACCCCTAAGCAACATAACACCCTCAAGCCCAATTGAGGAAGGTGAACCTGAGGGCCAATCAATGACTTGCACGGGTAAGACTATTAGTATGATTTAGACTACTTCAGATTTTGTGTTTTAACCTGTAATAAAAGAATGAATGGTTTTCATAGATGTGACAACAGTAGCAACAGTGGTTGAAGGTTCTCCAACTCTGGATATTCAGGATAATCTAGATCCTGTCTGCACGAATCCAGATGCACCTACGCCCCAAGAAACAGTCACCACTGAAACTGCTACGCTTGGCACTTCATTGGGAGTCTCAGATATCATGGAGAAATCTGAGAGCTCTATACCTCCAGTCTTAGTTAAGGAGTCTGCATTGGCTTCCTTTGAAATTACAAAGGAATCAAAGCTGACCCTAACAGGAAGCCTGTCGGAGTCCCAGAGATCCCAGGAGGCAACTCCAGAATTTAATGCCGGACTGAAAAGGTCTCTAGAAGGACCTTTGCACACTTTGGAGTCGTTGCAGGGCTCATCAGAAAGTAAGGAGGATACACAGGAATCTGCAAACTCAGAAATAAACACAAGTACACAAGATGTCACAAGAACACAAGAGGTCAAGGAAGACTCCCAGGAAAAGGTGTCTGCTTCATCCAGGTTTGTAATTACAAAAGGAATTAGACAGTGTAGGAGGAAAATATCAGTTGACATGTCATGACTCAATACCTTTTTTCAATCACTAGTTCCTCCGTTTCTTCTAAGCATGGCATCCAACTAACAAGGAGGGGCAAATTCCTGAAGCCTAAACCTAACCTGAGTCAGAAATCAAGACCCACAGCGCTCCAAAACCAAAGACGAGACCCTAAAACACACAGTACTCAAAAACCCAAGAGCGGTGAGACAGGTAAGATTCATGAAAGAACAATGCACACTGACTCTCAACTGACTTGTATTGGAAATAACCATCTGTGATCACCTTGTCTTCATTTTTCTGAAGTCTCCAAAGAGACGCTACTTTACAGTCCTGCTAATGACCAGCATGGTGCATTAGAAGACCTCAGTAATCAGAACCGTACTGCAGAAGAGGAGACATCTTTGTCAAAAACAATGGATCAAATGGAATCTGAATCAACAAAAGGTTCATTCAAATTAGTTTTTTTTTTTTCCCCATCTTGCATTCTGTTCTTTTTTTTTTGTGTTATAAATACAAATGGACATTCTAAAGCAGATCATGAACATGTGTGTTTGACCACATGTGCAAACTTCAAAGTAATCTGATCATTTATTTGAGACTGTGTGCTCTTGGGTTGTTAAAGGACCAGCGATTGGCTAGAGAGAGAGAGAGAGAGAGAGAGAGAGATGGTCACAAAATCCAATGTGTGATGCCAGTTTTTTCCTTTTAATTTTTGAAGGAATAAAATTATTGTTATTTTAGGTTATTTGAAAACAAGTGGACATGGTTGAGTCATTCAATAAATATATTCCAAACAATTGATGGAATGTGAAAAATTAATCTTTTGACGAATTATGTTAAATTTGTTAAATGTGCACCCATTTTCTTATATTGCCAGATATTGGTGATGGATCAACAGCAGTACCGGAAAAGAAAGCCATCACTACACTAGCTGCCATTGATGATGATCCCCCGACGGCTTCACAATCTAGCAGCCGAACATGTGATGTTGACAGGTACTGCATTGACATTTCACCATACAGCCACTCTGTGACAAATAAAACATGAACGAGTTAAAACTGAATTTAAGACTGAAAATTGCTACAAATTGCTTTCTTTGCCTCTACAGGACTACACCCTGTAGTTCATTGACATCACCTCAGCCTTTACAGCCTGGAGAAAGTACTGGCACAGAGGAGAGGGTTATTTCTTCTGCGGTAAGTACAGCCGGGTGGCATCACATTTAGATTTGTTTCTAACACATTTGTTTACTTGATAAGATGAGACCTGATTCAAAGGTTATGTATTTCCAGGATGTCTTTGCGCCTGCAGAAATACTTCACCTAAATGACGGTGAGCTTTTTTAGAAAACCTAACTTGATTTCAGTAAAATCAGGGCCCTTGTCTTCTTTTGTTAAACTGTCACTGTTTGCGTGCAGATGGTCACAATGATGAAGAGCCCACCTTTATCTTAACTCTGTATGAGATTCCTGTCACTCAGTCCCACCTGACTTCGTCTAGCAACGACTATGAAATGACCTCTGACCTTGCCACAGTTGAAACCCAGGCTTTTTTGGGTTTTTCAGACCAGGCACATGTGTTACCTTGTACATCAGAGTTATCCAGGTTAGTCTCATCAGGCCTGTGTTATTAAACTCTATTTCCAAAAGTAAAATTGTGAATATAGTAATTGGTAACACCTTTTTTTCCTTCATTACAGAATACATTCTCCTCTCGTGGAAGGTAGTGGAACGGAAAACGACTTGGGTGTCATCAGTGAGGATCTGTCAGAGAATGGCAAGGAGAAAATCACGGCACAAGCTACATCTCAAATCATCAGTTCACCACATGCAAAGAGAGTAGACTGTGACGCTTCAAGTCTTGAAATGTATATTCCGCCTGATGACCCTGATTTAGGGTGCAAAAAGGGTTCAGAATTTTCTCCACTTGATTTGGCACTCGCACCTTCTGCGATCAGTGTCTCAAACTGGTAAGAAGTCCGATATCTCGATTCACCCTCCGACAGTAGGAGTTTAAGATTTCACATTATTAAGTATTTTTTATGTTTTTTTATTATGTTGTACGTCTTTTAGCATTACACCATCACCCCAAGACTCGGATGATTCTCTGGCTGTAGAAAGCAAGCTTCAAAGCAAGGACACCTTTTCAGCTAATGTCACGGAAGATTTGGCAGCAAATGTCAGCGAGCAAGCATCATCTCATGAGCCCATATTACTCTACACAAAGGACAAGCAAAGTGATGCTTGTGCAAATCAGGAGACCGATGCTCCACATACAGATCGTGAGTCAGAGCGCAAAAAGGGTTCAGATTTGCCTCCACTTGAAGATTTGGCATCCCGGACACAAAGCACCCTTTCTGGATTTAACATTACAAAAAGGTAAGAGGCCAGAAAACTTCAGTCTTGCCAAGAGTGATATGAGTCTGAGATCATTGTTAAAATTATCATTAAATATTCAACATTTTAGCATCACAACATTACCTCAAGACTCGGAGGACAAAGTGCAATACGATGGGGTTTCTCATACGGTGCTGGCTGACATCCCTGTCTCAGAGGAGATGGGAGACAATTCGAGCAAGGAAGCATCTTCAGCTAGTGTCACTGATAATTTGGCAGAAAATGTCAAGGAGAAAATCTCTGAGCTCATGACGGCTCCTGAAACCATATTACTGGACACAAAGGATGAGGAGGAAAGAGAGAATTTTGCAAACACAGAGACTGGTATTTCACATTTGGACCCTAATTCTGAGTGCAAAGAAAGTTTGAAAATTTCTCCCCTTGAGGATACATTGTCCAGGAATCAGAACAAACCTTTTGGGTTTAGTGTCTCGAAACGGTAAGAGGCCAGAAAAATCTACTTTTCTCATTACGACCATATGAGCTTGAGGTTATTATTACAATTTTGTTAACTTTTCTTATATCCCTTAGCATTGAAATGTTACCTCAAAACCCAGAAGACACTAAGCAGTTTGAACATGGTTCTCATATGCTGTTGACTGAATCATCGCCTGTCTCCTCTGAGACAGGGACAAAGACATCTAACAAGGACAGGACACGGGTTATAGAAGAAAAAAGTCACAGCAAGGAACCCTGTACAGTTAGTGTTCCACAGAGACAAGACACTCCATATGAAGAACTTAGAAAAGATTCCATAGAGGAATCAAAAGATACACCAGGTTCATCAGAGGAGCAAAAAGCACCTGCTAGAAGGAGAGCGAGACAAAGTAAATTAATGTGTATTTCACTGTACAAATTTCATTGTCAATGAGAGTTCCTGGTGCTTCACATGTATGACATACTTGTCTCTGATTTTTTTTAAGTCAAGCCACAACCTAAACTGGTAAAAAGGACACGTGTTAAAGATGACGCCTCAAAAACTGATGAGCTCGTGATGAAGCTGAGTCCCCCAAGCTCTTCACGCGTCTTCTTACCAGCCCGTCATGTAAAGCAACACTGGATTTTTATTGCATTTTTAGTTCTTCAGATTAAGTCTCTTGTTATCCATTTAATTGCAAATTACAACCAAAATTGTTTTACAGGAGGAAAACCTGGCAGGTATTTCAAATACTACTGACGAGAAACTGGTAGGTACAATGTCATCTATAAAAGGAATCCAAACCTGTGTTGATGGAGGTGAGCAAATAGTACTTGTTATTGGTAAATCTGACTGAATCATTGTGGAAGCCTTTTGTAAATTATCATTTATTATTCTGTCCAAGAAGGTAAGAAAGAAGTGCCAAAGTCCATTACAGAGGAATCTCCAAAAATGTCTCAGGATGACTTGGGTATCACTGAGTCAAAGCCGATTTCCACTCTTCTGCATAAATCTGAAGACTTTAAGCTTGAAGAGGAACGCAATGAAAATGTAACAGGAGAAACTGCAGTTAAAGACGACATAGAATCTTCTGCAGAAGACAAGGAATTGTCAATACCGGCAAATGTGCAGCCATGCTGTGAGGACATGGTGTAAGAAAGCATTACACATATGTTCAATCAACCTGGGAGCTTTATTTATTTAAACGATTGAAAACTTTGCCATGACTATACTACTTTTGTTCTTTAGTTCTGGCTCTTCCGCTGTGGACTCTGAGGAAACCGTGGCAGGAACTCAAGGTGTTTGTCACATGGTGTTGCCCGATGTCTATGTTCTTGTCGCAGATGAGATGGAAGATGACTTATGCGAAGAATCTTTAGAGAGCAGTCCACAAAGAGACAGTCTTTCAAAGAAGTCCAGCACCCACTTTCAAAAGGTTGTGTTTTTATTCATTGTTTAATGTTTCTCAAGCTTAAGTCATTAATATCTGATTTCACTTTATTGAAGAAATGCAATGAGAGTTTTACAGGTTTAAATATCTTGAGCAGGAATTAAAAACCGAAGATGTGTCCCAAACATTTGTTGAAAAGTCAACACAGGATCAGTCGGCGTTAGTGGATATTAAAACACCTGTCCGAAAGAGAGGTATGGAAACGTATTGTTGGAAATATTTATTTTCTGATGGATTGAGTGTCCCATCTTTATTTTAATTTGTCACTTCTGCCTGAATTTAACCAACAGGAAAACAGGAGGTGAAGACTAGGTTCACTAGAACCGACTTGATAGTGAATCGGCCAACATCTTCACAAGCCACAACACTATCATCCCAGCTAACTACCCAACCTCAGAATGAGAACATAGTGTTACTTGAAGAAAAGTTAAAGAGAAGACATCACATCATGCCGTGCACTGTTAGACTCTCAAGGTAAAAAAATAAAAGAATTTGACAGAAATCCAACTTGTTTATTTGTTTACTGCAATAAAAAAAAATTGTTGTCGTTTGTTGCATGCAGCAGTAATGACACTGTAGGTCAGAGTATCAGTTCTCCTCGGCTTGAAGGTAGAAAGGGCAATGATCAGAGGAGCTCGCCAACATGCCATGCAAGTGTAACGAATCTATCAGAGGAATCAAACACGCCATCGCTATTTGAGAAAAAGAAATTGCAAGAGGCAGAATCAGAAGAGATGTCTCCTACAAGAAGTAAAGGTAAAGAAACAAAAGAAACATTGCCATATACATTTCTTATAAAATGTATTTCTGTCATATAAGTTCTATTTTATTAAAAAATCTGTCTCCCCATTAAAACCAGAAATTAAAAATTCAGAGGAGGATGTCAATGACATAGAGACAGCAGGCAATATGGGCTCATTGCCTGTCCTGCAAGTTCAGCTGCAGCCAAATGTCATTTGACTTATCATGTTAAATTCTAGAATACCAGTAGCAGTACTGGCAGCATTTTCTGGACCATTCCACAAATGACACTATAAAATGATGGTCTTGTCCTGTCCTGGGGTTATCACTCTTGGCCTTCCAGTCCTAGGACAATCAGTATTGGAACTAGTTGTTCAGATTCTGTACCATAGCCTGGAAATTGTATTCCTGCCAACTCTAAACCCTCTGTCAATGATTCAACTCGGTGCAACACAAGTAGACTTTGCCAAACAGGGCATGATTTTGTGTAAACAAAATATACAATGTTTTCTTTACTTTTGATACTGAGACATGTTCGCGGGACATAATCGCATGGCAAATTTCATACAAGGGCCTGGCACTCCTTAAGATGTAGGTTAGGTTATCCATGATAAAGCAATTCTTTACTGAGCATGACAGTAATTCCTTTTAGCTGTGTTCTTAATGTAACAAAGCAGAAAAAAACAGGTTTTCATAACAGTTTTACAGTGCAATGTTGCTTTTGTCCTTGAGTATATTTCTTTTACTGATTAGTTTGTTGTTTTGATTACTTTATGATGAGTGTCATGACCTTTGCTTTTTCTGACAAGGCAAACTAATAATAAAACCCATTTTCTTAAACAGGCAAGAAAAATGAATCCTCACCAGATACAACTCGTGGTCATTTAAAACCAATTCAAACGCTTGGACGAACTCACCAGCTAACCATAACAGATTGGTTGAAGAAAAAGTCTCCTGCAACCAAACAGGAAGGAGAAAAAGAACCCGAGACGTCTTCCCAAGTTCAGTCATGTTTAAAAGTTAAAGGAATGCATGAAGCCATGGTTGAGAAGGCAACGTAAGAGAATTCCAGTCTCACTCATTATGGAAGAATTACTTTTATGTAAAGATAAGATGAAATGTTCACTCTTAATCTGACACTTTTGTATTTGTGTTTAAAATCGAAACATAGAGATTCAGAGGAACCTAAGGGTTCTCACTTAGTGCCTGCCTTGGAGGAGAATGAAGAAGCGAACAGTGTCTCTAAAGAGGTACATGGTGCAATAGCATATTGAGTTTTTAAACAAATGCAAAAGAAATATTCTCAACACTAAATAAATAATTGGTTGTACCAATTTGTTGCTGTAGGTGAAAATGCCATCAGAAGTGGTCAAGAAATCTAATGATGACCCATCTGTATCACAGGTAAAGAAATCACCTCCTCGACGGAGAGGTAAGCCAGTCCAGGGACCTGCTTGATGTGCTTGTGGTTTATTGTTTTAATTAATCAAAGTGTCCTGAATTTGAATCTGTCTGACACCTCTGATCTTTCAAAAGCCAAATTACAGGTGAAACCTAAACTGTTAAAAAGGGCATGTACCAGTGAACGTGATACTTCAACACCCGATCCACCACAGCCAACACTGTTCACCTCAACACGCCAGCATGCCCGAGCAGCCAGAGAGAAGGAAGAGTCCGACAACAAAAACGAACAACCTGTAATAGAGCTTCCTAATACATCTAGCGTGGAAGAAAACTCAGAGAAAAAGACGTCTTTAACAAGAGGTCCCCAATCTCCCATATCCCAAGACACTTGGCCAAGGGTTGTTCTGCCACGTGTGAAGTTATGGACTACAGAAGCGGGCGTCTCCTCTCCCTCATCCACACCTATATCATCTCCAGCCAGGGTTTCACAAAGTGTCTCTCCTCCACAGGTAAAGATATAAGGGTTGCCATACTTCACAGGTTGCCAGCCTTTCTTGTGCTGTACCTCCTATTGTGCACATTTGGGTGTTTTCCCTGATCTAACAGAATCACTTCAGACAAAGGCTGCTAAATTAATGATTCATATATACTGGGAGCAAAGAAAATACTAACGGATTACTTGGGGTGTGTTCACACTTGTAGTTAGGCCTAAAGCATAAAATTATAGATTTGTATTGGTTTGCTAATTTAAAGTCCTGGTTTGCTTAGCGTTCACTCTGCCAATTTGATCATCGAACCGAAAGACACAAAAGAAGGCATGTGTCTTGTATATGGTAGTATCTTTACCAGCTGAAAAATTTAAGGTTTAAATTGAAAACAACACAAATATGATGCCATCTCCAGATGATGAATAAAAGATCGCCAATACGCCTGGTTTTATTTTAGAAATAGGGTGTATTCGAGCAGTCTACTCCCAACTAAATAAATAAATATAAAATAAAACGCTGACCCATCTACTTCTCATGACAGAAACAGGTTTGACCAGTAAAAGTTCTTGAATACAGTCAACATTCAGATCATGCTAGCAAAGCAGACTTGATTTGTTTTTGTATTTGATCTGTGCCGCGCTCATTTTCAATCAAACCCAACCCGAGTTTGTTTGTTCCCTTACTTGGTGCACACTGATGTACGGATAGCAGGTTTTACACTTCACTTCAACTTTCCAGTGAACCGCACAAATAGGACAACCGCACCAGAGTTCGTTTTAATCGATTCAAACATGTCAAGTGTGAACACACTTAAAGGAGCCAAGTTAGAAACCTGTTCTGTAAACCACATCGATTAAAAAAAAAAAAGAATTATAATTTTATGATGACATTGTAAACTGTTTTCACATGATATTCACATCCATATTTTATTATCCATATTTTATGAAACTTTTTTTGTTTGTTCATTTATAGCTGAAGAAATCCCCAACACAAAGCAGGTCTCCCACGGACAGTGAGAATCCTGATGATGACCCGTCCAGAGTGTCACAATTCTTCCTCAGCGATATTTTTACTGAAGTAGAGGACGCAGAATGATTGACCAAACCAAAGATTCTTAGTGATGATGTGGTTGCTGCTATATAATTTAATACTTCTCCAGGAGAGGAACTAATGCAAGTTTTAAATCAGGCTAGTTTATCTTAATACTCATGTTGTATGGTCTCATTTAGTGCTGCAAAACTATTTTGAGACTCCTGGGACTTTTCAAGCTAATTGAAAATTGTCTTGTTCATGCGAATGTAGCTGATTCTTTTTACTTCTTGCCAGATTACTAAAGTTTTATTCTGTTACTTGTATTTTGTTTTATTCACATTGAGTTGTTACCTCAGTAACAAGTTATAGCTTGTTATAGCATTATGCACTTATCGGTATAAGTTGTTATAATGACAAATACATATCACATATGTATAATACTGTAAGTGGATTATTTAAAGCCTAATTTATTATTTAAGAATAAACATGTGAATGTCTTTGTATGTTATTTTTGACTCTTTAAATTTAATTTCTGTTAGTGGTGTTTTGTGATTTATTAATTTTTTTTCTTTAATGTATCACATGCTCATTCTATTTTACATAGAATAATATTAAAATACATGGCGGCATGGTCGCGTCGTGGTTAGCACTGTGGCCTTGACCTCCCATTTTATAACCGTGGTAGGTCAACATTCACACATTACAGGCAGTTTGGGAACGCCAATTAGCCTAATCTGCACGTCTTTGAATTGTGGGAGGAAACCGGAGTTCCCAGTGGAAACCCACCAAGTATGGGGAGGACATGCAAACTCCATGCGGGCGGATTTGAGTTGCTGTTATGAAAAAATTATCAACATCTGATTGAGTCAATTAAACAGTAATGTTTATTTACATATATACACGCACACAAATATAGCTATACCTTAAAAACACTACTGTTAATTGCGTATTTAGAAAATGTAATAAAAATTAATGTTTCTATATATTTTTCAAAACGCGGCTTTCCAGCGTTCTGTCAATCGAACACCTTATGATGTCATTTTTCTCTTATAACGATTTCAATTGGCTGTGGTGCAAGGGGCGGGGTTTCACCACTCTCACTTGAACGGAATATGCGTTAACACCAACACACAGTAGCGGTAGTTTTTAATATAAGTCAATGCTAAAAGTATGATACTGCAGACTTTTAGACCGGCTGTGGCCTTTCTTCGTGGCAGGAGCGCCATATGCAGACTTTACCATGCAGAGAAAGTGGCGACATTGGGCTCCCAGCAAGACACACAGTCTCCCGTGTATCAGGTAGGCCAAAGTAGAAACCTCGGGCTCGAGTTACAGCTTGTGCCCGAGACCAGTGAGCCTTATTCGGCGACAACAACGTCCTTGGACGTTAGCTCTGATTGTGGCTCGATGTCAAATGGCGATGTGTTGAACCTGTAGTGCACTAGCTAGGGTGGAAAAACAGTACGTTATACCATATATAGGTTACGTAGAGAGGCGGTGGGACGTTGTTTGGGATTTAACCAGTGGTTTTCATGCTAACATGAATTAAAGCGTTTACAAACAAATAACTTATAATACAATGACGTAAATAAAGAGGTTATTTAAGCTTATAGCTGTAATAATAAACTGTATACAGTGTATTAACTAGCTAAATAGGTTCTAAATGTCAGGATATTAAAACATGATAAATATTTCACTTTCTCAACAGGAAAACTATGAACGTATGGAAGCTTTGGTCAAGGAGCTGAAAGACAGAGCTGAGACTATAAGGCTTGGTAAGTAAATTCTTATAATGACTATATATTTTAAATATATATAAGGTCAGGATGACCTTAGAAGACCATAGTGTTTACACAATATTTCATATCTGCAGGTGGAGGAGAGAGAGCTAGGAAACTGCACACCTCCAGAGGAAAGCTTTTGCCTCGAGAGCGCATTGACAAGCTGCTGGACCCGGGGTATAACCACAACATCAAATATTTTACTGTCATCAGTGTTTTCATTTCACTATTTTCGTTTTGACACTTGTTTTATTTTGGATGTGCAGCTCTCCATTTCTGGAGCTGTCCCAGTTTGCTGCGTTTGAGTTGTACGGTAATGAGGAGGTACCTGCTGGAGGAATCATCACCGGCATTGGCAGGGTGTCCGGGTGAGAGTTCTTTATCCATGTAGTAAATCCATCCCTTTTAATTATATCAGTCTGCAGAGAATAGGAGTAAGAAGCGATTTCACCTGGCCTTTTTTTTTTTGCAGCGTGGAGTGTATGATAGTTGCAAACGATGCCACTGTCAAAGGAGGAACCTATTATCCAGTTACTGTGAAGAAGCACCTTCGTGCGCAGGAAATTGCACAACAAAACCACTTGCCATGTATATACCTGGGTGAGTTAGAAATCCATGCATCTGTCCATCCATGCATTCATCTATCCATCTACAGCAATCCCTTTATTTTAATAGGATCTGCAGCCTATCCCTGGAACAATTGGTGCTTTTTCAGATTGAAATAAATGCCAACTTCTTTCTTAAAGATTTATTTGACTTATATTGTGTCTTAAAGAAAAATACAAGAAATGTCTAATGATTTTAATGGATGAATGTTAAAACATGGATCAAAACATTTATTTAATTAATAAACACAGTAGTGAGTCAGACTGGGACTTTTGATTTTGCAGAATAACAGAGCACAGTTATGAAAGTAAAAACTCCCTTTATTATACCTCTATATAATCTCCTGCTACACTAATGGGCTTATCCCAGTGTTTTGCTAGTGCTTGGATACCATAAAGTTAGAAACTTTTCTCAGTACACTGGGACCATGATTGGAATGCCTGCTTCATGCATGAAATGCTGGCCTCCTAGGAACTCCTTTAATGGTCCAAGCATGTGAAAAATGCTTGGAGCAAAGTCAGGATGGTAAACGTGAAACAGTACTGTATGTTTACAGGTTCATTAGAATAAAGTTGCATACAAGAACAAGGTTTTTCGTTTTTATGGAGACATTATTGGTGGTTTATCAGTATGACATAGTTGATAAGTCCACAGAGTCTTAAACTTTAGTTGATGTCTCACTAGGAAACAATAGGTCACTGTTTCCATTCCGTCTTTGTAATCCCTGGTTATGTTGTTGAAGTTCGGAAACTCTTATAATTCCTTTTTCTTTCCAGTGGACTCTGGAGGGGCCAACTTACCACGCCAGGCTGACGTGTTTCCTGATAGAGAGCATTTTGGACGCATCTTTTACAACCAGGCACGCTTGTCCTCAGAGGGCATTGCACAGGTACAGATTTAATGGAACTTACAGACTGTTGTTTTGTATTGCATCATAACGTGACTAACACAGTGGACGTGTTCAAGCTTAAAATTATAAGCAATCCACATTCAGAGTTTTCATCCTAAATGTTCAACATTACTGTTGTTTTTAGTTATTTGATGGAAACAATTTTCTATTCTACTTGTAGGTCATTTTGTAAGTGTATGCCAAAGAAATAAACACCAAGTATCAGACAACCTACTACACATCATTCTAATGTGTTTATGCTGCTCATGTATCTCAAGCAGAAGTTTTTTTTTTTTTTTTTTTTACAGTTTTGTTACAACCAAAATTTAATTGTTTAATGGCTGTGCGAAATTCACTTTTTAGTCATTTTAAGACATTCAGATGGCTCTTCTGTGTGTGCGCGTATGTGTACACAAAGAAATAAGTGAGAAACTTTCCCTCTTTTCTTTTTGCATTGTTGTATTGGCCAGGGCTTAAACAAGCCAGTTAGATTTTTTTTCCCTTATTGTGACCTCATTTTTCTGGGCAGGCTGTGGCTCAGCAGTAGCTCATTTACATAGACACTCGCATGGTGCAAATGGAAGAAGAGTGAAACATTCCACATTTATATATTTTTATGCCTACCTATCTGCTATATATATATTTTTTATCTATATCATTTGACTGTAATAATAAAATAATAATAATAATGTAATAATAAAAATGAATCCCGAATAGTATCTGATTGCACTCTTCTGTTGCAGATTGCTGTAGTGATGGGTTCTTGTACAGCAGGGGGCGCCTATGTCCCCGCCATGGCAGATGAAAGTATCATTGTGCGCAAACAAGGAACCATTTTTCTTGGAGGACCTCCACTGGTGTGTTCGGTTTTAAGGTCCTGTACTTTAACCTGCCTCCTATGCGGACTTCATTGTAGAGTCAGATAAATATTTGTGTGTATGTGTTGTAGGTCAAAGCTGCTACAGGTGAGGAAGTCTCTGCTGAAGACCTTGGAGGTGCTGACCTTCACTGCAGGTTGACCTCTTTTTTTTTTATGCCATACTTTTTAAATATTGAATAAAATGTCTAATATTTTCTTCCTTTATTTGTTCATGATTTAAAGGAAACTTCTGTAATTAATCCCTTGTTCTTTCAGACAATCTGGTGTAACTGATCACTACGCCTTAAGTGATGAACATGCTCTTCACCTGGCTCGGAAAGCTGTGCGCAGCCTGAACTACCAGAAGAAACTGGATGTAAGTGTGTTAATGGAGTTTATAGCTTGCTGTTTTTAAATTATAATTTACTTATTGAAGTCAGTCTTGAGTTGGTGTGAGTGTGTGTGAATATGTGTGAGTGCTTAAGAGTCCACTGGGATAGGCTTCAGTCCCCTCATGCCCCTATACAGGATAAGCGGTACAGAGAGTGAATAAGTGATTGAGTGAGAGAGAGAGTCATGAGTTTCATCTTTGTTCTGTCTTTTCAGGTTACTGTCGAACCTCCCGAGGCTCCATTGTTCCCAACTGATGAGCTTTATGGCATTGTGGGAGAGAACTTGAAACGAAATTTTGATGTAAAAGAGGTACATTTTGTTTTCACGGGTTTTTTTTTAATTTTTTTTTTTTTAAGCACAACACAATCTGGATATATTTTAATCAGGGAGTTGATGTAATTCAACCATGAGCTTTATGAATTGAGTACAAATTTTTAAAAAAATGTAAAAAAAAAAAAAAAAAAAAAAGGTTTTTACATAACCCGAATTGAAAAATTCTTAAGATCTTACTTATTATCTCGGTGTTTAAGTCCAACTGGGACTTTTGATTTCGCAGAATAAAAAAGCGTAGTTATGAGCGTAAAACCTACTATTATTTCTCTATATAATCCCCTGCTACACTAATGCACTTATACCAGCATTTCACTAGTGTTTGGATAACATCAAAATAAAAAGTTTTCTCAGTATGCTGGAGCCATGATCAGACTGCTTGCTTCACATCTGAAACTTGAACTGCCTCCCACGAACTCCTTTAATGGCCCAAACATGTGAAAATAGCTTGGAGCAAGGTCAGGATGTGGCAAGAGGTGTTCGCCAGTGATTTGTGTGTACTGTGCAATTTCATCACAAGCTTCGGCTTAAATTCAACTCCCTTTCAACTCATCTACCCCGATAAACAAATTGAGTTTTATGGGAATATCTGGTATATTTCCTTTCGGAATCCATTATCCTGTTGGAACCAGCAACATCATGTTACTTAAAAGACAATTTAAAAAAATCATCTTTATTAGAACTGCTTGTCTGTTACATTTGAGAAAGTTGCACAATTAATGTAGAGATTTGACAGCCATATTTAATTTGCAGGTGATCGCCCGTGTAGTTGATGGCAGTAAATTTGACGAATTCAAGGCCTTCTATGGAGATACACTGGTAACAGGTGCATAGATTTCAAATCTTAAGTCTGTTGTAAATGAAGCTCTACATTTCAGTACTGTACAGATGAATATGGCTCTGGATTTCATACTTATTCTCAGTGCTGTTGTTTGTATCTAGGCTTCGCACGGATATTCGGTTATCCAGTCGGCATTATTGGCAATAATGGAGTCCTGTTCTCAGAATCAGCTAAGAAAGTAAGTTACTCATACACATTCAGGTATATCCGTAAATCTATTGGCTTCAGTTGTCAATCTTTTATTTATTTAGATTGTTTCAAAACAATTAATTTGTTACTGACGTTACTGTTCTTTGTATATAATGTATAAATAACATTTCGAAATAACATTAGAAAGTTTGAGTAAATACTAGACACAGTATTTAGTTGTTTTTATTCGTTTTAAATGTAAAAGCCTTTTGGCTTCCAATATGTATACACATGTCAAGCAACACTAGTCTGTCATTAGAAAGGTCTGCTTTATTAGAATTTTGTAAATAATTTATATTTATAGAATTTGGCATTCTTAAAAAACTGTAACAAGCAATTCATTAAACAGGATTAAATTGTCCTCTTGTAGTTGATACCAGGCACTTTAGAGGTAGAATCTTTTGTGTAAGCATTTTTTCAGTGGATTTATGAATGTGTATAGTTATCTAGCATTTCTCTTTACAGGCAACTCATTTTATTGAGCTGTGCTGTCAGAGGAACATTCCTCTACTCTTTCTTCAAAACATTACAGGCAAGTCTGAACTACAGCAAGCAGAGCTGCACTTTCTGTGGCTTTTCTAGACCATTTTTAATAGGGATGTCCCGATACCGGTATCGGCCTCGATACCACATTTTTTAAAGTACTTGTACTCGTTAAAAGTCCCCCGAT
>JAQMYK010000014.1:14043961-14058584 GCA_030014345.1 Clarias buthupogon | reverse complement strand
TTGTTTGGTACCACTGCAAAACAATCCCCCTCTCAAACAATGTCCCGCGGCGGGACGTTCCACCGCTCTGTGTTCCCAACGCTTTGTACGCACACACTCACCGGTATTGGGGTATATGAAAAATGAATATAATTTTTTTTAAAACACCGGTATTCGGTATGAAAAGGTATACCGCCCAGCCCTACTGCAAAGTACCTAAAGGTTTACAATAATAAATTGTTTGTTTATGTAACAAACAGCAACCTTATTTCCCCTCTCGTTTGTTCCAACCACTTAGCATTCAGCTTCGGCAGTATACTGATCACTGACGGGATTATCTGTCACCATCTGCGCCTATTTCTCACTGGTTTATGCCTTAAGTTGGATGTTTTCCAATGCCTGATTTATAAGTTACTGTGTGGCTTAACAAACAAAAAAACATTCACCTGAAACTGGTCTGGGACAGGGACTGAACTAAAAATTATAAATAAAAACTCCTTTGGGAAGCATGGAGAACTATTCCTCAAGACTACGTACATAAAAACTGCAATAAAGTCTGGCTCTTAAAAAGTAAAATATTCCAAAATAGTCTGGAAGTAAAATATGGAGAATTGAGGAAGCTCAAGACTTTTGCCTTCTTTCTGCTTTAATCCTAGTTTATTCTTTACTACTTTACTACATCCAATTGTTTAAACACGCCCACATAGAAACATCCGTAACTGTGTATTCTTAGCAAAGGTTTCTACATGGTCAAAAGCATGTAAAATTTAAAATAGCACCCAGTTAATTTGGCTATAAGCTCCCTGAAAGGTCACACGGCAGGATTTTCACATTCACATAAACACTAAGATGTAATGTGATCAAGTGCTGATAATCGAAATAATCTTTTACAGTGGAAAGTTGGTGATGCCTGTTTGGCATACTGGTCTGCAGATGGAAACTTGTACGCAGCTACCATTTCCTCAGTCGACCATGAGAAGGGCACCTGCGTCGTATATTACAACGACTACGGGAACGAGGAGGAACAGAACCTGAGTGACCTTCTCCAGGATGCTGCAGAAGCGGATGGAGAGCCAGAAAAGATGGTTGATGTACGATGTGATTGTACATAAGTAATAAACAATGTAATAAGGGTCTACATTTTAATGCTGAATAAATTGCAGGGGAAGGAGGTGGAGTCTTCTACAGAGGAGAGTGAGCAGTCTTCTACGCCACATCAGTCTAATCAACAGAAACCCAAAGCTAAAGGCAAAGCTCCAGTGGTACCTCCTATGTGGGCTCCTGGCTTTCCTCCTGTTCCTCCGCCTGGCTCTCACTTAAGAATGGTGACTAAATAAATATGATAGATGTTTTGTGTATACTTCAATACTTAGACCTTTTGGTATTAGGAGAATATTTAGGATTATGATTCTAGAATTCTATTCTATTCTATTATGTCTAGAATGCATTAAGCACTAGAGCTCATGATTGGATAAAACTGTAGCTAACACCAATCATGTTTATGATCCTGTTGTGTTCTCTCCAGCCTGACAGCAGAAGAGGAGGAGGCCCTGGACCTGCTTTTCCCGGCTGGTCCCCGATGATGCCTCCAGGTCCACCGGTGAGACACAGTTTCCTAGGGATTGCTACAGTTTCCTAGGGATTGCTACAGTTTCCTAGGGATTGCTACAGTTTCCTAGGGATTGCTACAGTTTCCTCAGGATGCCCTAACTAGGGATTACCAGCAGGATTTTTTAACAAGCCTATCACATGCTCCATACTTCATATGTAGGGGTGGTCCAAACAACCAGCTACCAATCGCAATCAGCCGATAATCCCTTAACTTTCCCGATCTCATATACCGATATTATTGTGATGACGCAGAATATAATAGAAAAGTCACCACATCAACATGCCATCACCAGTTTAGGAATATTACCGATTCTCTTTAAATGATGTCAAATTTGCAATATGCAAACTGTTTTTCTAAAGGAAAAAACGCGGAGGATTGTCTACCAAAAGCTGTAACAGACTTAACTTTTTTCGGCACTTTTATAACACACAGTGAATAATTTGAGCAGCCAAACGTTGCAAGTTGACTCTCACTCAACCACCTATAGCAGAAACACTCAAGAAGCTTTGCTCTGCAGAAAGTACAAAGATAAAACCATTATTACAAAAATAATAATGCAGAGAGAAATAAAGAGCGGTCTCCTTTACAGAATTGCCTTACATGTCCATTCCTCGCTGACATTGAGCGATTGTTCAGCACGGCTGCATGCATTCTGGATGATAAGGGGAATGGACCGTCTCTTAGAAATTCTTCCTTCGCTGCTTACTAATGAGTAGTCATGACTAGCTCACCAAATACAAAGCGACTGATATGTGTTTATTTAAAAACGTGTGTGTATAGTAGGACATCATGAGAGAATATCATATTGCATATTTTTAGCCTGGGAAAAGATTCAAATTCAAAGTACAGTTTCTACGAAATGTCATCCTAAATCTTTGGCACCATCAAAAGTTGTGGACAGATGATGAATTAATCTACTAGTCTTTGCCCATTTCTAAGATTCACTGTTGAAGCTGTTGGCATGTGAAAGCTACAAATATTCAAAAGCTTATTAGTACAGAACTAATCAGGTTAAAACTGTAAATAATATAAACCTCTTAACTCCAGATGATCCCACCGCCACCACCGATTAGTCCTGACATGTTGGAGGATGATGAGGCTCTAGGTAGCATGCTGATCTCCTGGTATATGAGTGGTTACCACACAGGATACTACCTAGTAAGTAATGACTACATTTACTATGTTTATGGAACTGAGCAAAAAACATGACATAAGGAAAAAACCTTTTCATGTTTATCGCACTGCTTTACATTGCACTGTTTTACAGGGCTTGAAACAAGGTCGCAAAGACGCTGCCGCAAAGAAATTGCACCACAAGTGAAGCTCATTCTGGTATTTTTTATTTTTAAAATCTACATAAAGATTGACAAGTGTCAACATGCAGTATACTGTGCTTTGATAAAAATGTATCTATTTAAAAATGTACTTCCTTTTCATGGTTAATAAACCCTTGAATAGAAAGTCAGTCTATTAACTCTCTCACCAATTTATATTTTTATCTTGCTTTTTGTGGCAAATTTTGATTTTGGAAACTCCATAATTATTGGCACCCTAGCAACAAAACTGAGGTAGCAATTATGAGTAATAAGTTTATGGAGACATAAGATACTCATAACCCATGTTGTTCTAAGTAGTGTAGGTCCAAATTCATCAGCATGTCTTATAATTTGTATAGGGTGGAGAGTACAACCACATTAAGCCTTTATTTTTTTAAGAAGGTTGGACCATGTGGAAAGGGATTATGGACTGCTTCTCCATGAATCTCCTTCCTTTTAAGGAGCGTTCATGTTAATCACCTTCAGTTCCAATGAAAGGTGATAATCCATTTATAATCATAGTCGCTGTTTCACTACTGAAAGCTATGATAAAATGACTATCACCAACAAAGATCCTGATATTTTTCTCCATTATTTTGAGTTTTGTTCAATTCGCTTACGTTGAATTATATACATTATATCATCTTACAGCCCATTCCCTAAAGGGTGCCAAAAATTTTGGCGTTGTCTGTATTTAATATATTCTACATTACCGAGTTGTTCTTTCTCTCCCACAGGTTCAAACTGACTTCAGATTATGTTGCTGAGGTTCTACACTTGGGTTCAAGTTCCTATTGAGGTTTTGTATTCTTTGTACATAAGTGAATTAAATAGTCTTTTTTCCATCTCGTGCCTGAGTGTTATCTTTAACTGTGACATTTTGAGATTCAAAATTGAAATGGTTTTAATTCTCAGGGCGAGCGAATATATAAGATTTCTGACATTTTTAGTACACCACTATAGAGTATGATCAAATGTTTTTGACTTTTGTGACTTCTTTTAAAGCTTTATGTTTTGTTCTGTTATCTTACACTCTAGACACACTCTTACACTCTGACAACAATTCTTCTTTAGGTTGGCGATAAAATTTTTAAAGTCTAAACCATTTTTTTAAAATGTGTAGTTTTAACGATAAAACGAATGCTTATGGTATCATGATCTTATAAACAACTCATTTGAAATATAACTGGAGTATTGAAAATATCAAAGGTTTGTACCAACATGCAATAGGAAAGAAAACATGAATGATGTACTGTAACTGAGCTAAAATGACCAACTGGCCAGAAAAAAGAAATTAACCCCTTCTTTTTATTTCTGAGTAAACTGATTTTAATGCAGTTTTGAAGGATGTTACAAAGGCATTAGAGCATTTAATGAAAGTGCTGTTAAAAATTTTTTTTAACAAAATTGCAATATATTCTTCTATCCATATATGAAATGCAGGACACCAAGTAAAATTAAACATCTAAACCTACCTGATGCTCTCAAACATTTAAAATCAGTCTATGAATCTGTCAGACTAAGCACATGGTACTTTAAATGCAGTAGGTCTATTTTAAGGATTTAATGCTGGTTAAAGTGCTTTCACTGTTATGTAAAAAGTCTGTCATGGTGGTGCGGTTTCTTTCCTGGTCTGAACACTAATCCGTTTAAATTAAGAAATTCTTTTTACAGCAGGAGCCATTAACGTGCTGCCACACACTGGGATGATGGACAACCGGATCTAATAAAAGCGGCATTCCAGTACTGGGGCCAGTTCAAGGATGTTGATGCTTGAGGTCTATGGGCTACTCCATCCTTGCTGTTTTCTCTTCTGATAAATGGTTCTTAACCTTAATAAAACCTGCAAGTACTATAGCCACTCAGGCCAGGAAAAACTTTAAATTAGAGAGAATCTATTAAGCAAAATTCACCATTTACTGTAGTAATTTTTAGTTATTCCGATGTCTTTTCAGTGTGCATGTACTGCATATTATTTGATCTTAAATAAGCTAAATGCAGTTTCCTAAATGCAGTATACCTTATATAAAATACCCTCATCCAGCTGTTGGGATGTGGCTCAGCAGCAGGACAATTATATAGACACTAAAACTGCATTTGGAGGAGGGATGGAACTGAGGAAGTTTGAGGTATAAAAAGAAAAAGCTTTAGCTGAGGGATATTTTGGCTGAAACATTAACAGACCCACTTTGGGGAAGCCTGTTTCAATTTATTAAAGAAATGGTAAAATATGGGACCTTTTAAGGAATCAAAAGTTGTTAAATAGATATTACTGCAGTAAAGAATCCAAGACCTATTTATAAACATGATGATGTAATCAGATATGTAAATCCTTTCTTCAAACCTTAAAACATTTCAACCATAACATGTGCATATATATACTGATCAGCCATAAAGGTCAAGGTAACATTTAAAGCAGATATTTAAAAGAAAAAATATTCTGATAGGATCAGATTGGCTGATACTCAAGGTACAAGGCAGCGTACATCCTTAATGCAACACTAACCCATTGTAGGGCCACACACTTAATTTAGACATGACAATCAACCAAGAAAGCATATCTTTGGACTGTGACTGCATTGTCTGGCAGAAACACACCAAGCATGAGAAGAAAATGCCAGAAAACTCCACACAGACAGAGCAGAGGCAAGATTCAAAATCCCAAGGTAGAGGTACAAGACAACAATGCTAACCACTACACTACCTAACAAAGGGCCATATTTACCAACACAAAAAATAGTTAAATGTCGAGGATAATCCAGTAACCAATCCAACATAATAATGCTGTGAAAATATATATTTCCCCTTTCATTATTTTTTTTGTTTGTCACACAATGATTGTGTAATATTAAAAACATTAAAATCTCAAAGACAATCCAAGTAAATACAAAATGCAGCTTTTAGGGAAATACAGTTTTACGGGGAAAAAGCTGTCCAAACCTGCCTGGTCCTATGTGAAAAAGTAAAGCCCCTAAACCTAATAACTAGTTGTGCCACCCTTGGCGGCAACAAATTGAACATCAGTGTGGAGAATTTTTTGCCCGCTCTTCCTTGCAGAATTGATCGTTCATTCATTCATCTTTTATACTGCTTATCTTGTGTACAAGGTTGCGGAGGCCTGGAGCCACCCGAGGCAACTTAGGGCATGAGGTGTGGTTCTTCCAGGACAGGGTGTCTATCCATCACAGGGTGCACACACGCCAGACAATTTGGGAGTGAAGGGTTAACCCAGTTAAACTAATCTGCATGTCTTTGGACTCTGGAAACTGGATTACCCGGAGGACACAGAAACAAGGCGAGAATCGAAACCCTGGAGGTGCAAGGCCACAGTGATAACCACTACGCCACCGTGATGCTATATATGCAGAATTTATATTTTGCATATAGTATGTCTCCCTCTCTCTCTTTCTTTTCCTATTTCTATCCCTGTCTGTCTGTTACTGTCTGTTTTTTTGCTCTGTCCCTCTCTTTCTGTCTTTCTTTTTTCTATATTTCTTTCTCTCTTTTTTCTGTTAATCAGTTTATATGTCTCTCCCTGTCCGTTTTTTTGTCTCTATATGACTCTCTCTCTCTCGCTTTGTGTCATTCCCTCGCTTTATGTTTCTCTCAAGAAAGTCATGCACATTAAAAACAAACAAAAAACACTGACAAGGGTCTAGAGTAGTGTAAAATTAATACAATATAATCTGTCAAGTGGTAGCTCCACATGGCTTTCAGTCAAGCTGCTTTATTCTGGGTGTCCACCAGGGGTCGCACTTCAATAAGAGCAGAGTGGAAGGCGCGTGCAGGGCGCAGTCTTGACTGTGAGCTCAGCGCGCTTCTGTATGGAGCGTCATCTAATCAGACCCCGCGCGCGGGCGACTGAGACGGTGCTCTGAGATTCACAGACTGGAAGCGGAGAAAAAGACCTTCGTCATTATTTACACTCATACTTTTCTTTTGAAATTCACCCCTACTAAGTAACACTGTATTTACTCGCGACGCGACGTTCTGGAAGTTTTATTATTATTATTCTTTTGAGACCTTCAGCATGTTTTGCCGGAACCAGTCGAGCAGAGCGACCGTCGCGCGCGGATCCGCTCTGGAGATGGAGCTGCGCAGAGGGAAGTTCAGACAGAGCATTTTCATGGACACACCACAGGTAGGCTTAATTACACACTCCACTGATCAGTGATCACACACTCACAGTCAGCAACTAACAGCTCTTATGCCTGAAAATAAGGATGCACTTAATCATTTATTACTATTTTATATTCAGACCTTGTGTTTAGCAGAAGGTTGTGTGGCTCTGGGGTGTGTATACTTTTGCGTAGTGTTTAAAGGAGTTTGTATTTGTTTTTTAAACGATGATTACAACTGTATTTACTTTACATCATTTGTATATCATGGCAACATCGACCCTAAATAAATGCATCAAAATACAAAAACAAACAAATAAACAAGCAAACAAAAGCCTGGATTTTTTTTTTAATGTGCAAAATTTTGAGGATCTTTCTAAAACTTTCCAAGAGACTATACTGTATACAGAGAGACACAAACTGGTGGCATGGTGGCGCAGTGATTGCGTCACCTTGCACCTCCAGGGTCAGGGTTCGATTCCCACCTCGAAATCTGTGTGCATGGAGTTTGCATGCTCAATCCGTCCTTGATGGGTTTCCTTAGACTACTCCGGTTTCCCCCCACAGTCCAAAGACATGCAGGCGTTCCCAAACTGCTGATCATTGTGTAAATGTGCATGTGTGTGCTCTGTGATGGATTGGCCTCCTGTCCAGGCATAGGCTCACTGTGACCCTGCACACAGGATAAAGCAGTATAGACGATGAGTGAGTGAGTCACATAGCGCAAGATGGTGACCACTTGAGTTTTATGCACTTTGGATATATTTGTATAAATGTGCACAAATTAATCTTCAGCAATGCACTTTTTCTTCATCTCTCTCTCTCTCTCGTTCTGTTTTCCTATCTCTCGTCCTCAAGATTCAAGACCAAGACTGCCTAAGCTCAGAAATAAGTCAGAGGAAAAATAACAAGAATAGAAAGATAGATCAAGGCGGCACAGTGGTTTAGTGGTTAGCACTGTCGCCTTGCACCTCCAGGGTTCCCGGGTTTAATTCCCAGCCAGGTTCAAGTTTGCATTTTTTCCCCGTGCTTGGTTGATTTTCTCCATGTGCTCCAGTTTTCTCCTACAGTCCAAAGACATGCAGATAAACTAAGTAACGTGCCCAAATTGGCCGTAAGGTATGAATTAGTGTGTTTATATGTGTGTGTGCCCTGCGATGGATTGGCACACCATCCAGGGTGTACTCCGCCTTGTGCCCAAAGTCTTCTGTGGTAGGATCCAAGCCCCCCGCAACCCTGTATACAGGATAAAGCGGTATAGATGATGAGTGAGTGAGTAGATGGATCAAAAAAAGAGGAAAAAAATATAAAATAAAATAATAATAAATAAATACATGTATAAAAATAAATGGGTGCAAACATTTGGGTCTTCAATCAAAGATAAAGTGACACTCGTGAGAATCATTGGAAAA
The DNA here is from genome assembly GCA_030014345.1 of Clarias buthupogon. NCBI lineage: Eukaryota > Metazoa > Chordata > Actinopteri > Siluriformes > Clariidae > Clarias > Clarias buthupogon. The sequence continues at coordinate 14,050,147 of JAQMYK010000014.1, read as the reverse complement.
AAGTAGTAAAGCAAAAGTAATAATACTAATAATAATACTACTAATAATAAGCAATAATCCTCTCTCTCTCTCTGCCATTCTCTCCCTTTATGTTTCACTCTGTCTCAAGACAAAAAAAAGTCATGCACATTTAACTTCTATCTGTCTGCGCTATATTCATCTGTCTGATTTCACGTATACATGAAAATCCTGGAGGGTCAGTTCTACACACACAAGTTAGTTTTATAAGATTACATCTGGTTGTTTTTGGTAACACATGACGCATACACTTTTGACATGGCTTATGGTCTAGTTCTCTAGTAGTATGCTGAGTATAATCAAGTATCATAAATTCCCCCTTCCCATAGCATGCCATATAAACAAACGTTCAGTGCATAGAGTATTTTTGGCCTGTCTAATGCTAGTTTTATTTGTTTTGCTTCCATTTTAGGAAAAAAACTACACTTGAAAGTAAGCCGTGTGTAACCTCTAATTATTTTTAACCAGGCTGCTTTAGGGAAAGACGGAAAGTTTCTTGGACAATAGTAGGTTTCGCTTTCCAGCATGGTGCTGTGTGGGTTTCAGACTATTATTATTATAATATTGTGGCTGTCATCTTATTCTGCAGCAGGTTTTTACCTCTAACTATGACAAATATGCAGAAAACCATAAGTCATAAATAATAGTTTTGAAGTTTGCTTTGGAGATTAAATGCAGCCGAGCGTCCAGTCGTGCTCAGATTGTAAAAAATCGAATGGGTTTAAGTTGTTATCTCTCGGCTGTGACATTGAACCCGAGGGCCCGTTTACAGTCTTGCCTCCCTTTCAAGTTCTCATTCAATATTCATGTGTTCATTCACATGGTTCAGCTTGCTAACAATAACGCGCCCTTATCTAATGGAGATTGTACCGTATCGGCATTTCCAGATAACTTTTTTTGACGTCATTGTATATTTCCATACCCTTTGGATATCTCGGACGGGATAAAGCCTGCTTGCTTTGTGAAAAGGATCTTTTTACCGCATGTTTGCGAAGCGGAGCTAGGAGTCCATACACTGACTGACCTGATTGAACTTTTACAATGCCTAGGTTTGTGTACCAGGCTCAGATTGCCATGGGAAAGCTAGGTACGTAAGAGCTGAGAGGAAAAAATCCTTCAGCCTGAAAGAAGATAATGGAGCTGCTGGCTGATCATCAATGATCTTGTTTTGATGGATGTCTGTTTTGACTTCCTCAAGCTCTAAATGTGCACGAAGCATATAGAACGGTCTTGTACGCAAAAAATAATTGATTATCATGATGCCTTCTGGTTAAAACCTTACGCAGAGGCAAATAGAATAGCAGGCAAAGGTGTAAAGAGGTCACAAAATCAATATTCATCTAAAGATGATGTTTTTTAGTAGGAAACATTATTTCAACTCCTAACTACATAGATTATTGGACACTTTCCCTGGATATACTCTTTTTTTTTTCCCCCTCATGACTGATTAACTTTAATCCTGAGACTATGTGTAAGACGTCATCGGCTTGGAATGACCATGACTTCAATTAACTCATTCATCCATTTTTCGCCCACCACGTATGATTCACAAGAGTTTCAGCGTCAGACGTTCCACCCACAGGGTGTGCTGTGTGTGCATGCTGCAGTCTGATTGGGTCCACACATGTGGTCTCCAGCGTCTTGCTTTTGATCCTGTGTTTGCATGTCAGGCTCCAGTTTCCAACATCACATTGGGGTGAAAAAGATTCACAGAAACCTTTAAAGGTCCCATGTTTTACTACTTTTTTAACAAGTCAATATAGGTCTCAGTGTGTGGATTGAGAATGGTGGAGCTGAGCAACAAGCTAGGGGAGGGTCTCCGGTTTCTTATGAGGTCACATTAGGGAAACGGAATGTCTTAACATTACTAAATGTTTTGCTCAATAGGTGCTCTTTAAAATGTACAAAGAGGTAAGTAAAAAAAAAAATCCTACATGTTTGCTAATGGGCTGTGCAAAAGGGTTATGAAGTAAAGCTGATAAGGAACTAAAATAGACCGTCAACTAATACATTCATGATCAGATAGTTAAATATATGTATTCCCAGTAAATTCAATGTTTTTTGTTTTTTTTTAATAGAATTTTGATTACTTTTTTCTTTACTTTTTTTGCTTCTATATTTCCACTTGCAGTCTACAAGAAGGCACTTTGTTTACATTTTGCTTCATGCACATGTCAGACACAGTGCTGGAGAATTCTGCATTCTGATTGGTCAGTGATGAAGTGTTCTCTTTTCTACAACAGCAGCTGAGACATTTGTTCAAAGTGAACAGCTTTATATCAACATGCTTGTTTAACAGGGACTTGCATAATAGTCTGTCCGCATTAACACATTTTAAAGGTCCAGTATTGTCTGTCCATACTACAGTTGAAATACACTTCAGATAATGCATTATTTTTATTCCTTGGACTCATTGCTTCTCCAAAATATATATGTATATGTATAAATGAGGTACTTCTGAGCCATGCCTGCGGGAACAAAAACAGCAGAGCTGATGGAGAGGTTTTCCTCATATGAGGTCACAATAGGGGGGAAAAATCAAATTGGCTTGTTTAAGCCCTGACCAAAAATGTTTTTTTCTCCTCATATTTTTTGTTTGTACACGCACACTGGAGACTCATCTAAAAATAAAAATAAAAGATCTCTTCATTAATTTTAAAGCAGAATCCACCGCTTTAAACACGTTCATCGCCCTGCGTTGTGATAACGAGCTGCTAGATAGTACAAAAAAAAAGGACATACCAAGACAAGGTTATTTTTATTTTCTAAATGTTAGGGGGTTTATTTTTGCTTGAGGAAGCGGTCCACCGAACTATGCTGGCTGCCTGCTAAAGGACTTTTCTGGCTCAGGCTGAAGGAAGTGGTGGAGGACGGAGGCTTCTGAGCACGAGACACACCCATGTGGCTGCGCACTCCCACACCTTCTGCTCCTTTTCCTACAGTCGAGCCGATATGGACACATACGGTATATAGATGTAAGGCAAGCGTTGTGATGACTGCCAGTAAATTGTCTTTTGAAATATTATACTCTGGAAGTTACACACACACTCGTATACATGCACATTTTCCTAGACGTTTTTATGTAGGTCTGCGGATTTGTATTGTTTGTCGCTACGGACTGTTTACTGAGGCGTTCTTGCCACTGATGGTTTCTGCAGTGAATTTCCTTTAAGTGTTTTCCCATATTTCCGTTAACCTCTTCCAGGACATTTTGTCTTGGGCCGCCTCAGAGGCGTGTCTTCTGTGGCTTTCACGTCAGCATGTGGAAATGTTTAAGCAGACCCATAAAATTGCTCACGTTTTCATAAGCGGATATTTTCTCGTATTCCCCCTTAATGACATACTGTATATAAACAGAGTGCCAACCCTCAACGGTCCATTGTCTCAAATATCATTACGCCGCAAGCTTATCGCCGTGTCCACTCCTTCTGAAATGACACCAAATGCTCATATCCGTATGGAAGGTGCAGGTAACATGAGACATGAATGAGCTTTTTGATGGTAAAGAATGCCACAATGTCCGTCTCGGATCAACCCTGAGGCCGACGCAACAATGAGGAATCACTCAACGCGGGGGTCTGAACAGGACAGCGTGTTTTTGGATTGGGAGTACATAGTTTGGGATTTCAACAGAAGGAACCACGAGTCCCTGGCAGAATGTCCCTGCATGTGAAAACCACACTGGAGGCTAATCGTCTACCCGCGGAGGCCACAGGAGCCCTGCTCTTTTTAGTGCAGTCTTTAGTATGCAGGGCATCGCTCTACCGTGGAGCAGCTGGTCAGCAAAGAGGTGCACTGGGTTTTGTTCGCAGAGCGAGAATGGGTGTTAACATGTCAGCGAAAGCTAAGGGTCCAAGGAAAATCTTGGAAAACTAATAATGAAAATAGCATCCTGTAATTGTATTTGGAACATAAAAGAACGAAGAAAGACGGGCACTGGTTCCAAATTGATCAGTTAAAATGTCTTTGGCAGGAAAACTCTTATGGCTATGGGAAGTTCCAATAGACGTTCATGTATGCTTCATTGAAGGGCACCTATTGTGCAAAATTCACTCTCTAGTCACGTTTAGACATTTTCCAGTGTGTGCACGTACAAATTAAAGTGTGAGAAATAGTACATTTCCTGCATTTTTGTATTGCCTGAGAGTTAAACAAGCCAGTTAAATTTCCCCCTATTGTGAGTTAATATAAGGCAAACCATCTCAGCAGCTCGGTGCTCGGCTCTACGGTTCTCTCCTGTGGTGTGTCTCAGCAGCAGCTCGTTTACATAGATGCTGAAACGGCGTGTTTTGGGGAGTGAATTGAGGGATATTTCAGCTGAGACGTGAACACAATCTTTGGGGGAGGACTGGAAGACCTGGGCATCAGGGGTAGCCCAGTGGTTAAGGCATTGGACTATGGTTCGGAAGGTCCCAGGTTTAAATCCCATGACCAACAAGCCTTGAGCAAGGCCCTTAACCCTCAAATGCTCAGATGTATAATGAGATAAAAATGTAAGTTGGTCTGGATAAGGGTGTCTGCCAAATTCCCAAATGTAAGAACTTGTTAAAGGTTTAGGAATATATGGGACCTTTAAATGTACAGTTTTCATCAGGGGATTTGGAACAGCAGAGCCCATGATGTGGCTGTTTTTTTCCATCATCATACCTTATTGTGTAAATTAAGTACATAATAGCCACCTAAAATATTTACATTTACATCATTTTATTTCATTATACATCTGTGCAGTTGAGAGTTATTGTGGTAGCTTGGTTGTGGGGTTTGAATCTAGGGCCTTCTGGTCAGCAGTCCAATGTCTTGACCACTGAGCTACCCCTACTTAAAAGCACTTTTAAAGAGTTACTGAATAAAAAAATAAAAAGAATCCATTAGACACCAGAAAAAGGCAAAGAATCTATGCTTTAGATGCATGTGATGACTGAGGATGATTCCAGTTAAAAACCATGGAGATTGTTATGGTTGCCAATTGTTCACTGATGCAGACTTGAGTACGAGACTGCTCATGACAATTATAGTCCTAGATCTATAAGAGTGAATGTAGTCATAAGCCTTGATAGCAAAAACTCTTAGTACCAAATGCAGTCCAAAGCAAAGTGCCCCTTGTTAACACAACTACTGTTATACAATATCACTTTTGACCATATAGTACATAGTTCGAGAAGAGATTTATTTAAATGCACACTATCCAGTATCACTTAAATAAGAATAGGTTCTCTTTTGAGCCTGGTTCCTATTAAGGTTTCTTCCTCATGTCTTCTCCGGGAGTTTTTCCCCTGCCACTGTCTCCTCCGGATTGCTTATTAGGGACAAATTTATGACGCTATAAATGTATTAAAAAACAAATTTACCTTTATATCTGACTTTTCTGAAAGCCAAATACAGTCATTAGGATATAATGCAAAATAAATAAGGTGTGGGATTGGTTATTGTGGGATTGATTTAGTTTTTTAAAAACTCCTCGTGTGCTACTGTATAATAAAGGACCGTGTCTTCTGTCCTGTGTACTGCTGCAGCGCTGTAAATAAATCCAACATTAGTTAGCCATTCATCATAATGTCGCAGATGCTATTTGAACTGACCTCGCATTTCACACAAGGACATCAGGATGTGAATCACAGCTTTATCTTTTCTTATCTGAACAGCGCACAGCCGATAGGTGTGATTCTGCCTGGAGGCCAATTGCAGCTGGTTCTTTGCAGATTTTACTGCAACTGATGTTTGCTAGTCTTTTTCATGGGAAAGTCACTGGAGAAGCCAATCGATGTTTTCATGCCAAAACCCAAATGTAAACCGACCGCTTTAGTGGGTATTTTTTTAGGAGGGGAAGCACATTCTTCTTTTGAAATAACTGCATTGATTCATGGGTCATTTCCTTCAGCCCCAAATAGACAGCATAAATAGAGAGGTTCTCCTGATCTCCTAAATCTGATCTGATGCCACAACTTCCCACTTCCTCGTTTCTATAACGACTGCACGTTATCATGTACCTGCAAGCACTGTTTAAAGTGTCACATGAAAACAATGCAAATATAGTCACCTGTTAAGCTCTGCAGCTATTAATATGTTCTGCAACACCAACACACACACACTCACTAATGTATTGTTCAGGGCTTTGTCTGCTAGATTGTGTATAGTCCTGATCTGGCTCATATACTGTTTGAGTGTGTG
>JAQMYK010000014.1:14016527-14043344 GCA_030014345.1 Clarias buthupogon | reverse complement strand
TATATAAAAATCATTGTCTATATTGACAGAACTAGACAGAACTTTTGCTCATTGGATGTTTTTTTTTTTTTTTTTGCTTTTGCCCCATTCTGTGTAAACACTATAAACCAATGGTTTTCATCTCTGCTCTTAGAGGATCTCTTGCCCTTGTTTGCCTTCTCCGACACCCACTGCAGCCTTTCAGAAAAGGCTGTTAATTCGCTGATTTGTTAAACAAATGTGAGTTGGGAGCTGAGAAGCCCCTACAATGTGCAGAGCAGGGTGTCCTCCAGAACCAGGGTTGAAAGATGAAAGATCCTCTTCTTCAGGTTTTCTGGAGTCAACAAAGCCACATGAGATCACATACAGTAGATCCCATTAGCTAAAGTTCTTGAATTGTTGCATTGTGCGGTTACAACATTATTGGCTGATTGAAAATCAAAATGAAGTTATTTCATTCCTAAAATTTACTGCTCATCCTGTATAGTCATGACACCCCTGCAGCCTATTCCAGAGAACTTTGAGCAAAGGCATTGTATACTCTGAATGGTGTGCCAAGCCATTGCAGGGCAAAAGCGCACACACTTGTAAATCTTCATGCAATTTTATAATACCAGTCAGCCTATACCTATCTTTTGGACTGTGGAAGGAATTGGGAATACTCAGAGATGAGGTTTGACCCCCAACCCTGGAGGTAACCACTAAGCCACCAGAGCCGCCATAGTAAATTACATATCATATAAATATAGTGATAGTATATAATATAGTAAAGTATTATTTCGGAGTCTCTGTAAACAGCCACTGCTTGCATGCCGTTGCCTGAAGCAGGAAGTGATTTGTGTGCTCTGTGTTCGGGACTTGCTTACTCTTGTGTCCCGATCTAACATGCGTTATTTTATGGTCTATTTCACAGTCCTGGTATTGTTTTTGGTTTGCTGGTGTGATATGTCTAGTAAAGTGTGACTGACTGGACTTGCTTTAAGAGTACACATTAGATGAGGGAATCTGACCTTCCTGGTTTACCATACGGAAGCTGCCCAGTTAAACATTCTACAACTGTTGGTTACTTGATAATGAACTTCTCTTTTGTTGCCATTTAACACAATCCTCAGATTCTCGCAAGTTACAGTCACTGTCTAGTGTGTCATTCAACCAGACTTGCTGTCTGACAAAAGCATGCCGTTGTTAACACGATGACGTGGTCACCTTTGACAAACGGAATGTTCAACCCTGCCATGCACCGACAAACCAAACATTGTCCAAACTGTTAAATGTCCTGACTTCATGATACAAAATCATCACTGAAACATTTTCTGAATCAGCTCAATAACCAGTTTAGTGTGTTCTTTACCCTCATGTCGTTTCTTTTGGAATATGTTACATGGAGTTGGGATGCTAAAAATGGCACTGACTCAAACCCTCATGTGTCCGTTATTTATGCACGTTGCTAAGCAACCATATTTGTTTGTTTCCTAGTGAGAAAATGTAGTGCTACTTTTATGAATGTTTGTTATTTGGCTAGTTTGGTCGCCCATCCTTATGTAGCCTGCTGGGTTTAACCTGAATCAATATTTGGTCGACTCTAAAAAGCTGCCATCTAGGCTGTGCTGCTGACTCTGATTGTCACTAGAGTTTAACCCATGGGGGGTAAATTTGTTTGAGAGTCTGAATAACACCTGCTGTTTGTCGACTTGATTTGCTTATGTGTATAGTCTTCACCCCCTACAGGCTTCTTTTATAATCACTGATTTAAGAGAATGGGTAACTTCTTACACACACTGTGTGTGTTGGGGAAGTTTTTAACTTAGAATTCCCCCAGAACACATAAGGTAAATGTAAATACTTTCCTAAAACATGTGTGATCCTTGCACTAAAAATATTCATCTTAATATAATACGGAAACTTAAAAACTTTAAAAAATCAGACAGCGGAAAATGTTCATCGCCTGAATGGCAAATGCGCCCTCTTATGGTGGGCCGGGTAATAGACATGTGAGCTATGGAGGAACATGATGCAAAACAAACTGGTTTATAATTTTTTTAACAGGTAATTTCTTAATCTCAGTTGGTCAACTAATGATTAATCATTAACATCCCTAATTTACGGTGACTCTTTGTTAAGAAAAATTAATATACCCAGACCAGGCCAGCAAAATGTCTTTACAGCACCAGGTTTGTTTTGTATTTTTTAATTGAGAGACAGGACGACTTTACGGCATTTCCAGAGGTTATATTCATGCATATTAGAGATGTTTAAACATTTGAAGCTATAAGAGGCAATTTAGCATTTTATATAGATAATTCCTTTTGTACAAATCACTGGAATGTCAGTTCAAATCCCAGGCTTTCCAGAGATCTATTGTTGGGTTTCCTGAACAGGAAATGCATTCTTCTGTCCCAGGCTTAGAGTCAGGCTTGTGCAATAGCGCTTTGACTTGACCGTTGCTAGTTTTACTATTGATCGTCTTTACATGTTGACTGTGCACGGGGTAGCAGGTTCTTACTTGTTTGGTATCCTGCTTTAGAGTTGATTCTTAGAACAAAAAAAAAGAACACAAATCCATCACTAGAAACGTCGTAATGAGAATACATCAGTAACCTCATACATAGTTTTGACTTGTGTCTTGGAAAAACGTAATAAGTCCATCATTGTTTAAAAATTTTTATTTATTTATTTAATTTATCAAATATACAACCTACCGATGAAGGAACAGGATTTTAATAGAGTGGTTCTCTGTGTGTTTTTTTAGAGTAGCCTGAATTGAATGGACTCTTTGATCTTTTTTAGAGAAGTGTATAGCCTCTGGGCTTTGAGCCAGTGTCATTACATCACCTTGCACAACTCTCTCTCTCTCTCTGTTGCTACAAAGACTTTGTTCATTAGTTTACAGCTTTATTTCCTAGACCTCCCCTGATTAAGTGCATTCAAATAAGGATTATTGTAATACTTTGCCTTCTTAGTGAACCTCTATTGTGTAGATCAGTGTTTCTCGCGATGGTGTTTGTAAAGCATTATATTTTATTTGATTACAGTTTGTTCATTATTGAGTTATTCGGTGTTTATTCGCCTGTTTGACTGGTCACTTGAAATAAATGTGTTTACCCTGTGATCCATAGGCCAAATATTATTGTATGCATATTTTAATAGTAAATATGTACAAATATTTATGTAGGATTATGTCAGTGAATCTGACCTTCGTAGGTTTATTGAGTTTGTAAACACCGTCTCAGTTAACTGAAGGTTAAAGGAACATTATCTAATTGTCTATATTTAAGGTAAATTAGTTTTTAGACAAACTTATGATGGTGCAAGAACGAGGCAGTAATGACTGTTCTGCCTTGACTCATTGATTCATCACATGCTTGATGCGTCTGGTCTGGTGATTTTTATTTTTATTTTTAATCCAGCTGTACCGTCGCACCTGGTTCACGTCGAAAGCACTCTGATGTCAACAGACCGGAAAGACATAGAGTCATACTCGGTCACATCGCTTGCCTAATGCGGACAGGTGTTGACTTTGTGAAATCATATTGTGTTCCTGTCCGTGCATGAATGCGTTTACTGAAAGGCCTTATTTATGATTCATTCTGTTCAGACTGAAGTTGTGTACATTGCTCTCGCTACGCTTGTCTTAGTGTTTAGAGCTCAAACGATGCATTTTACCACAACCCACATCATTTCTGTGGATGGGAAAATACTATGATGTTATCTGTTTTCTTCATTAGAAATTAGTTCTGCTCTTATCACACAGACTGGTGAGGTAGAGAATTAATTTGTTTATTTATTTTCTTAAACATTAAATTCAACTGCAATACAAATCTCAGTTACTGTACTGGATACTGTACATCCATGGATTTATTGAAATAATTTATTGTTATTCACATAATCTGAAACTAAACATAAATACAGAAATGCATTCATTATATAACAATTGTTGATCTGGTGAAGCATTTGTGTAACGTTTATAGAAGGAGACTCCAGTGTCAAGGTTTTTTACCAGTCAAGAATAAAGTGCTTCCTTCCTTTCATTTTCCACCACAGGAAAGTTTATATACAGGACCTTGAGGGTTTTTAGCATGTATGTATGTATGTGTGTATGTGTGTATGTGTGTATATGTGTGTGTGTGTGTATGTATGTATGTATGTATGTATGTATGTATGTATGTATGGCATGCATTTTCTTTCTTTCTTACAACAAGGTGGCTTAGTTGTATCACTGTGGCCTCGAACCTTGTTTGGTGAGTCTCTGCTCCAGTCTGTGGAGACATTCGTTATAGTTTGATTGGCGTTTTCAAATAGAGTGTGTGAGCGTGTGTGCACATGTGCTTAGCACTGGGATGGCGCCCGGTCTGGGGTGTACACCACTTGTGGTCCATGGGGTAGGCTCCAAGACCCCCTGCAACCCTAAACAAGATAAGTGCTATAGATGATGGACGGATGGATTCACAGCAGCATGAGCAGCTTTTTTTGTCATATTAACTTTAAGAGAGAGAAACAAAGTGATAATAGGATGTAAATTGTTTCACAGTTGCTCCATAATAATACATTTGACTCTAAATATTCCTAACATTTTGTTAACAGATACATAAATAGGCTGGAAATAACTATAATGCTGTGGTATAAATTAATAAGTGTGTGAGTGAAAGCACATGATGTGATTATTTTTGTATATCATACCTGGTCATGTGAGTGTCTGTCTACATGCGAGTGTGTGTGCGTGCAATGTGTGCGTGTGTGTTTGTGTGTGTGAGTTTTCTTCCAGCTGTTTTATACCCCAATACTGGAAAGGAAACATGACTAAAGCAGAACCATTAAAGCACCGGCACCCAGTGATTTATTTCTCTCTTAATGTGCTTTGTTGTGCTTTTGATCTCGCTGTGTGTGCAAGAACAGTGGCCACGTGCCTGATTTAAGATGTCCACATGGGGGAGGTATTGCACTGTCTATCAGTGTAATCTGTAAATATGGGTTCCTCAAAGGTAAGAAGATGAAAATGCTTTTGTAGAATTTATTACTGATTCTAAGTGCGTCGTCTCTAGGAGTGCGGCCACAATCATCAAGAATGCAAATGAGCTTCATTTCATTTAGATTCTTATACAAAATACATGTGAAACCAGTGGGTGCACTCTGTAGTGAAGTGTATTTCTGTATGTCGGTGTGTTTCACTAAACATCCTGAACTAACCCTATTACGATAACTTTGAGTTTCTGTTTCTACATGTGTATATATATAATATATATGAAATAAATGTTTGCATAAATATCCCTGGTCTGTATCCATTCCATGTATCTGGATAAGTGTCAAATACATGCCAAAGTGATGTAGAGTATCTTAAATGCTTTGGAAGTACTGTATCCTGGCAAGCCACTTTGAACATTAAAGTTGAGAGAAGGCAGTTGAGGACTCGGCGTCAGGGGCCAGATCACATGTGCTGCAGCTGACTAGGTGCTGGAGAGACTCCAAAGGTAACAAGAGAGACAGAGAAGGCGTGTGGAAGTAGCAGGTTATCCAAGATGTTCTTATGAGCCACGTGGGGAGATCTAGAAGCTTAAAGATTAAGCTTCTTATACAGTATATCCTTTTTTTTAGCTTGTTTTTTTAAATGAACTGGATTGAATGAGCATCAAGGTCATGCTGAGGTCACGGTGTACAAGTTGGGTTTCACGAAATGTAAGCTTGTGTAACCTTTAGACATCTGCTAACCCTTTATCATCCCTCATCACTGATGGATTTTGACTCATCACGTGGCTGAATTTCGACACTGTTCTGATCCTCGTGCCTGCAGGACTAAGCGCAGACGTCATAAGATGAAACGGGTGTCTCTTGTGCTCAAATGATACCTCTCTCTCTCTCTCTCTCTCTCTCTCTTTCTTTCTTTTTCTAACTCCAATTATATCTCTAAACTTTTGAAGTGTGTGTGTGCTGGATGTATCTATCCAGGCATTTCTCTGTCTTGTGGCCGGGACTCGGTTTACAGACGGGGGGTGTGTCACAGCAGAGGACCTTTGTAGTGGTTAGGGGCCTTGCTGAGGCCACAGCCCATCTGTTTGCTCTGCAGATGTGTACTAAATGAGCAACAGTCCCAGGAGTACACAACACAACACGCTTAATGGCTATTTGACGACACATTTTTATCTTTTACTCTTTAAATTATCCTTTATCTTTTGTCTGTGATTTACTGAACTTACAAATGTAGCATTTATAAATGAAACAATATATTTGTACTATTACTGTTTGCATTTCTAGTCAAGTATGGCATTTTCCTACCCCACCCTCAAAATTCCTTTAGCATGCCACCTAAGCAACTATGACTTTTATCAGCCTCCTATACTTTTCCCTGATTAGGGGAAGGAAATGTCTCCCCCTATATGAGGTACCCGACATCCGCTCTGGAACAATGGCCTGCCAAGCACTGCTAATGCTCCCTAAAGCAAGAAGAACATCAAGTTCTCATGCTGATCCCTGGCTGTACCGTGCCATCTGACTTAAACGCACTGCTATCCTGTTATGCAACGTGACTAGCACGAACGGATTAGCATATCGGTAGTGGAAATGAGCTCAGAACTTGGCAGTCACCCGAGAGCTCTGATTCACAACAAGGATATTCTTCAAGTGTGTGTCATGTTTAGTAACTTCCAGGATACCACCATGCTGGCAGCTGGACAAGACGACACAGTGACTCTAAGCAGCTCATTTGTCCTGAAGGTTGCAGACTAAGCTACGGAAAGCCGCATCGCAAGGGGAAGCCCGCTCACACACCCTTCAATTAGGATAATAACTGTTTTGCATCGCAGGGTTATTTTGGAGCCAGTCGAAATTGGTATTCAGACCTAATGGTATGCCATGTTCACATATTAGATGGCATTGTATAGCAAATATACTAAAAAAAAGCTGGTAATTGTTTAGCTAACTGGATAATAGAAAGCTTTTTTTCCCCCTACAGCTCTATCAGATTTTATTTTCTTGCATAATAGTACAGTATCAGCACGGTTTGGACCTAGCTGTCTGTTTTGAATGGAATCATTCCTGTTGTGCATCGCAAAGCCCCTGGTCCTGTAACATTATAACCCCTGTGCATGTCTTTGCAGAAGAGGAATGCCGAACATAATTCGGTGTCCCAGGTGGTTGATCGGGTTTCAGTGATGAACACAGCAGTCGAGACCCCGTGTCTGCTTTCACAAATAGAAAATACCACTCTCCTGGGGAGGTTCTTTGCTGGGCTGTTTTTCTTTCCATCTCCCAAAGCATCCTAGAGAATAATAAATCTCCCATTGGGGTTCCCAGCATGGTGCATTGCATAATCTGGTGTGGCAAAAATGCTTGAGCTTGAGTTCCTTAGTTTCAACACTGAAACGATCGAACAGTTTATACAGGAACTTTATTAGAAATGCTGAAAACATATGAACCAGTGCTGGGATGTTCTACCAAACTAACTGTCAATGTAAGGAAACACAGTTTCCCCTAAACATCTGTTAAAATAATAACTTCCACTCATCATTTTGAGCTGCCAATGGGTAGAATGTTACTTTCAGATGATGGTTTATAGATTTGTTTATATCTTTAACTGTTGTACTCAAGACCCATGGCTTTGTAACACATCTGTGTGTGATCTTTAGTGTTTTACAGCCATTATCAGCTCGCTGCAATGTGTTTAGAGCTGGATTGTAATAAAATGTGGGCAGGCTTGGGGTCTCTGAGGAACAGATTGAAAACCTCTGGGCTCATGCACTTGGATTGAACTCCAAAAAACTTGACGGAATTATGCTTGCTTTTAATAAATTATAAGAAATTAAACATTGATACATTTATTGTGTTGTGTCTGCTTGTTTTTACCAAAAATGCATGTGAAATATTAATAATAATAATAATAATTAATAATCTGTTAGACTGTTTTATTTCACTACTTTGGAATCATTCATGGTAAAATCTATCATTTGAAATCCTAAACATATCCATCTTTTGAACAGATTGGTCATTAATTAATACAGTGCCATATTGGAAGACATTGTGATAACGATATGCCTGGTGGGACATCATTAAGTATTGGCCTACGCTGAGACAGCCACAATGACAACAAAAAAAAACAGCTATCTGAAAGATGATTGGTCAAAGTGTATAGTTTGTTAAATTACATATTTGCCTATGGTTTCTGCGTTTCTGTTCCAATAGTACTGGAAAAGCTAGTATTGTGAATACTTTTAACAAAATGACATATGGTGCAGCACTGAATGATTACTGCTAGACCTGGCACTGTCATGTTGTCTGGGTGAGACAGATGGTGTCTTTGTCTCCTCTGGTTTTACAGCTTGGGCTGTGCAGAGCCGTTAGTGCATCAGCAGGGTTTCCTCTTAGCTTATGGAGAATTTTACATAATTAGCCTGGTTTTGGGGTTGGTATGGGGACAACAGAATTCAAAACATTAGTCGCATAACACCTGAAGCTAAAGCGCAGGGTTTGAACCATCACAGGTTCACCAAGTACGTTTTTGGTATAATCAGTCTGTGTTAGATGCAAAAGAAATCTGCACATCCCTTCTGTATATCCTGTGTCTTAGTAACATTATTCACTGTTTCAAATATTACACATAGTATTTGATCAGCAGTAATACATTGCCTGTTTGTATTTTTCTTTTCTTTTTTTTTACATTCCGCTTACACAATCTTTTTTTTTTTTTAGCTAAAATTCCCAGTAAATTAATGGTGACTTTTATTATTATTATTATATTGTATTATTATTATATGGTGTGATTCCCAAAACTGTAAAAAATGGACAAATCACAGATCCCACTTTATCTATCTTGATTCTAGAGCATGTGCTCTGAAACTAAACTAATTAGCACATAGACGCAAGTAGAAATGTAAGTATTAAGAACAAATATGTATAATGTTATATTTTTGACACATTATAGTTTCTCCCTTATCCAAATATAGAAACGCTGTCCACCATATTACCAGAATATGCTATATTGACATAAATATGCTATGATAAATAATAACCATAGCTACTTTTATACTAGTTGTAATATCCAGTAGTTTTAATAGTCCATCCCATCAAAACAATGAATAGCTGCAATGACCTATGAGCGAGCGGTCATTGCTGTAAGGTGAAAGTTAGTGTATCTCTGGTAACAGCATACTGTACCCACCATTCTATGGAACCTACAAGGCAAGTCTTTGGACTTATGGAGGAAACGGAGTACCTGGTGGAATCCCACAAAGTGTGGGAAGAACATGTAAACTCCATACACACAGAGTAGAGGTGAGATTCGAATGCCAAACTCTAGAGGTGCGGGGCAATAGTGCTGCTAAACACTGTTCCACCAGTTATAACTGTAGTATAAATAATACTTACCACCACTATTATGTGATCTAAAAAAATTAATCCCTGAATATACACTATAAGGACAAAAGTATCTGGCCAAACCTGTTAATTATTGAATTCAGTTGTTTCATTTCATTCAGGCCCTTTATCCCCAATGAATGAAGGGCAATCTTAATGCTTCAGCATACCACAACATCTTGGACAATGCTATGCTTCAACCTTTGTTGCAACAGTTTGGGGAATGCTCTTCTCTATTCCAGCATGCCTGTACCCAAGTGCACAAAGCAAGGACTATAAAGACATGGTTTGATGAGTTCTCTGTGGAAGAACTCAACTGGCTCGCACAAAGCCCTGACCTCAACCCCATCGAGCACCTTTGGGATGAACTGGAACGCAGACTGCAAGCCAGTCCTGTACTTATCGTCCAAAATAAACCTCATAAATGCTCTACAGAATGAATGGACACGAATTCCCACAGAAACACTCCAAAACTTTGTGGACAGCCAGAGGTGAAGCTGTTATAGCTGCAAAAGGGGGATGTATTTGGACACAATGTCATTGCAGGTTTGGCTAAATACTTCTGTCCATATAGTGTACATCACAAACAATTAGGGGTCCTCAACACTACAGTAGTTGTCATAGAGTCAACAGTTTGGATGTCATTTGCTTCTTAAAAGAAAATCCATGTTGGTGTGTGTAGACGGTTAACCCTCAAATGTGTAAAATAATAATAATAATAATAATAATAATAATAATAAAGTAATAGTCTGGAGTTTGTTGCTTGTACAGGGTTGTATAGATATTATCTGGGGTGTGTGGTGGTCTTGTACATGTCTCACAGTCAACTTGTGCGCGTGAGTATGTGTGAGTGAATGAGAGGCGGGCTCGTGCTATATGTATCGAGCACGCGCGCGCTCGCGCTCCCTGAGCGGAGCGGAGCAGAGTAGAACAGAGGCGACTAGTTTTATGGTGCGAGTGTAGTAGAGACACACAGAAATAACAGGAGTACAGAGCAAGAGGAAAAGCGACTCGGTGTCTCTGCTCAGCATTTGCACCAGTTCCCAGAGTGTGACAGTGTGTGTGTGTGTGTGTGTGTGTGTGAGATAGAAAAGCCTCGCGCGCGCTCTAGATTGGACTTTAAATGTAAAACACGCTCAAAAAAAAAAAAAAAGTTTGCGCGACTAAAAGTTTTTTTTTTTTACGTAGAAAATCGTATTACGTATTTTTGGAAGCACGCGTGATTTTTTTTTTTTTCAATTAAAAAAACAAACAAATAATATTTTATTTATATCGGGAATTTTCCGAAGTGATTCACTGAATGAGCAACACGAAGCCATGGCTCTGAGTTCAGTGTTACAACACCGCTAAAGGAGGAAGAGGAGGAGGAGGAGGAAGGCTACAAAGTCTCGAGCTGATTGTGTATTTGAATAATGTCGATAGAGAGAGTGGACATGGAGGAGAAACTGCGCATTTTGGAGGACCTGAACATGCTGTACATCCGCCAGATTGCCCTGAGTTTACAGGTAAAAACACCGACTTGTTCGTTTAATCAGTGTGTGACCTGGTGCGAAGCCTGAGTGTGTTATTACACACACTGTCATGTATAAACCCAGTTCCCTTCTTTTGATCCCTAATCACTGGGTGTGAGAGCTGTTTGCTGTACTGGATGTCTGATGTGGTGAAGTTTTGTAGTGGAGCTTTTTTCTTTTCTTTCCTCAGTGACTGTGGGAAAGTGATCCTGACTAGTGTATGGTTTTATTTTGACATGGCATGAATTGAAGCTCCATCAGAAGTGTGTTGAAGTGGACAAGTTTGAGAAATGACTATTGATCATCATAATTTGTTTGACAAGAGACAGAATGCAGACATGATTTTGTTTGATAATAAATCAAAATTGTGGCGTAGTGGTCAGCAGTGTCCATGTTCGATTCCTGTCTCTGCTTCTGCGTGCATGGAGTTTTCATGTTCTCCCCATGCTTGGTGGGTTTCCTCCTGGTTCACCGGTTTCCTCCAACAGTCCAAAGACATGCAGATTAGGCGAACTGGCGTTTGCAATTTTCCTGTAGTGTGTGAATGTTGAGCGGAGGTCCTATCACGGTCGTGAAAATGGGAATGAATAGAGTGGTAATCATCACTGCCGTGCACAATCCCTAGTTGGATTATAGAGGTTTCTAGCTTCATGGATGGATAAACACAAATAATTTATTTCCAAACATATCAATGACCAAATATGGCACGGAAAGGCTTTATGAGAAAGCACAACACATAACTTCTAAACATTTTTTGCTGATCTGAAGCAGATCGGATATTTTCTTGTCAGTATACTGTAATTCACTTGTTCTTGTACAGTACGTGAGCAAACTTCAGTATCTGTTTGCCTCACAGGGTTTTGGGGTGAGGGGGACACTATTGTTCGCCCACCTTTTTTTTTTTCGCAGCCCATGCTGAGATCACTCTTTACAACACTCTGGTGTGGAGAATAGGCTGCAGGGGAGCACCAAGCAGCCAGGTGGCCATGCAAACACACACACACACACACACACACACACACACACACACACTCCACGACCTTACATTTGTCTCACAACAGATCTGTCTTTCCCAAATTAGAGAAAGAACTTCACGATGTCAGCACTGACATACAGAACGTTCACACTGGTGTGTACGGTTGGTGTCAAGGACCCCGTCATGGTTCTGACTATAGATAGCAGTTCATGGTTTTTTTTCTTCTCTATTTTATTGTAAAAGGAATTAACATAGTCATTTGATATTTCTCAGTTTTTATTTTGAGTCTACATTCAACATCTCTTTGTATGGGCTTGTTGTTGTGTAAAGCCCACTGAGACCCCGAAAAAATGTATTGCTCATAGTTTAACTGGAATCCTAAAAAATGACTAAAGAAGTGTCATACAGCATTACACCCCAGACTCTGGACTTATCTCAAATCTGTCTGATTTTGCTTTAGAGATGAAAAGATGGATCAGCTGGGACAGTAATGCAAACTCATCTTACTTCATCCTGTAGATACCAAGTTTAAACATGTCTTCCTTCTTTACTGCTTTTACTACTACACTCTCCCAGAGAATGTCTCCCTGGTGTAAACAGCCTTTTGTTCCTGGAATGCCACAATTCCTACCACGCTCATTTGGTTGAGTGGAACAGGAAGTGTTTGTGAGGGGAAAAAGCGTCATTCCTAGCTGATGTCATTCCTTACGTCTCATATACATGATGCACGAATGCATTGTTGGTCTGTTGTCACAGTTCTGTTTTATTAGCATTATTATTATTAGCTATGGAATAACGTTAAGAATTGTTGATTGTCGCTATTAAAGTCGGGTTGATGATCGTCCTTTACTGGTACATGCTTTATGCTGCACGCCTGCAGCTGTTAGTTATTGGTGTTTCCTTTCTCATGTTGGTTACAGTTTGTATTTTTGAGAGTTTTCACAAATCAGGAAGTCCACAGCATTTCCATAGTTTTCCCCCTACAGGAAACCCAGCAGCTGGGTCCACATCCTGTCACCATTCACTTTGGCACCTTGTACGTATTGTCAATATGTCGTAAATAAATCTTATTTTGTAGATTTAAATCATTGCTCAGGTACTTTACACCACTGAGAACTGCTTTATGAAATATTTTATGTAGTGGCTTCAGCTCTATTTTGCTCCAAAGTAAAGTTTTCAGATTCGCCCCCCCCATGATGTGTCACTGACCACTGCTTCTAAGATACAGTGGTTGCTTTATACAGTAAGTATACACAAAATGTTTGCTATGAATATTTACAAAGTGTGTCCAGTTCCACAAATCTCATAGCTCTTGAGTGTTTTGTAACACACAGCCTCCGTTGCCTCTTTATGTCTGTAAGCATCAGCACTTTCCTTTGCAAAGCTGTGATTTTAAAAAATGTTCAAGAAAGCCCTGAATGTTAAGAAAGTAATTAGTGATCTTTTGACATCAGCCTGCACTGTTATCTGCTGTGAAGATGAACTCTGAAAGGGCATGAGGAGACTGGACCTCTTATAGATTTATGGAGTATCTGTTTGCTCCAGATAAGTGCATTATTACTGTTGTTATGCTAAGTGTTGAGCAGAGGCAAAGGATTAAGTATCTTTTGTGAGTTTAAATTGTCACATGAATCACAGCCTGCTTTGAAACACAGCGGTGAATTGCTCCATAAGAAGGTCACTGTGAGACACCAAGCTTTAACTATTCAATGGGACACTTCAGGAAGCCTAACTGTTTGTAAGAATCTTAAGTGTAAAGGTCATTATGGACATGCAGAGGTCATTCGGTCAAGCGTTTATCTTTAACAAGATTTAATCAGGCTTTATGGTTACTTTGCTTCCAGCAGTTCAAAAGGCAAGTCTTCTTCATCTGCTCATCCATGAAAATAGTGTATTAATTACCAGCTTGTTTGTTTGGGCTTTCCTATTGGACGTCTTGTTTACTGCGTCGCGATGCCCATGCGATTGCCTCTTTGTGACTGAATCGACTTGCTGTAAGCTCCTGGCACTTCTTGCTTGTTTGGAGGAGTGTCAGGCATGGGCTGCAGGAGAAAGGAACCATTGTGCGCCATCACCCACGCCCCTTCTTCGCCTTCTTTGCCTCTGGCCAGAGCACTGGCGTGGTCAGAGAGCATACTGAAAGGACAGCCTGTGCTCAGGAACCAACCAAATGCGTCTACTCAAGCCAAGCTTCCTTTGAAAAACACCACCCAGGAGCCAGGATTTTTGGAGACCACAGAGCTCCAACTTTTGGCTTTTGGCCCAAACCTGGCACAATCAGATCAACAAACAGACAAGCACCCAGCTCTAACCATTATCCCTTATGTAAGGCAGAAACTACTTTTTGTAAGAAAATGCCAACGAATTTCACAGCAGTTTAAAATTCACATGCTGAATTGAAGGTCTCATAAGTTTCCTGCCTCATCAAAGTTTCATCCAAAGTCAATTTATTATCGCTTTAACCAGGTCAGGTTATACCACAAGAGGCAAACATGATGAAATATTGAGCTGTCATAAAATCCAACTTCAGAAAACATCGCAGCTCTGTGTTACTGTACATTCGAGAGTCATTTTTCTTACAGTAGGATGTATACTGAACTACCCCTTACTGGTCTCGCTGTGGTCCTTACTGATCGGCTGTGTAATTGAATTGTGTCATGCAGTGAAACCAGCCCAAACAGCAAAAGTGTTTTTTTTTAACACCAGCCTAAATGATTTCCTCACCAAGACTCTCAAGATTAGGGGTGGTGTTGGGAGATGGGAATTTCAAAAGACTCTTGCAACACTTTGGATGTACTATTTGTTCATCTTTTGGTTTGTCAAACTGTATCTCAAGAGGTGATTAGAGTGTGTTTTTACAGATAAGGTCGAAGAGGAGCTCTTCTCAACCCGGTACTCCTCGGATTATGGATTATGAGTCTGATGGCCTGTCTGAATGCGTTCTCGCTTCATTTGTTTAACTGCATTTTTTCCAAAATTGTTCTCTATATTGTAGGCATACTCGACCGAATTTGGGGAATCATGTGTATTTAATTTTGAAACAATGGGCCTCAGTTATCATAGTGGGTATGAATATATTTATTAATTAATTCACAAATCATGTGGGGCTTCTAAAGATCTGCTAGGTCTAGAAAAACAATCTGTACCCTACAACTAGTCCTGGGTTTGTATATGTTTAACTAGGTTCAATAATATGGCGGCACGGTGGTCTAATTATTAGCACTTGTCGGGTTTGAGTTTCTATATTCTCCCTGTTCATGGTGGGTTTCCTGCAGGTGCCCTGTTTTTCTTCCACAGGCCAAAAGACATGCAGATTAAGCAATTGGGCCTTCCCAAGTTGCCTGTAGTATGAGTGTGTGCCCTGCGGCGGATTGGCCCCCCGTCCAGGGTGTTTCCCGCCTCGCGTCCTACGTCTCCTGGGATAGGTTCCAGGCCGCCGCCCCCCCACCCTGTATACAGGATAAAACAGTAGACAATGAGTGAGTAAGTTGGTTCAATAATTGGGGCAGTGGTGGCTCTGGGCTGCTGATAAGAGGGTTAGGGGTTCGAGCCGTGCCACCTGGCCACTATGGTGTTCTTAACCGTATGCCCAGTACACCCCAGCTACTGCATGGAGTCCCGGTTAAAAAATGGGAGGGTTGTGACGAGAAGGACATCTGGAGTAAAACAGAGTTCTGTGATGTCTTATGCACTCTGTTATTTATTTTTTAGATATAATTATACACATATATTATTATCAAAGTGGTGGAAACTACAAAGCACTTTTGTAAGTCGCTCTGGATAAGAGCACCTGCCAAATGCCTAAATGTAAATTATTAAGTCAGTACAAAAAAATCTGATGTCCAAATATTACTATTCTAGCAAAAAAAGGAAAGTGTAATCTTACAGAAAAATATCTTGCCAGAAAAGAAAGCAGCATATTGTGTAAAATGCCTCTTTTCAGATAAAAAAGAAAACAAGAAGGAAGCTTCCGCATTTTTCATCTGTAGATGAAAAGAAAAAGAAAAAAAAACTCAGAATGACCGTGCCAGGTTCTTCGGGATGTTCAGTAAAAAAACTAAGCAGCTAATTTCCTTATCAATCTGAGACTACCTGAGACTATATGTTAAGAAAAGGGTCGTCACATTTATTATTGACTTTTTCATTAATTACTGTTTAATGCTTTTTATTGTATTTCATTGAATTTAGAAACTTTTTTTGAAGGCATCCTTGGTTTACAGCAGCTACTGTATTTACTTCTTCATGTCAGATCTTACAGATCAAATGATCAGCTGTAATGACACTAGGATAAGCGACTAAATGAAGGAAATGAAGGCTCAGTCTGATCATCTTAATGTCTTGTAATAAGCACGAGTTACTGAAATTTGATGTACAGATTACATGGTCATCAGTTATTTATTTCAGTAGTATAAACTAAACTGAACACTTTTAATCAAGTTCTTTTTTTCAATATTGATGTCTGAAGAATGAATAAAAACTAATAAGAGCAAGTTATTTAATAAGGACAAAATAAATAGTGGTGTATTACAGGAGGAGTTTGATGTGGCTTATGAACACATGTACACACCAATATTGATTAATGATGCCGATAGGGTTGGGACATGATTCATTAGAATGTTGGTTGGAATTGGGCATTAATCATAATTTGTATCTAATGATTTACAGATGTAGTAATGTGTTTTCCTACAGTGTTGCTTTTCCCCCCTAACTGATTGCACCAGTCTTTATTATTCTTCCACTCCACAGATAACACGATCAGATTACACATCAGCCCCTTAATAAAAAATGTGTTCTATGTTTTTCTTTCAAAACCCGCTATTACCTAATAGTTCACTTTCCAACAGCGGAGCTGCAGGTCAGTGTGTTCTAGCGCTTATTCATCTGTCAGTACATGCAAGATTGATGCCTTCATCCCAATGCCTTCATGTCTCGCATTATCACTAAATGGTTCCATTAGATTTATCAGCTTCTTTAGCGTAACCGCATTTCCCGTGTGCCTGCCTAAGCTGCGTCAGCTTCCAGCCCCATCGATCCTGCTGCTCCCGGGGTTGTAGTAGCTCTCAGCAAGTTCTCATTTTCAGCTGGAATCCTTTGTACCTGGATCATAATGCTTCTTTTTATCTTTTTCTTATAAGTTTAAGACTGATTTCAATGAAAGCGAGTAGCTTGGGGTCCATGGACATGAAATGTATCAAGTTACACTGATTGTGTCATGTTGTGAAGCCCTGTTGTTTGGGATGACGTACTGTACAGGAGCATGCCCTTTAGTCCAGAAAAAGAGCCTCCTGTGTGGGCTAGAACGTATGAGGTGTTAAAATAGTAGTTGAAATAGGAGCTTTAGTGTACACTTGGGGACAGATAGCCATCATCCACAACACAAGGCAGAATTCCACACAGGGTTGTTTTTTATTTTTTTTATTTTTTTTTTTAATGTGCATGTGCATCATGTTTTGGAAGTTTAAAATATTTGCTGATGTTGCTGATAGCGTGCCTCTTTTAGAAAGAAAACAAATATGCGAAAGATAAAGGGTAACAGCAGAGCAGCTGTATGAAAGAAAACAAAATATTTTTTGTTTAACCGTTGCTTCATTTCTGTGCTATTGAGAGACATTTGGCTAAGAGTTATGAGAAACTGGACACTAATATTTGTTATAGTCTCTGTATACAGGAAGAATTCAGAGAGTACCTGTAGAACATTATGAAATTCCTCACAATAACAAAGCTCCTGATCAGATGAGGACCCTGAAGGTGGGAGGCGGCAGCGCTGCATGCTGACCTGTTGTTGTAATACAATAATCAATTATTTGTTAAAAAAACAACAACCCTTTAATAAAAGCCATTAATTGATTAATTGGACACCGGTATTATTGCTGGAGGCAGTGTGGTGTAGTGGCTAACATTGTGGCCTCTCACCTCCAGGGTTGAGGATTTGATTTCTGCTTAGGGTCTGTGCATGGTGAGTTTTCTTCGGGTTCTCCGGTTTCCTCCCACAGTCCAAAGACTTGCATATTAGGCTAATTGGTGTATCCAAATTGCCCGTAGTGTTTGAGTGATTGGGTACTATTTGGGGTACTCCCTGGACAGGGTGCCAATCCATCAAAGGGGACACAAGCGCACACAGAGTATGGTATCCTCTGGAATAGTCTTCAGGCCTCCTGTGCATCTGCTGTACGTGACATCCGGTATAGAGAATGAGTGAGAGTGAGTATTATTGTCTAATGGTTATGCTTTTGCTATTAGCAGTAAGAGCTTCTAGTTTACACAAAGTTAAAGCAACATGTGTGGTTTTTATTACTAGAAATAGGAAGCTCCACCCCATGAGAGAAGACTTTAATGCAATTATTAAATCATTTTAAAGCTTAGTTTACAATCGCAGATCGTGATTTCTACATAATGCACTTATCTGATCCACAAACATCTCCATGGCTACTTTATAAGTAACTAGCTTTGGAAGCATTACATTGTGCTTGTGGTGCTGCTGATTAACAGTGAACAACTACTCGATACTTCTCCTGTTAAAAAAATTATATAGTTTATTACATAGTCGTAGATCTAAAAACATCAAGTAGCCCAAAGAGTCCAGTAATTATGATTTGTTTTGCGGCACAAATACATCTTTAGAGCATATTTCTGATGCTTACATCAAGGAAGGAAACAAGTTCTCGAGTCTGACTTCTTTGTAACAGGAAACAAGATTTTGTCTGTTTAGAGAATGGGTTGTTTTCTTTCAATGAGGAAATAAATAGAATAAGGCCAGTAAGATGTATGATAGCTTTGCATGCATGTGAGTGGAATAGGATGTAGTGATACTGTTCTGTTTAATTCACTGTTTCATACAGCAAGGAAGGCTGAGACTCTGAGATTAGTGTTACCGTTCTTGTCCTGGACTATTCTTATCCTCGCTGCGTGAGTGTCTTGTGATTCGGTTTGGCTTCTTGCTCTGGATGCTACTGTTGTAATCTGATTGACCTCAGGGTATGTACACTATGGAGTTTTATTTGTATAGCAGCCTTAACAAAGTCTTTACTGAAGTCAGGAGATTCGTAATGAACAGGCCAGTGGCAGACGATGTGATGATGAGTTTTCTTTTGAAGCATAGTCAAAAGACAACACATCTTATCTGGGTGATGCCAGATAGTGAGATTATAAATCATTGCAGTATCTTGCTGTAGATGGGTAAAGGTAAACAGTACTGTTGAAAGGATGTTCAGGATGAGCATGTGACTAGAAGGTCTGGGATAAACACGAGAGTCTTTATGAGACTATCTATCTAGGAAAAAAGTGATCCCAAAAAGTGATACTTAAAAATTAATTTTACTGTAAGTTTATATATGTTTGCATTTGAGATGGCAAAATGTTCCTCTGAGGTGCACTCTAAACTAGTCACACATTGGCAGGCAGAACAGCATCGCATGTGGAGTAGGAGCTAATTATTTGATAGGTTTTTTAGAAGAAAAATACTAAATAGGGCCTAAGTAGCTCAATATCATCATATTAGGGAGTCCCTGTTGATTCGCATCCCTAATGAACATCCATTTAAGATGAGTTTCCAATGCAGCAGCTACAATAAAGCAAGTAATCACTGTGAACTTGCACCTCCAGGGTCAAGGGTTTGATTCATGCCACAGGTCTTTTGTGCATGAAGTTTGTATTTCTTCCCATGCTTGGTGGGTTTCATCTGGGTGCTCTGGTTTAATCCCACAGTCCCACAGCAAAGACATGCAAATTAGGCTAATTGGCACTCTTCCCATAGTGTGTTCCCATCTAGGGTGTGTCCCTTCTTGTGCCCAAAATCTCTTGGAATGGGCTCCATGCCCTCCGTGACCCTGTACAGGATACTTGGTATAGAAGATGATGATGTACCATGATCTGTGACGTGATAAATAAAAAGGCCATGTGAGTACAGCTTACCTTGAGTTTGTCACAAGAAAGCAACATGAAAATATCTAGGTCACATGAAAAAAAAAATTGACAAATAAATGGTAGGGAAATTTTTGGACAGAGCTGTTCAGCAAGCTCATTGCACTGGCCAGAATACCACTTGACAAAATGTTTCTTGCAAGAATGGTGTTCATTGCTCTAGTACAATTTCAGAGAATTATAGTGTCTGTGTCAAGTTGGAGTTAATTTCTGGTCCAGAAAAAACACAAAACAGAAGATAATGTCTTATAATTATAAACCCTTTTTTGCATTACATCTCTGAAGTGACATCAGAGATATCAGTGACATCATATTACCACCATTCTATCTGACTAGAAATGAAAGCCTTTTGTTTGTGTTCGTGCTTCACCTTTAATCCCCCCCCCCCCCCCCTCCCCACACACACACACACATTTCCCCCATGGTATGCTTCACAGCCATGTGTGCAGCTGTTCATTGATAGATCTTATTACTATACGAATGGTGACTGATTCTTAGAAACCCGTGGTCTAAATTCTATACATGATAGTTTTTTTTTGCATTTAATGAGTTAAGTAACCATCTCATCCCAATACTTTTACTGTTATTGTACTGTTATTGTAACATTACACACTATAATGCCATCCTGCCTCTGGCCTTGTTTATGGATTTGTGGAAAGTACCTTATTCCTCTGTGCATTTCTCCACCTCTTTGTCTTACCTTGCCATCTTTTATTTTCTTGCATGTCTTTTTACAGCTCACCCACACTCCCTTTACAGTGCTCACACAAAACGCCTCTCTTTCACCTATGCTGCTTTTCTCCCACTCTTGCCATTTTTCTCACCAAAAAAGATCAGGCCAATACATCTAAAACGGAACAAACTGTAGCAGTTAAACGGTCCACTTTATGATTGAATTCAGTGTTCTTTTTTTTTTTTTGCAAGCTAATGCAGGTTTTTGACATTTATTCTTATTCAGTAATCCTCTCCATAACCCCCCACCTCATGTACTGCCTCATAGCCGTTTGGGATGCATCTCTCGAATGTTGGCGTGCACTGCTGTTTTCCACCAGGCTGAATAGTGCCCACTGTTCATCCTGGCACAGCATATCAGAAGCATCTTAATCTTTGTATGAATGTGTCAGAGCCTTGGCAGTCTCCATTCTCCAGCTGCCCACCTGATCAAACACTCAAGAGGCGGCCTGTTACTTAACCTGATCAAAAACAAGCGAGACAGTGTTACAGGAGTCAGTTACTGGCATCAGAGGCTGTTGTTTTAAAGGCAGGTTTCCATATCCAAGTATATTTATTTTTGAATATTGACTGTTATGAGAGTAACGACTATTGACACAGTCAGAAGCATCAGATCTGAATCAGTGTACTGCTGTATTTATTATTTCCTTTTAAGAACTAGTAGAATGATGAAAAGAGCATATACATATGTGACATTTAAGGTTGTATTACTGAACATTATAGTAATAATCTGAATTCTTTAGACTCTGATGGATCTAGTGAGAGTCTCTTAATTTAACTACAAGTAGCACCAGCTACTTTCATAGATAGTGATTTAAAACACGACACATTTTTATGTATGGGGGGGGGGGGGGTGAATGGAGCATCTGTTTCTAATAGGCTCCTACTGTGGAGTCAGTGAGTCCCCAGTAGACACCTATGCTGATTTGATTGATGGATGAAAAATATAATAGATTTATGGATAGATGGATGAAAGATTGGATAGATAGACAGAGATGGATGGTTAAAATGATGCATGGATGGAGGGAAACATTGATAAAAAAAGATTAACATATAGGTGGATTGTTGGAACAATAGATGGATGAAATATGGATGAATGGAAAGATTGATTTATGGATGAAGGGTGGATGGATAGTTGAATGGGTGGATGGATGAGCAAAGATTCATAGATAGATGGATAAATAGATAAAAGATGAATGGTTGGAACAATGTCTGGATAGATGGATGAAAGATAAATATGTTGATGGTTGGATAGTTGGTTAAGGGTGGACCAATGGGTAGACAGAGATGTTTGGTTAAGAGGATGTATGGATGGAGAGAAATATGGATGAAAAGATGGATGAATATATGGTTGGAACAATTTATGGATAGATGGATAAAATTTTGATGGGTGGATGAATAGTTGAATGGGTAGAGTGATGGATGGATGGTTGGAATATACATGGATATATCCAATATACATGAAATACATGGATCGACTGATGGTTGGAAGAATGTCTGAATGGATGGAATGAAATGTATAGATGTTAGATTGGTGGGTGTGGTTGGATAGATGATAGAGGATGGATGAATGTAAAGGCATGGATGGATAGAGGTTGATGATTGGTGGGATAGATACTGTATACTGTAAAATGTGTGGATAGATAGAAAAGGTAAATGGATGGGTAGATACTGTATATTGATTAATGGATGAAAAATGGATGATTCCAACATTGGATAGATAAATGGATGAAAGGTGGATGAATATCTGGATGGGTGGAAAGAGATTGAAGGATTGATGGGGTGGATGATTTGATTGATGATAGATAGAAAGATGGGAGGAAGAGAGAGAGAGAGAGACTTCCTTGCAGCACCTGTAAAACACTGTAACACACTGGAGCGGTAACAGAAGCTGAGCGGAGGGCCCGAGTCCTGCATTGAGGCGAGCCCCCGCCTCCTCTCCTCCTCTTCGGTCGGACCGTGTGATGGTGAGAGCTGGGAGAAGCGCTGCACTGACGGTGCTGTACTTTGAGATGTAGTCCGTATGCGGATCTTCCTCACAGTGCTCCGTTTGCTTCAGTGGCGGATGCTCACACAACGAACGTGCTTAGGAGCGCGAGCCCTCTGCGCGCGCGCGAGTGTAGTATTGCGCAAGCGGCGTGATTTGGGACTTTTCTCTGCCTCAGCGACATGAATAACTCAAACAATCACCGAGTAAGTTACTTCAATAGTTACAAAAGTGAATCTTTGTGCGGCATATCTGTCCGTTGATTGAATTTGTGCTCAGTGTGAACGAGATGTTTACCTCAGCGGGAGGTAAATGCTAACCGCTAACGGTAGTGGAGTAACGGTCCAGCTGCGTTCTATAGCGCGAGCGCTGCGTACACGCGCCGTGCGCTCTATACCACATCATGGCTTTGGCACAGAGCGCGTGCCTATGTGGTACAGCGCGTGCCATGATGTGGTATAGAGTCGCGCGAAGGTCAGTGTGCCGCACTCTGCGTGATTGTATAAGAGCGAGATGTGTGTATTATATCTGATATCCCTGTGCTTTACTATTGCACATATTTCTGCTATGTGCGTTACCCTATGACCGTATGGCTGGCCGCATGATGGATTGGAAAGGGTCACGTGGGTCCAAAAAAGGTAGAGAGAATACAAATTGAAGGCATGCAAGTCCTATAATAAAACAAAATCCGATATAAGACTCTATACAAAAGAAAAAGTTGGAGTTATGAGATTTTATTGTACATGCTGGTCTGAGTTTGCACATTACTATTATTAACATTATCTGTTTTTTCAACAATAAGCTGATACACATGGACACTGTCTAAGGATTACATCATTCATTTTTGTCAGAGATGTACTGTAAATCATCAGGAACTCCTCACTATGTGAATGTAGTATTGCATTGAGTTCATTTTTTGGTGATGTAGGATGTGTTTCAAGATCAAACCATATTGCATTCCAGTGTGATGCTTTTTCTCAATTAGAGATGCACGGTTCATTTCCAGTATCAATAGCTGAGCTTTGGGTATTTGCTGATGCTGATCTGACATTGTTTTTGTTTCCACATTCGGACATGCATATATAGTGTTTCACTGATATTTCAGACAGAATTGGTACATCAGATCACCTGCAGGTGTATCTCATGGAATGTGGGCTTTTTTTTGTTTATACTTGCACCAGTACCACAGTGCCTCAGAAATACCCATTATGCTTTCAGTTTTCACTTTACCTGAAACTAAAACCTAATCTGTTAAATGCTCTCTTCCAAATATTCTTTCTGATGCATGCATAAAATGTGTGTTCTGTTTCTGCTAAATCAAGACTCAAAATACTAGTCTTAATATAGAGAATGTCTTTTTTCTTCTTCTTTTGATTCATTGCAAGGTCAATGTGACCCCTGAAGAATTGTTCCAATATATCAGTAGATAAGCTATTAATTCTTAATATGTGACAGCTTGTATCATTTGTCTTCATTTCTTTGCTGTTATTACTGTCTGATCATGTATTCCATCAAAGAATTAAAACTGCTAGGAGGAATGCATCTTGTGTCCGTTATTAAGTTGTTTTTAGAGTGCAGGTAATATAATGTTTGTGAAATGTTTTTTTCACACTGGCAATAAAAATTCCCAAGCTGAGACTGTGGTTTAGTCTGGACTATACGGATTTGCTTTATTCAAATGCATTATCAAACGCTAAGGAAATTACTAGATGTTACTGAACCTCCTACGGTGCAATACGAATGCCCCCAGCTGTTCTTCTTAATCATTGCACATTCCATTATTTCTAGCTCTGGAAGTCAGGTGTTTGGTGGCCCACTTTGAACATTCTTATTTCTTTCAAAGGAAGCACTCCAGAGGGACCGGACACCTTGCCAAGGGCAACCACCCCCACCCTTGCAAAAACCCACCAGTCAGCATGGAGCCTCATGAAACTGATTATGATTAGTTTTCTATGCAGCCTTTTAATTATAAGTAAGATTGAAGACTATTACATTGAGAGAGATTATTATAATTAATGTGCAAATTTAATTCCCACAACCTCATCGCCTCAGAAAAGAAAAGACTCGTGTACCCCCTCATAATCTTTGACAACTCCTTGAGGGGTGCACGGACACCAGGTTGGGAACCACGGATCTAGAGTTGCTTTGCCGAGCTGATCCGTCCAGGATTGTCTTTGAGTCTGATACTGTAAATGCACACATTTGTCCCAGCGCCCCCAGGAGGTAGGAGAGGGTCAGTAGAGTTTGCATGTATTTGCTTTGGAATTATCACAGTTCTCCAAATATCATGTGAAGTGATTAGAGGAACCATAACTGATCTAATGAGCCGTTCGCAGTTTCACTGTACCGACTATGCGCAATTGGGTTCTTCGGTTTCTCTCACCTGAAATGACCAAGGCCTGGTTTTATCTAGGACAAATCTTATGTCATTGTAGGATGTGGCACAGCTGGAAAATCTGGGTCATGTCATTCTTCTCAAAGGCATCAGAGCATGATGGTGTGTGTGTGTGTGTGTGTGTGTGTGTGTGTGTGTGTGTGTGTGTGTGTACTGTGCAGGTGCATGTCAAAATAAAGAGGAGAGGGACACACTGACATACACCACCACACTTTCCAAAATCTTCACCCTCCTGCTGTTTCTCATTTCTGCTATTAGACTATGGTGTCATTTCTGCTCGACTTGTCCAGATGCAGTTTGGAAAGAGTTGCTTTGTTAGGCAGACCGATTTGCTTATATATTTTTATCCTAAAGACTACAGCCAAAAATGGCATGATGCTACTGTTTGTGGATAATGCAGCAGGAACGATTGAAAGAATAACAGTAATGAAAGACATGAAAGAGATTGAAAAAGTAATTGTGTCACTGACTCTGAGGGACGAGTCCGCAGCCCCAGAGTTCGGCTCTATGAGGCTGTCATGCCTGATACAGTGCAAAGCACATAAAAGGTAATCAGCTTCTTTCTTCCACTGGCCACATACAGTAGATGTCTCAGAGAGGGAGGGAGATCAAAACTTATTAATATGTCTGCTGGGCGATGTGCTAGATTAGCTGACTAAAGTTGGTAACAGATTTTAATATAGGACTCGAGAACATTATGGGATTGTGCCACGTGTCTGCTAGATCAAGCTGATAACACAGAGGGGGGAGTATGTTGCATCTGCTGATCTGCTTACCTTAGTACTACGTTTTTCCTCAAGGTTTCTGTTCATCCGTAATCATGTACTTTAGCATAATCTTGGTTTATGGAAAACTGTAAAGCCTCTGAGTTGGTCATGTGGTTATTAATTCACCCCTTGTGTAATTGTAAGCTACAGTCCTGGCATATCTGTTGAAGAATTAATGGGTCTAAATATGACTATACACTTCTATCAACATGCAGAGAGAAGAGATTTTACATGTATGTGAATTTGTACCGTTCAATGCAGGACGTTTGGTTGGGTGCGCGCTATGGTCTGAGCAAATACAGTTCTGGGGGATTTTTACAATTAATTCAGTTTATTTAAATGAAATGAACAAGCAGTATGTCTCAGGACTTGCAGAAACATATTCAAAATATCACTTCAGGGATGTTGGATTGATTAAAAGTCAGATTAACACGTTTATTTAGAAAATAATTCAGCGTTTTATCCTAAGCAGTAATTTCTAGGTGGAAAGTATGTAATTTCCGACTTTGGTGTTTTCCTCATACTGGACGTTTGGGTTTTGTTAGAAACATGCCGGACACCTAAATCAGATGACCTAATTAATATGGCTAAATGAGTAAGTATGTTAATGTACTGTAATCTATGTAAATCTCGATACTCTACTTATATATAAGTAAGTTTAACTCATTTAAGATGAGTTAGATGTTTAACTCATTTAAATGCAAGAAAGTTTTCTTTTTTTAAGATATGTGCAGCCATGTCTTGGGTTTAACACAAAGGGATTTGGGATTAAAGCCTAAAAATTATCCATTACAGTAAATATCCCTTATTTATTAAAAAAAATAAATAAATAAAAATCTATATATATAATATATAGTGTTTTGCACTATTTGCTATAGACAGTGCTGTTACTGTTCTTAAAACAACTTGATGCACCTAGATACCTAGGCATGTGCATGTTTTTAATATTAATAAGTTTATATGTTTACAAGTAGGGATGCACCGATACCACTTTTTTGGAAAACGAGTATGAGTACGAGTACTTGCATTTCAGTACTCGTCGATACCGATACCGAGTACTTAATAAAAACATGATTTAAATTTACAGAAACAAATGCGGAATTGTTTCGCATGTAATATGGCTCGTTGCGGCGCGAAACTCTCGTGCTTGATTAAATTACTTGTGTTAAATGCGCTACCTTTTCAGCCTCCTCTGGACAATTTCGCTGAGC
>JAQMYK010000014.1:13983205-14016427 GCA_030014345.1 Clarias buthupogon | reverse complement strand
TAACGAGTACAAGTACTTTAAAAAATGTGGTATCGAGGCCGATACCCGATACCGGTATCGGTATCGGTGCATCCCTATTTACAAGTTAAATTCTCAATAATTGACACAAAAAAATCTCTTCACTGTACTGAAAAACATACAGACCCATGTGTTTTGTAGAACGTTACACCCTTATATTCTGTTGTTTGCTTTTACCACCATGATGATGCTCTCTGTATCCAACCATTATAATAAATATATATATTTATTTTGCAAAACAAGATGGTTTGTTTAAATTTTACAGCCTACACAACACATTTGGCTCTAGAGGTGTTTGCTAGTTCAGCCATATGTAGCTCCTGATTAATGGGCTTAATGGAAAAGCTGCCGATCGATGAGGGTCATCTGTCTCACAAGCAGAACAACCGCTGTTAGATTTGGTCGGATAGAACGTTGTGGTTTTTCTCTTCAGTGCCCTAATAATGAGGCGCGCTTGCCAAGATAAGCCTATATAAAATCCCGTAATACTTCTACTTGTCACGCAGCATCAGTTAACGACGGAAGACATGCTTTCTTGCTTTTTTTCTTCTTCCTTTCTTTCTTTCTCCTGAGGCTTTGACTGAAAGAACCGATGGAGTCGACATGGCCTGAGGAGTTGGAGAAGGTTTCTGTGTGCCTGAAGAACAAGTGACGTTTATTGTGCATGCAGAGTAACGGCTTTTTCCACCGATTTAACAGCGTGCTATGAAACTTTGTTGACGTGGGAAGAAGTGGATTTGACAACCGAAACACACCTTACTTATGGGTCTTGCTGGGAAAATAAATTTGATTTCACACACTCTCACACACACACACAGACGCGCATAACACGAAACCAGAAACTCCAGAGAAGGCTGTGACAAATAGGCAAGAATGCATCAGTGTTTGGAGAATAAAAAAAAAAGATGCTGCAGGACATGGTTTTAGTCAGTCTGGCATTAAATTTAAATAAAAGATTCTGTTTTGTTGAGAACATTTGAAAAAGATTTTCGTTGCAGATGTCTGCATTTAGGGATGTGGATGTGTTCCTCGAAAGCAGATTGTGTTTAAAGATTAATTCAATACATTTGCTCATTTGTGCTTAAATTAAAGGAAAAGTTTCTTGTTCTTCTCATATCCTTGCAGGTTTCTTTAACATTTCCTGGTCTTCCTGTGTCTGTCTTGCTTTTCATCTTTCACCCCTTTCATATTCCTACGCACGGGCTTGTAGGAGTAATGCGAATCAACCGTTTGGGCTCAGAAAGGCCTGTGTGTATCCCCCTGGGAACACAGCTGTGTATGAGAGAGGTCAGCTCTACATTCTCACACACTCTCTCTCTCTCTCTCACACACACACCACACACACACACACACACACACACACACACACATATATTTATGTACAGATGTTCCAGTCACTTCCTGAATTCCGTTGCAGCGTGTGTGTTCAAGGACAGTGGACTTATACATCTCACAAAGAGCTGTAACAGATTAATCTGCTAGAAATAAAGTGTTGAAAAGCTTCAGACTGGTGAGGGTCAAGATTTAACGCGATCACCAGCTGTGCCAGCTGTTTGTTGGGGGGAATATGTAACATCTGACAAGATGGCGTTTCCAATTTGTTCCCAGGCACATTTTTTATTATTTTTTTCTTTTCAGTTGTGTTTTTTAGTTATTTCTGTGAACCTGCACTGAACTTGGGAGTAGGTTCTAGGAAAGATGGCTGTATGTCAACGGTGTTCATCACAAATACGTTAATACATCATTTCATGACTTTCTGGGAAAGCTTTAGCATGCATATGCGCACAAACACACACACAAGAAGATATCCAGATGATTTCTCGCTGCCCCTGAGGTTTATCCAGGGTTCACAGACTCAATGATCGAAGAGCTGCACAAACACTGTGATTAGAAACCTTTTCTACACAATGTATTGACTAACATGAGAGAACCATTGACCAGAACAGCCGCGTTATAACCACACCCTCTCAAATCTGCATGACTTATTAACTAAATGAAGAAAAAAATGTTCAGGAGTGATTCATGAATAGGTATTTCTGCACCGTTCCTGGACTTTCAGTCCTCTAATATGTATTTGTATGCTTGTTTTCTGGTTTCTTTCCTTCCTTACATGACTGTTTATACTCTAAGAGCAGCATGTACGCTTTTTCCCTAGTGAATGTTATGCATGAGCGTGTGTGTGGGTGATACAAGAGTGCCTTAAGCTTCATGGTTCGTTTCATGGTGTCAGGACATCAGTTCCAGCAGTTAGGGAGAGCGATACAAGCCCATCCAGTGATCCTTTCTTGTTTCTAAAAACAATCATGACACACAAGAGTGTCACTTTTCATGGAACTGAATGCCCGTGGAAGCTCTGGGTGTTCATTACTGTTACTTCTGTATCAATTTTCTGTGCTCGGGACATTTAGAACAGCATGAAAACAGATGTGAGGAAACTCCACACTGCTATGTGAAAGAATTATTACTGTAGAAATTCTAATAAATTCAAGTAAACCTGTAAATTATAGCTGGAACTACTGTCAAGAGCTGCTGTTATTTAAAAAAAAATCTTTTCACCAATTATAATAAAAGATTAATCAAACAAAAATTATAATAAATACATGTTTGCACTTACCAGACAATTTAATAGGAACTTGTTTCTTCTTTAAATTCTGTTCAGCTTTATGGGTGTTAATATATTTTTAGGGTCACATATCCCAGAAGACTAGGCACAAGCACCCAACCCCCCCCCCCTCCAGGCATTCCGAGTACTCGGAAGAAACCCACCAATAACAGGGAGAACATGCAAACTCCATGCACACAGACTTGAGGCAGAAATCGAACCCTCGACCCTGTAGGTGCGAGGCCACACTGCTAACCACTATGCTGTGTCGCCTAATAGGAACTCATTCAGGGAATTTTACAGTCGGCCAAAGATGCATCACAGTACAGAAAATCTGTCTCTTGTATGCGAGTCTACACCAAAGGTGGGCGAAGTGTACTTGAGTAAAAGTAAAGATACCCTAGATAAAATATTACTCAAGTAAAAGTAGAAGTCATCATATTTGCAGTTGTACTTGAGCAAAAGTACCAAAGTACTTACCTTCAAATTTACTCAAGTACCACACTTGTATTAGCCTACATAGCAAAAGAGTGAAATCACGCAGTTATAAAAGCATAAAAGCGAGAAGGTGCCGATATTACTACCTCAGATACTATACACCACTCTGGTTATGTAACGCAGTGAAGTAGAAAGTACAGATATTTGCTGTAGTATGTAGTGAAGTAAAAGTAAAAACGTGTCCACTAACAGAACTCCTCAAGTAAAGCCATAGATACATTAAAGATGTACTTAAGAACATAAATGAATGAAATCTACTTACTGACCTTCCAACTCATCACCTCATTACCACAGAGTATTGTAATGTCATGTTGTCGCATTGTCACTTTGTCGCTCTTGTTTGCACATTTGCACGTGCGCTTTGTTGGCTCTTTTGTAAAAAAAAAAAAAAAAAAACGTAGATAGTTCTCTGTTTAACTTAAAATGTAAATCTGTCTTGTCCCAGCTAGCCGGCTAATTAGGTCTCCAAGTCAGCTAGTTAGTTTTTCTGTTCATTTATGTTGTTAAATTTGTGTTGGATGTACAGTAGCACCTTGGTCCTGGAGTTTTGTTTCACTGTGTACTAAACTGTATATGGTTGAAATGACAATAAAAGCCTACTAGTTCTCTGGTCTACACGCAGTGTTTACAGTTTACAAAGCAGTTCTGCGGCCAGAAAAACACTGCTGAGGTCAGAGGTGAAGAGCCAGAGTGGTTTAAACAGACAGGAAATCTAGGGTCACGCTAATAACCACATTTTACAGCCACGGCGAGCAGAAAGGCATGTCGGGATGTGTATGTTGTGGATGAGCGACAGGAACAGAGAGCTGGGGTTGTGGTAGGTACGGGATCACAGGATCAAACTGGCCCTGTCTGAGTCTTGTGTCAGTGAAGGAAATCTGATATTTCTGTCAGACTCGCCTTCGTATCTACATTTATAAGGCAGACATACAGTAAGTATACCAGATAAGTACATAAGTAGACACACTGTGTGAGGCCTTTTCTTTGCCTTTCTTAGTGCCAGTCTTCATGTGGATGACGTCCCAAAATTATACGTGTGTTATTGGGACACTTCAGCGCGGTACTAAGTCGTACAACTGGCCTATATCTCTCTCTCTCCACTCCTCACGCCACTCATTGTTCTTCAGTTTCTTGAAACCACTTCCTTATTTTTGTAATAATAGCGTGTAGCATTGGAAAATATATGGTAGATAATGTCTGCTCTGTTTCTTTTGTGTATTATATTTACACCGCCGCTCAGTGTTCTCTGTGCTGCCATTCTTCCCGGTCAGTCTGTCTTTTTTCTCTCTCTTTCTTTTTTTACTCTCTCTCCGTGTAATGTTTGTCCTGTCTCTGTCTGCTGTCTATCTGTTCTCAGAGCATCAGTGTAGCCGCTGGGAAATAAAGGCTGCAGCTGGACAGAGGTGTGTGTGTGTGTATGCATGTGTGTGTGTGCACGTGTACAGTATATATGATCTGTTGAGCATACACTGTTTGTCTGGGTATGAGTGTGT
Organism: Clarias buthupogon; assembly: GCA_030014345.1. Taxonomy (NCBI): domain Eukaryota; kingdom Metazoa; phylum Chordata; class Actinopteri; order Siluriformes; family Clariidae; genus Clarias; species Clarias buthupogon. The sequence goes on along the minus strand of JAQMYK010000014.1, from coordinate 14,011,816 downwards.
GAATGAGTGAGACTCTGAGACTCGTGTGTGTGTGTGCGCTGTGGTGGTGCACTCAGAAGGCATCATTTTCCTCTAAATGTATTAATTCCTGGACACAGAGTCGTCAGTGATCCGACAGAGGAGCTGATATCACTGCACTACAGTCCATTAGTAAGTCTAGTGTCATGTATAGTTATATCTCTCTCAACGCAGCGTGTATCTACTATACACACGATCTACCAAGAAAACGGTCACATGATTGTGTTCCCAAAACAATATCATGTATTTCGAATGAAAATGATTTTTAAAAAAGAACCTTCCAAAGTGAACATGTTTCTGTGTTTGCTGAGCATGTGTGAGATGCTTGAGAAATGCTTTTGCTGCAAATTGCACTACCATCGCTCAGTCCACAGTCATGGATCACACACATGATGGAATTATTTAGTGCAAAGTGACGAGAAGTATCATCTGAACAAAACTGTGGTGAACGGAGTCCTACACCTTATAAATGATAACACTTTATCATTTCAGTGTGTTTCAGTGTCTCACATCAGTGTCTTACTTTAGAATAATTGTGCAGCGTGGAAAAAAAAAACCCCAGATCTCTCTAGATAGATTTGAGTAAAAACGGCTGCCAAGAAACAAAAAAGAGGAGGAGAATTACTGAGTGTTATTATGGAAGGGGGACTCTCCTTCCTCACACTAACCTCTTCCCCACCCATATTTCTGTCCTTCATTCTTCCACATCAGCGAGTCTCCCTAAGAAAGGTGCCTGAACAATACATGTACTGTACATGAAAAAAAAGAAGTGTTCGCTCTTTCCTGTACAGTTTTTCTTTTTTAAATATTTTGTGCTGTATTATTTTTGCATGATTAAGGCTTTTTCATACTTTTGTTTTATATTTTGTGATATCGTGTTCATTGTAATCAGGAACAAATTAATTCTATTTACTTGTTTTTCTATGGAAAAACTGAATCGGTGTGCGAACAAATCGGCTTACGAACAAAACTTAGGAACAAATTCTGAGGTTTCACTGTAGCTCCAAGTGTGTTCTTTCTCCTGCTTGGCTTTGATCATTATAAAATTCTCTCTTATCTGTACCTGCTGAAGATTTCCCACAGTGAACGCAGAAGTGTTTAAAAGTGTGTACACTACTAGTCAAAAGTTTGCGCATACCTTCTAATTTCATGGTCTGTCCTGATTATTTCTTTCAACATTGTAAAGCAGTGCTAAAGGTGTCCAAAATATGCAGTAATCTCTTTTGAACAGTTGTGATATTGGTGTGTCTTCTACTTATGCTTTGTAAACCTTTCAATCTGAGGTGCTGTTAAACTGGTGATTTTTGAGGCAAAATGAACTTTTGCCAATGCACTTTGATAATACTGTTCCTTAATTCCCTAGTGCCATATGTGTTATTTCACATAAGTTTGAATTCTAGAATGTAGAAAATAAATCCAAACTTGTGTCCAAACATTTGACTGGTACTGCAAGTGAGTGAGTGTGTGTGAGAGTGTGTGAAGCAGCTGGAGGAAGATTAATAGTGGAAAGTGTGGTTTCTGTCACTGTAGCAAAAGGCGCGCTCTGTTTAAGCTTGATGCTTTTTCTATCTCCGAGTTGAAGATTCAGTGTTTGTGTAATGATCTTCATGCCACCGAGTCTGATTTCTTTGTTTAGATAGTAGTCTCGTGTAGTCAAAGCCTGAACAAATTAAACAAGTTACTACACAGTATGCTTTAACTCAAACGTCTTAGCTCAAGCATATTGTATTACAGTGCAATAGAAAAGGCAGTATTTAAGGGCGTGCTCGAACTAGGCTTGGTTTTCTTGTACCGTCCCCAAGCACGATTTTGCTTTAAAACTAAAACATTAATCACAGTTTTATTTTGTCTAGGACGAACTTCATATAACTGATTTGTTGCAATATGTGGATACCTGCACATGGCCGTCTCCCGAGAAAGCACAGCTCAATTTCGTTATCTGGACTTTCCACCATCTCGTGAGAGTGCATCTTTTCACACCCTGAAGCAGCACTGAAGCCGGGGATTAACTGCTATCTGAGATCAGCCAGTGTTGGCTTACTGTTCCCTCTGTTCGGATACAAATAGTAACTCTCTTCCCCTCATTTATGGACTTGCTGGCGATCTCATAGACGAGAGTGGTACAAAGTAAAATATGCCATTAGGTGTTTATTTGCCTTACGCTGTATATTAATGCATTTAACTAGACTGCATTTAAGGTATCACTTTTTGAGGTTTATGTCTGACTGAAGCATGTGACGAAAGCCTCTACTTGTGTTTTGCTAATTAATTTGTTATTTATTCTCTCCTGTAGCATAATTACAATCATGCTACAACCAAGGCTTGCTGTGGGTTCATGCTTCCAAAAGGAAAAAAGTTATAAAAAACGACTGTGTAGTCCTGAACAAGTCTCAGCTCCTCTGTGGTTCTCATTTAGAAAGCACGAGCAGCGACCCATCCCCGTATGCACTCCCTTTGTGAAGGATCATACACTTTTTGTTACTTGTGTAGGTTTTAAGCCCTTTCTGGTGCTTCGTAGTTCTGTTCAGTATTCAGTACAACCTTATGCATAGCAAATTGTTTTGTTGAATTTGCAGCGACCACGCACATGCTGTTTTTTTTGTTTGTTTGTTGATTAATTTACTGATTTTAACAGTTCGAGGGAGCAAATATACACTGTGGAATATGTCATGTAGTAATTAGTAACCATCTTTTAGCAGGAATCACAGCATGTGAGTGTCTATTTCAGGCTTTCTTGCTTTGGGATTTTTTTCTTTTTCTTCTTTGTAGAGAAGACACACTGTCTCGCATGCAACCGTAAATTTACATGAATGTATATAAATAAGTGAGTTTATTATGGAACTGTACGGAAATATATTTTCTTCAGATTTTTTTTAAACAACATAACTACAATCTCTTTAGACAGATCATTTCTTTTCTCTTATGAAACGGTTCGATTCTGATAAAGGGAGTGGCCTCATCCAGGATGTCATGACATGAACTTGATGATGATGATGATGATGATGTAAGTCATATCTGTTTCCAGTCAGCAACATTCAACCCAGTGGAACGCCTGTGAGCGATTTTGGAGTGACACCATCTCTGTCATCATCATCATCAAAGAACCAATTTATACCATTTTGGACTGAATTTCGGTCTTCGTCGCCCACGTACAGTTTCCAGAGACTTGTGCACTCTGTACAAAGTTGCACTGGTAATTTGTGTTGACCAAAGTTGGCTTTTCCTTTCATTCGCTATTGATCTACACATGTGGGTTACACGTTTGATGTCTTGCAGTGATTTGTCAAGTTTGGCTCGACAAATAATGAGTTTCTGATTCTTCCACATCTCCAGCCAGCACGCATCTGTGTAAGAAGCCTGTTCTTGTTTGTGTGGAGAACAGCTGGCTGCAGTCTCAAAGGCGCACAGCACGCATTCGCAGATAACGCGCGTACACGTCTCAAACGCCTCATTGTGCTCATAATAATGAGGGCAGTGTGCTGCCGTGGCTCTGACGGAATGTCGTCTCAGCCTACATAATACTGGTTAACTAATTGCATAGATATTTGTTGCTGAAGTCTTTTTACTTACTGTTTGGCTGTAGGACGGCAGCTCTCTCCTTTTGGCTGCTTTTTTTTTTTTTTTCATATGAAAAGATTATAACTGCGGACTGTTGTGCCAGGCGTGTATTCAAAAACGATGAACAAACACGTCTTGGCTTTATTAAACGAGTCTATGCAGCAACAACAACAAAAAAAAGTCTTCAACAATAGCGTTTTATACTGTTCTTCAGAGAAACTGGGCACGATCGGGGATTCGTGTGACTCAGTGCAGACTTTGTTAAAGTTTTGAGCATGTGGGAAAGGGGTCAGGGTGTGGGTGAACAACATGGCGAATATAGCTCATCTTGATAGCTGAAGATATTTTTGTGTTGCATGACAAAGCTGGGTTTTTCAACAAGTGGCATATTAAAAAACCTAAAGATGACTTCGGTTTCTATTCAGTATATACTGTAAATAGAAAGTCGAGACAAAAAGTGCATTTTAATGTCCAAACAGCTCCAAAAGTCTTGGATTGTTTTAAAGGTTGGGCAAATTTGTAGTCCAGAAACCAGGATAAAAAAATGTAATGTCTGAGGTATTCATAGTTGGCCGGTTTCGAGTACTGAATTTCATAATGCTTTTGTCGTTTTCTATCACAAGTTCGAATCAGACGAGCCCATAACCATCTACGGCCGGGGGACCAGTAGAGCAATTTTCTAGTAGAGAATAAATTCTGCAAATATGTTGTACCCCTTCAAAGACAATAAAGACACTGGCTTCATGCACCTTGGGGAAATCTTAGCTGTTCCTGGTGACGGGTTAGGAATTGGCGCAGACTTAATTCATCTGCTTCACACAGGTGCAATGGACGCCCATGCTGTAATTGCTGCAGCCTTCAGCTTGTTAACAGAGACAATTTCAGAGTCATTTACATGCCTGGAATACAAATAATTTAAGACAAGAACAAAAAAAACCTGAAGAAATGCTGTTACCAGTCACCTCACAGTCGCACATGCTATCTGATCTCAAAGAACATGTTTTGCGTGCAGCGTGAGGATCTTAAATCTTTCTCTCTCTCTTTTTTTTTTTTTTTTTTTTAATGAAAAAACTCTTAACTTTCATACAGCAGAAACTCTGGCCAACTTGCACATGCAACCATGATGTGTTACATTAGAATAGAATAATGAGTATATATATATATGATCAGATAGTTTAGCATACGCTGTTACATTGTATTACCATCTTTTAATTAATCTATTCAGTTTCCAGGCAACTAGAACATGAAACTGAGCAGCACACGTCCCCACTGTGCTGCTTAATGAATTGAACATTTATTCACCAGCATTACCAGTTCCATCCACCAGCTGCAATTCTGAATATGAGCGCTGCGATCATGCTGACCGTATGTGTGTGTGTGTGTGTGGGTGAGAGCATAACTGTGGTCAGCTAATTGGAGGCTGGATCTCCCCTGTCAGTGCAAGCCTGCATTTTGGGTGTGGGCAGGAATGTAGTTTTTATTTCTGTGTGTTTTGCTTACGGGTGTCACTGTAGCATTGTGTAGGGAGAATTTGCGCTGGCAATGACTCCAGCTTTCCTGCAATAGAGTCAGTAGTGAGAATTAGCGCAGAAGATTTTTAGGTATATTTTTTCCCTCTTTAAGTTCGTAATCTTGAGACTCAAGAATGATGCTGATGTTGCTTTATGGCCTTGTAAAACTACAGCAGAACGATATTATGTTCACAGACTGCCACATGAGTAAAAACTCAATCTGCTTTCCCGTTGTTCGTTCATGAATAAATCATGAAACTTGTGTCGCTCGGGTGGCTGAAGATTCAGTATCCTGCTCCAACGACAAAAACGTTTCCTCATGTTATTGCTGCAGCTGCTTCATAAACTGTTTTGAGGTTTGGAAGAGGCTAATATGCCGGTGCAAGTGGACGCATGCCTACGGACAGTGATTTATTTATTTTTTTCTCTTTCCAATACCTCTTCAGTTCAGTTTACACAGATGTGCGTTTATGCGGTCAGTGTTTCTCTAATTTCCACTGTTCCGTGTTAACCACTTCGCTCTCCTTCTTTCGTCCTTGTTACAGCAAAACCATGATGAAGTCCAGGTCAGCCAGACTTTTACGGTTGGATGTGACTTCACCATGCTCCACATGTTGATATTAACCGTCTGAACCGAAGCTCAATTTGCTAAAGATATTATACGTAATATAAAATATACTCACTTTTGTTTGTTTGTTTTTTGTATCAAACTGCCGCTGCTGTTGTCCTAATTGTGATCAAATGCAAACAGGTTGTGTTGTCAGCTCACGTCTGATAAATGATACCTTCTCCGCAACGACACATCGCACATCATTGCCTATACAGTAATTGCTCACATTTATCAACCCAGGACATTTTTATACAGCAGATACATCAGACAAAGTGTCTTGTTAATTTAGTTTGGTAGCTCTTCGTGAGGCCACCCGCAGACAATGGATTGCAACAACATCAAGTAAACAAGTATATACATGAGGATGAGTCAAAAATGATCCGCACTCTGTCTATAGAATCTATTTTAATTAACTTAGAGCTAGAAAATCTGTCAACAAGTTACTGTGTTCATCCCCTTATTAAAAAATGTTTTCGGCTGAGCTGCGATGCTTCTTCATGCTGCTGTCTTCACTTCTTCATTAGAAGTGAGTCTTCATCCTTGTAAGGTTGCTTTCAGGGGACAAAACAGGTGAAAGTTTGACAGAGCATGATCAGAACTATTGGGAGGATGCTTTAAAACTTAAACGTCTGCGCACTTCTGCCCAAACTCTCTTCGTTTTTATCAGCCATGGATGTGGATGAGTGTCCGGCTTATTCTTGATGGCTAATGCTCGTGCGACTTTTCTTACACGTCTCTTTCCACTTTTCTTTCCCTGTTACTTCCTTGTTACTGCGCACAAAGTTTTCAATAAATAACAGCACCAGTTACCACAAAAAACAAATCACTGCACGCTGCTCGTGCAAATCACAAGTGGGCATCAATCTTTGCTGCACCACAGTTTCAAATGAATGTAACTGATGTTCAGACCTGCACAGCCTTGAACGGAAAGTGCTATATATACAGAATATTACACACGCATATCTATGAAAAATAAAGAACTTCTTTATTCATTATTGTAAGAGTCTTTACGTCTTGGTGAGATTTTCTACGCAGTATTTGCACTTTGGTTCTTTACTCCTACCTCTTGCTCAGTCAGTGTCATGCTCTTGTACAGACATTCCGCCCTTTTTCGTTTGTAAAGAGCTGTCGGATAAGTAATCGAGGCTTTCCCGGGGAGAAGACTTCAAACCTAAAGGCTATTCTCCAAAGATCAGAGTCACTTCCCATGACTCAGCCCGCTTCCTGTATGAAAAGGCATTTCCGATACAGCCCAGCAGCCGGGTTGCCACGGTCTTACTGCAAATTCTTTAGCAATTACGGTGTAATTATACAGGCTGGGAAAGTGCTGGTGAAGTCATGGGCCTAGTTCAAGTGTCTGAGTGGTAAAACAATAAGGAGGTGGTGCAGGGTAATTATTAGCCATTAGGAAGCTAATAATGTGCAATGTGGTTTTTGTTTTGTAATTTTATTGTGTATTATTGCTTTTAGTCTGCATTAATGATTTAATACTTGTAACCCTCTAATGCTTGTTCATTTCATTTCCAATTCAGTTATTTTCTTTAACCAGGTCGGATTGCTTTATGACATGAATAAGTCATGTTTGTTTTTGTTTGTTAGTTTATTTAAAAGCGGCAGCGCACTTTCTTTACAATTTCTCCCCTATACAAGGTGATGATCTCATCTTATTCCCATCAGTGCTCACTATGCATTATGTAGGAACAGAAGAGAGGCCGTGTCCTCGCTCTTCTCGTCCTTTTATGATCTGGCTGCTCCCCCCCACCCTTTCACGTCTCATTCACTCTCTCACTCTTTCTGCTCTGGCACGTTGCCCTGCCTGACACCTGGCTCGAACGATGGGGTGTCTGGCACCAGCCTGTATGTGTGTGTCTGCAGATATGTACATCACAAGCATGTTCACGCTGACTAATGTTTACCTCCAGACAAACGCTTTTACTCAGGCTGTTTTCTCCGCTCTGATTCAGAACGCTTTCAGCGATTATTATTTACACATCGCTAATGTCGTTTTCACACCACTTATAAATGTGTGTGTATACATGCTGACTGTGTGTACGCCTGTTAGAGCAGCTGCACATGAGGGGCTGTGCACATTTCCATCTAAATAGATGTCATTTGCATTTACATTACCAGATCCGTCTCCCCAAGCTTTCGCCCTGTTCTTAGCCCAGGGCCGCTGCTCGGGTTTTTGTTGCTGCATCAAGTCAACGCTCGCTCTTGTTTTGGAAATGTCTCATGCTGGAAAAGAAAGAAAAGGTTGCATTGGAAAGTCATTATTACCGAAGAGGAGCTGAGCCGTCGGGTGTTTTCGGGAAAGCCCCTAGATTAGTATCGTGCTTATTTTACTGCTATGTGAGGCCTTCTGCTGGTCGGAGAAGTAAAAGTGTAACACAACGCCACTGTTTATCTGTTTATTCTCTGAATATCCATATCTGGATATGTATTTGGATTTAAATTCAAGGTGGACAAGACTTGTGCCATGACAGTTTTCTGTTTTCTTTTTGTAATTAAATATAATCTCTATCACTGTGTCTCCAGAAAACACCAGAGTCAGTATAGTCTGTGAATTCTGATTCCAAAGCTTCCAGTTACTTATTTAGATTTATTTGTGTGGCAATTCATAAAATACTTAAAATGTGCAAACATAAAATGTTTGCATTCACGGTTGGAAAATGTTTCTGTTCGTCTATAATCCTAAAGGTGGTGCGCTCTTAATTAGTCAAACAGCACAGCAATTCAAATGTGGTAGGAGAAGCTTATTTGCAAAAAAACAATAATAATAATAATAATCTGCATATTGAACTTACCGTAACTTACAGCAGCACAGTGGCGTAGTGGTTAGTACTTCGACCTCGCCACTCCAGGATTAAGGGTTCGATTACTGCGTCAGGATTGTGTGTGTGGAGTTTGCATGTTCTCCATGTGCTTGGTAGGTTTCCCCCAGGTGCTTCGGTTTCCTCCCACAGTCCAAAGACATGCAGATTAGGCTAATTGGCTTTTTCAAAAATGCCTGTAGTGTATGTGTGTGAATTTTTCATGCGGCAAAACCAGAAGCTTTCTTTTTTATCTTTTTTTTTTTTTTTTGCGTCTGAAAAGTGGCATTTCTTTTCTTTTAAGACCTTTGCACAGTAAAAATAATCTCTGGAAATTATGTGGGCAGGAAATATATTTTTTATATTGTAGATTGTTTGAACGTCTCATAAATCAGACACAGATTTGTACACGTGTTATTCCTCGTGCTTCAATCTGCACACTATCTGATGATGATGAAGACGTTTCCAGAATTAAAATGATATTTCTGAGTGTAATATAATTTTTTTAAATAACTTTTATTCATTGCACTTTTAAGAAATTTCCAGGTCTCTTATTGTTTGTTCTGGATCTTTTGCAAATCTTTCTGGCAGTTATTTCTGACTCGGAGACCCTGCCAGGGAGGAGAAGAAAAATATCTGAGTGACGGTTTTACCTCTGCTCATGGCAGCCCTAAATACTTGGATTTCGGTTTGTTTCCTCTGGCTCTGTGACGGCTCATTAGCGTTTAGATAGGGACTATTTTCCTGAGTCCAATGATTTTTAGCAAGTAAATAAATAAGTGCTAACTGTTTTCAACTCATTACACACGTTAAAGAGGTGGTGTAATGAAGAGAACTCATTACTTCACCAGAACGGCTGATGTAACTTCAATTGAAATTTTTTACATGTATTTTAAAATAGAGATAGATTTAATGTTTTTTTTTTTTTTTTTGCTTTTGTTTTTGTCAAGAAATTGTTATACTCGAGTAGCGACTGTGATCATACTGTCATCATAAATGTTACAAGCTTGATTTACATCCTTACACACGTTCTTCAGGAGTAGATTATATATCATTACGTTTGACTACATTCACGTTAGACAATACAGTTGATTATATCTTGTGTGTTAAGTGGACAGGAAGCTGTGTGTGTGTGTGTGTGTGTGTGGGTGTGTGTGTGGGTGGGTGTAGCAGTTGCGTTCTCCTAATTGGAGCCCAGGTTATTCTTAACAAGCTCTCCAAGCCCAGGGTTTATGGGATGTCGCTATAGCAACACAAGCCCATTAAGTGGACGAAATGGTCAGCATTTGAAGCAGCACAGCAACACACAGCCAGTCCGGCATTACAAGATCTCATTGCTCTCTGTCACAAGAAGAAGCCTAAAATGATCACTATAAGGTCAAAGTTGAAATATAAGGTCAAATAAATAAAATATCTGTGCATTTCTTTTCCACAGCTGTTGCCCCTTGTTGCTTCTATGTCTTTGCTTGTCTTTTCTCCCAGCAAGTCTTTCTCAGCAGGCTTTAATGCTTCTGCCGAACAGTCTTTTAGTCTGAGCATAACACTCTTTTGGAGAGTGTATTTTCTGGATTGCAGCAGTTTACTGGAAAGGTCACAACGCTTAATAATCTCTGTAATACCCTTCCTTGTCTCGCTCTTCCCTTGTCCAGAGTAAGTTCTAGAACGATCCTCAGCTCAGCGGCGACTACAGTTCACGCTCGTACACAAACACACAACACGGGGTGTGTAGTTTTAGCTTTTCCCATTCCTCTGTTGGAGATCATGAATGATTCATCATGTCCATGTCTACTTCAAAGCAGGCCGTGCTCTTCCGACGGGTTAATTTCTGTACCGTGCTTCACGCATGACTGAACAGAGACACTGCAGGATTTGCCCCGGTGTGGAGCAGACAGACATGTCGGGGAGTTTGGGAATGTTTCCTAGAGAGGGGGAGGTCTGTGTCTGTCTGCAAAGTTAACTTCCTTGTTCTCATCTTGTGAACTCACAAACTCATAAACCAAGTTGCATACTGCTGAAAATTTGCAGGCGTACCCGAGATCGGAGCACAAAAAACAATGTGAACGCTGGCGTGTGGCAGATTGGGGAGGGGGGTGCAGTCCTTCCTGGACATGGTACAAATCAATCGTGCCTAAATGTGAAAATACCCTAAGAGAATGCCCTTGACTTTCTTTTGCTCAACTTTCAAGTGCAACAGTCTAACAGTTCTACCTTTTTGTTGTTTCCTGTTTTGTTTTAGGACAGCGACATCCAGAAGAAGATCGACCATGAGATCCGGATGCGAGAGGGAGCGTGTAAACTCCTGGCCGCTTGTTCACAGAGGGATCAGGCGCTGGAAGCTTCCAAGAGTCTGCTCACGTGTAACTCCCGCATCATGGCGTACATGTCCGAGCTGCAGCGCATGAAAGAAGCGCAGGTCATGCAGCGGGTGGCACGGAGGTATGACGTCAGGTTCAGACAAGGTTTCTGGAGTGATGATCATTTTCAATATACTGTATTAGATGGTCTTTTTTTTTTTTTTTTTAAAGTATAATCTAAGTGTCTGAGGAAAGCTAAGTAGCTTTACAGGGTCTTGAGGGATAGTTCAGGAGGTCACATGGCTTTAGAGCTGGATCAGTAATTAGCACGAGGCCAGTTGATACGTGACCCTGGATTGCTCACAAATAAAGAAAACCAGACATGCGCTTTACTTGTTCCTAGAAAACAAATAAAGCAGAGACGCCTGGGGTGATGCATGATCTTAAGTAGTCTAAGCAATAAAATTATTCTACAGAGGTCGCTTAGAGGTCTGGGCCCGTATTCACAAAGCTTCTTAAACCTAAAAGTTGCTCATAGGGATGAAATTCTAAGAAAATTCTTAGAATTATGACATTTTCTTAGACTTTCCTCTTAAATTTAGGACAAAATCTTAGTAAAGATAAAAATGATTCACAAACATCTTAGACCTAAAAACAGCTCCTAAGTTAAAAATTGTTAAGAGTGGAGAGGAGGACTTTTAAGAGGACTAAGAGTTTCTATAGCAGAGGACAAAATGGCAGAAAGAAGAAATATTCTCCAAACACTGAACGTAAAGCTAAAAGTAAACACTGCTCTTCTGTCCAATTTGGTTTTCTTGTTGTTTTACTTCCTTCCATCTCTCTTGGATTGTTGGCTACAGACCATCCAAAAGTGTAACTTTAATAGACTGTGCTGCAACTATGTAAATGTGTATCAATCTGAAATGGATTACAAGTAATAAAATCATAACATAAACTTTGCATAAAGTAGCCTATAGTTATAATTATACAATTTCATTATATACAAAAATTATGATTTCACTGTCTATTCTATTATCATATATTTTATTTTCACGAAGAGTGCATTTTAAGACCTTTACAGATTTTTTAACAACCAATCACAGTTCTTAAATTGCTGCATCATCCCTAGCAACGGGGTCAACCACGCCTCCTCACTAAGATAAAGGTTTTTGTACTCTCCTTACTCAGAGTTGCTCTGAGAAATTTCCTAAATCACTTTTAGGCTGGGACTTTCAGCTAGGGCTTTTTAGGGTAAGATAGGAGCATTTAAAGTCAATATTATTGTAACAAAGCAAGTGCGAGTGTAAACAGGTAACTAATGTTATTTCAGCGGTGCTCTGTACATCTGATGAACGCTGTGTGTAGAGAATTCTTACTGTAGAAGTAATTTTATCCAAATACGTTCATGGTGGGAGGCATGGTGGCTTAACCCTGATTTATGCTTCTGCAAGTGGCCTATGGCGGTGAGAGCGTTTAAGCCCAACTGTGCTCTGTGGTGTCTGTATCGCTTTGCAATTACCCCAGGGGGGTTTCTTTGCAACTTTACTGAGTCTCTTCTCCGCCATGTGATTTTATTTTATTTTTTTGTACAACGTACAGTGATGAATGAAAATGCGCAGATCTTCTTGGAGTTGGCGCTTAGAGATGTGGAAAAGCAGATTTTGAAAATTCAGAAATGAGAGTTGTTGAAAAAGTTGAAAACATTGCTACGGGTTTTGTTGCGATCAGCACCAGCAAGACGTGTGTTTAAATTTCGAGAAATTGCATGTCAGCCTAGGTCGTAGGTGACGGTGCGGTCGTAGGTGGCGGTATGCGGCTTCGAGAGACCTATGGCACAGTCTTGATGCAGAAGCATAAATCAGCCTTTAGTGATCACTTTGCAACCTCCAGGGCTGATGCTCCGCTCTGTGTGCATGGAGTTGGTGCGTTTCCACCCACAGTCCAAATACATGCACAGTAGGTTGATTGGGTGTGTATGATTACAGTAATGTATGATTCTGTCCTAAGTTACCTGGGATAATCTCCAGCCTCCATGCAACACTACATCGGACAAGGGCTGTAGATAATAGATGGATCGTTTAGATGATGATTGTTTTTTTAGTGCATTACAAATCTGATTTTATTTAATCAGATCACAGTTTGGTTCAGATTGATCACAATCGGTTTAATCAATAAAACTATAATAACAGCTTGTTAGACTGAGTTTTTTTATTGAAAGCTTATGCATTATGTATTCTTGAATAAATACTTGTTAAACAGTGGACCTAGTTTTAAAAATGACACTTTCAATAATGGTGTGTTATTGTGTGTGTGATGATGAATCCGTGTTGCAGGTCATCAGATGCAGGCCCGATGGACGATCGATCTCCATGTAAAGGCAAAGTTGCAATTTCAGGTAAGTTCACAGACTTGACCGGTTCACGAACATACACATAATGTTACCTAAAGGCGTGTAAATGCATATCTAGCCTCTTATGATTCACATATCTTGACTTTCTGCATGACAATGTGTGTGTGTGTGTGTGTGTGTGTGTGTGAGACACAGACGCATTCCTGACCCCCCTCTTCAGGCTCCATTGTGCTTCTACACTACCATGCTGGTTTATATATTAGCTTTGCACTCCAGTAGGTTTATGATGCCTCCTCCCACTCTGTAAATTCTCACACACTCCCCACCCACCCCCCATATCACACACTCTCTAATATTTACTCTCTCCTCCTCGTACTGGCTGAAGTCAATTCAACCTGTGGCTCCTGGCTGATATAAACTGTTATGTGTGTGTTGGAGTGTAATGAAATATCGCTCCAGGCCTAGCTCTGCTCCACGGAGGTCATAGTGAAGTTATTAAGAAGCTTTACTGTGTGGGAGGTTTAGTGTTACTGCTGGATAAGATATACACACACACACGCTATGTCTGTGACATTTTTATATAGCTGGCAGGTTAAAATACCACACCTGGAGCCTCAACATTACTTTGAAAAACACAGTGCACATGCTGTAACCCCATAATTTCAAATATATTGCAGCGATGATCTCTCTAATTATTTCTTAATGGTTTCATAATTTAATTTATTCATTAATGTAGCTTTTGGGTTGTTTTTTTTTGTTTGTTTTTTTACTTAAAAAGCGGAATTGTAACAGAATAAACCTGTGAGGATGAGTAGGTGGGCTGAAAAGATAGAATGATTCACTGCATGAAACATTCACACTTTCGCCCACGCCACTAGCTGGGTAGTAACTGCCAAGAGATAAGAGGGTGTATGTGTGTGTCTCACAAGCATAGAACAAGTATAAGTCCTGATTGAAACTAGTTGCACAAGCACCAGTTACCAGTGCTGTGTGTTTGAGTGTGAGTGTGTGTGCAATCATGTCTCTAACTTGTCTGTGCATTTCTATCTCAGATCTTCGAATCCCCTTGATGTGGAAAGACACAGAGTACTTTAAAAACAAAGGAGGTAAGAATCAGTAGTGGCAAATGTATTAATCCTCGACAGATGCTCAATAACGGGTTGCTCTTATATTAGATTATACATACTGTCTGGCCAACAAAAAATAAAGTCACTATTTCAGAAAAGTCTAATTATTTTAAAGCGAAAAAATAACTAAGGAGATTTGAAACGACTGGGTTTAAAAAACCTTCTACACATTAAATTCAAATTCGAATGATCAAAACCTGGAAGGATAGTGCTGAACTGTTAACTTTATGGAAGGCATGTGGTTGGGAAATAAAATGAATGGAGATCACTTAAACACTTGGGAAAGTTGCATGGTAAAAAAAATAAACAGTAAAAACCATGACTGTAAAAAAAATAAAATAAATAAACAGTAAAAACTATGATTAGTAGTGAAAGTAAGAGCATTTCCATACACACACACAGTGTGATGAGATTGGGACTGAACTGCTGTATGGCCATGAGAAAACCATTTCTTAGTGAGATTAATCAGGAAAAGCCTTGAAATCTTGCTAGGGACTGTAAAGATTTGTTTGGAGCGATGGAAAAAGTTCATGAGTCCAGATTGACCCAATTCCAGAGCGATGGGTGCGTCAGGGTAAGAAAGGACCCATCATGCGCCATCATACAGTACATAGTGGGCACTGTACAAGCCTCTGGAGGCAGTGTTAGGATGTTGGTCAGGTCTAGTCTCAGAAACTCAGAAATAAAATCCTAGAGTGTGTGATTTTTTTTTTTGGGCCATACAGTGTTTTCCAGCACAGATCAGTGCATTTAACCCAGGAAATGGCTTATCATTCTTAAAATATAATAAAATAGAAAAAACACATGGTTGGTATAATGTCATGCCAATATTTTTAGAAGAATTATTGGTAGTGGTAGTAGTTCTGTTAGTTAATTCTTTTATTTTTTCTTCTTGCTTAATCATTTCTTTTATACATAAACATATTATACTGCTGTTATAGTGGCACTGAAAAGTCAACATGCATCATGATGCATGCCAAGATGTTTTTCTTGTATTATGTCATAAAATATTTTCGCCATAGCCACATCCAGAGTCACATGTTGTGGCTGGTTATCATGCATTCCTCTTGCTTGTTGTAATGTAGTCCCCTCAAGTACAGACAAAGCTCAATATTTGCTAAAGTTTAGGCTGCACTCTGGCACTCTGCCCTGCTGAAAGCATCGTTATGCATGCTCTAAAAGCAAACAAGGAAATGTATAGAACAGACTTGTTCTCTCCAATTCATTTATTATCTCTCTTTTTCTCTCTCTCTCTCTCTCTCTCTCTCTCTCTCTCTCAGAGCTCCACCGCTGTGCTGTGTTCTGTCTGCTGCAGTTAGGAGGGGAAATCTTTGACACCGACATGGTGATGGTGGACAGAACCCTCACAGACATTTGCTTCGACAACACCATAGTCTTGTAAGTGTGTGTGTGTATTGGGGATAGGAATCAATATGGAGCACCCGATACGATATCATCACGATACCTCGATTTGTATTGCGATTTTGTTAGTATCATGATTTTATAAATATCCTGATTTAATGTATAAAGTTGTTACTAAGTCTAAGCAAGCTTAGCAAATAATTTACTTCTATCACACAGGGTGCTGTGCTGCCTGCTAATGTGTGACTGGTTTAAAGGGCACCACCTGTAGGATTACAGAGAAATGCTAAGTGAAAAAATAATTATAAATGTAAAAAAATAAAAAAAATAATAATAAACAATTATAATTTTTGGTAGCCAGTTTTGTGTCATTAATTGTGACAAAAGATTTGTAATAAATAACTCAATATTTTTTCCCCATCTCCATTGTATATATACACAAATATATTTGTACTGTTGAAGATTAAATTCATACTAAACTCTGAAGTCCTGCTAGAAATAGTGTAAATCAGTGGGGTATTACTGTATATTACTGAATTTTGAACAAACACGTTGGATAATTAATCTAAAATGAATCAAAACTGACATTCTGAAATTGCCCATGGCAATTATTTAGATTTTTTCCCCCCAAAATTCTGTTAATACTTTCCTCTTCGTGTGTTCATGTACTGTCCGCCTAAAAACGTACTCCCACGTGTGTAGTCACATGTACCCACTTCATTTAGTCTTTGACATGGAAGCAGGATAGAGGAGAAAAAAAACATTCCAGCTAGAATGATTTTGTTGTGTTTAGAGCCATTATGTTACACCATATGAAGTGAGTGTGAAGCTCACTGTGTAAGATTACAGCATGAAGATATGAATGATACTGAATATGTGGATCTGATTTGCCTAAGAAATATTAAATCTGGCTAATTGTTCCCCTTTAGCCAGGTTTAACATTTGCCACGTTCATGAAGCTAAACTGACTCTGCAGCAGTAACGCAGTTTAAAATTATATGATCTTCAAACATTTTTTAAATATGAACCATTGTCTCACATGGTATGTTTCTAATTTGTCGATGTGTTCAGTAATGAAGCGAGCCCAGGTTTTGAGCTGAGGTTAGAGCTGTACAGCTGCTGCACAGAAGACGATTACTCAGCGGGCAATACACCACGCAAGCTGGCCAGCAAGCTGAGCTCATCCCTGGGACGCTCATCTGGAAAGAAGATGCGTGCGGGGCTGGAGCCTGGAGCCTGCAGCCCCATCAGCAACGGCGGCAACGCACAACTGCTGCTTCCTGTCCCACCTGTGCCGTGAGTATACACAAAAACTCACACGTACATACACACTCTAAGTATATATTCTATAGAATATATACTTAATCACTTTGTTCCTTATTTTATCTGTATATGTACATGTGTGTGTGTCTACAGAGGACCCAAGTACCATCTCCTGGCTCACACCACTCTCACTCTGTCCCACGTTCAGGACAGCTTCCGCACACACGACCTCACCATAACTGGCAACGGTGAGTCGCTACCCAAGCACCCCTCTCAGCTCACCATGATCTAATTATTATCTTTCATTTCCTGTATTCAGTTTAGAGTTCAAATCCTGGAGCAGATGTAGAAAGTAATGATGTTACTTGGTTACTTTAACTTTTTATCCATTAATTTCTCACAATGACGTCACATGGCGTATGATGAAAAGCATTTAGTTTTATATTTATATTTTATTTAAAAGCATTTACTCTATATATATAAAAAAAACTTTCTTTTTCCATTTTGTCTTGTACCCCTTATATTCTTATCTTACTTAACAGCTGGTGTGCAATGTTTTTTTTTTATTTACTTTTGAAGAATTAACGAAAAAGCAATCATTTATCTTGTTGTAGAGACTGTCACATGGCAGTCTGTTTTTCTATATTTCACTTCACCTGTTTTTTTTCACCTTTTGTTTTTTAACAATAAGATAATGTGAAGTCATTTAGAGCAAATAAGTTATCCTGGATGCTTGTTATCTGCATAAGAGCATGCAGTGTAATTTGCTTGTGTGTGTGGGTTTGTAGCAGTAATCTTCTCTTGAGTATTATTATTATGTCAGGGTTGCTCTCATAAACCCAAGTGGAAATTGCTAGTAAAGGCTAGTTAATAGGAGTCTGTTAACGACGTGTTATTTAAGGCATGTTAACAGCTCGCCAGTGTGCAGGTGCGCAAATGGTGTTTGGCCTAGTGTAGTCCTTAGAGGGAAGAAATTGTAGTTTTCATTATCATTAACTTTATTGCTCTGTGTCTGTAGAGGAGTGCTCATACTGGTTGCCGTTGTATGGAAGCGCGTGCTGTCGTCTGGCCGCTCAGCCCCTCTGTATGACCCAGCAGATGCTTAGCGGATGCCTCAGGGTGAAGGTGATGCATAAACACAGGCTTAAACACATACTCACAATCTCTTTCACACTCCTCAGATTGCTCACATCAATGCTGTTTTTTCTGTATAGCTTGGTGGCGATCCTAAAGGATGGACGAAAGTTTACGGTGTCCTAAAAGGGACAAACCTCTACTGTTACCACCGACAAGAAGATCTGGAGGCCAATGTCGAGCCTTTATTAACGATCGGCATTAACAAAGTAAGGAGCGCCGTTATGTTTTTTTTCCCCCCACACATTGTGTTAAGTCACTTTTACTCAGAGGTATTAAAGGGTGATTCTAAAGATATTAGCAATCTACAAGAGCGTTCAAGTCAAACCAGGACTTTTAATTGTGCAGAATGACAACACAGTTATGAGAGTAAAAACTGCCTTGATGTCTTTTTATAATCCTTTGCTACACTTATACACTTCCCAGTGTTTCACCAGTGCTTCAAGGAAGAAAGTTTTATCAATATGCCGAAGCCATGATCGGATTGCCTTCATCATATCTGAAACTCTGGTCCCCTCAGGAACTCCTTTAATGGACCTTTTAAAACATATAGAAATGGCTTATAGCGTTGTCTGGACTGTTATCTGGGGGGGACGTGGCATTAACTTACAGCTGAATGTTTGTGCATGATTGTACATACAGAGAAATGCCTCTCTTCTGCAAGTTGACAACACATTATCCCTCGGTTTTCAGGCATCAGATGGTTCACTCAATGAATGGTCACGGGAACGACTGCAGTGGGCACCTAAGCGCCGAGATTATTATTCCTTTTTTTAAATGTTTGCACCATTTAAATGTTTTACCGTGGCTAATTGTCTCATTTGTGCCTGAAATCTTCTATAAATGTTAATCAGGTTTAGACCCTCATTCACGATAAGTCCCTGTTTGACTTGAACGCCCCTCTTTAGTATACTGTTCCTATCACAGTCAAGGAACTTGCCCCAAATGATACTTGTTGCACATGCAGCAGAATGGTTGCAGAGCCTGAGGTTTTTGACTCATTATGTTTTCTGCTTTTGGCATTGAACCCTGCATGTCATCAGTGAATGAAAGCAGTGTGCGGTCTCTGTGATCAAAAGTCCTCATGTGCTCGGTGCAGCAGCTGACAGCCACATTGTACAAACGCGGCGCCACAACAACTGTGATTATGGCATTTAGGCCACACACCTCCATCTGGCATAAATTACACATCATGTGGCTTAGCTATCATGCGGTAGAACAGAGCGACTACAGGGCTTTTAAATCCATACAATGTTGCAGCGCTCTTGAAAGCAGTTGCTTTGAAGTCATTTTAATAGAAGAATGAGAACATGCTATACAGTATCTCACCTCTTGTTTGTTTCCTTGCAATGTATATAAACTTATGTAAAAAATTCAGCTATACATTCAGTAGTCATTTTTACATTGCATTTTTCATAACAATGATACTGTACCGTAACAATGCAAAATATTGTTATTATGATCATGATGATGATTTTGACTACAGCATCCATGAATACTGTAGTGAGTCATTATATCCCTTGACTAGACAAGAGATTTGTCATGACAGCTCCCAGTGTGTCAGAGTAGTTTCAAGTCTTCTTCCACTGAGAAGTATTTCCCATTCATGTCAGATACAGATGTTTTAAAATATTGTCTTTAAAAGGTGCTCTTCTTGTAAGGCAGTGCATTCATCTGTCTCGTGAGGAAACCGTCTGCATGTCTAGTGAAGCTCTGCTCCCACCTACTGGTGGAAATGCCAAGTAGACCATGAAGACAAAGCAGAAGCACTTTGAGTAGACTTTCTATGAATTCATATCAGTGTGGTGTTATGGCTAAGATTCATGACATCTATTTATGCATCCAATGCATGGTGCACTAAGTTCATGGGTTTTACCTTTCTCACAAAATGGAGCAGTGCAGAGTTTAATCCAGACCAGATTTCTATATAGTTTTGTATATGCTTTAATTGACTTTACTATTCACAGTAAAGTTGTTTATATGCAAGTCATCAGCAGATGTTTAGTGGTTTGTTGCTGCTCATGTGCTCATAAAGAGGTCTAGGTTTAATTCTGTGTTTGTTTGTTACAGGAGACGAGAATACGAGCAGCAGAAAGAGACCCCCAAAGCAAAGCTCAGAGTATCTGCATCAGTAACCAGTATGGAGGAGAGGAGGTCACGCACACGCTAGTGACAGACAGTCGAGAGGACACACAGCGCTGGATGGAGGCCTTCTGGCAACAGTTCTTTGACATGAGTGAGTGTAACATCACAACTACAGATTTTTCACAAGGGGGAGCTGTTGGCCTTCTAATATCGAGAGCTGCTGCGTGGGAATAGGGACAGAAATAAAAAAATATGAATTTCAACAACTATTAAGTGGGCTAAGTAGGGTTAGTGTTGAGCACTGTCGCCTTGCACCTCCAGGGTCAGGGTTTGATTCCCGCTTCGGATCTGTGTGCATGGAGTTTGCATATTATCTCTCAATGCTTTTTGGGTTTCCTCCAAGTGCTCCGGTTTCCTCCCGCAGTCCAAAAACATGTAGGTTAGGCTAATTGGCATTTCCGAATTGCCCGTAGTCTGTGAATGACAATCGGCATCAAGCTGGCAACCCGACCCCTTAGGTAACTGCCACATAAACAACTGATATATCTCCAGGTTGGGAAGTATTTGTCGCCCGATGTGACAGACCAAAATACCAACAAAAAAAAAACCCTAGTAAAAAAATGAATAAATAACTGTCACACGACACGATAAACAACTTTCATCACCATCTCCGTGTGATGGTGATAAATTTGAAATTGATGCCTCATGAAAAAGTGGTGAAATGAGAAACATGTGGCTGATTGTAAGACTAATTTACACCAGATGTTGTGCAGAGGTGAGTCCAACATGCTTCAATGCTAGTCAGTGTGTCCTTTTGTGCTAGATGTACAGTAGATGGGCGCATAAACAATTTTTTCTGTTTGAGTTACATTAAAGCTTAATATTGGCATTAATATTAATGAAGTCTGAATTAGAAACATACTGTAGATACAGAATGTTCATGTTGTGCTGTGAGGTGCATGTCCGTAATGCTAGACTTCCTTTGTACTGCAGCACCAAGCGTACTCCTCTCGACTAAATTTTTAATAAAACTGCTACTGAGCACAGGAGTAACAATCGTACTGGATTCTTTATTAAGAACACGTTAACATTGCATATGATTAAACACAGATTGTAATCTGCTCAATAAGATTATTTTATTCTGCTGGATGTACTTAACCCAGTGCGAGAAAGCAAAGAAATTATTTTCTTAATAATATAACATTTTGAACATTAATCCCTTAATGATTTGTATAGAATTTTTGTTGAACCCAAAAAAAAGTATAAATGCTACTTTTGTTAAAAACAAATATTGACAAATATTTGTGATATAAGGATAATGTGCAGTGATGTTACAAGGGATGTTCAGGGTTCACATCAATTACACTGTCCTTGTTCATTTTAACACAGGGCATATGTACTGTAAATGTATTGCATTTTTAGAAATAGATTAGAAAGATTTTTTTTCAATATTGTATAAAGATTTGTATTGGTGGTGTGTGCTTGTGCCCTGCAGTAGGGGTGACATAAGTCTATGCTCCAGGGCCCTCACAACCCTACACAGGATAAGCGCTATGAAAAATGAATGAATGATTATATCATTATATTTCGGTCCCCAAGGCTAGCCATTAAATTGATCAAGTAAGCAATTTCTTGGTTGACTGATCCGCTGTGTCCCCCTGCAGGCCAGTGGAAGCAGTGCTGTGACGAGCTGATGAAGATCGACCTGCCTTCACCGCGCAGACCTGCTCTGGTTTCAGCCAAACAGGGCTCTCTCTACCATGAGATGGGTACGTCAGGAAGAAGAGAGCAGAACTTTGCTTCGTTTAATGGAAAATCAAGAGTTTTTCAACTTAATCTCTATTTTAACATGTTTCTTAACTGAGTTAAGAATTGCAAGTTCATTTTTAAAAAGCGGTTTCTAGGAAGAATGTAAACAATTACAGATTAAATAAAAATAAAATTGTAATTGTTATAAACTGTAAATGTGAAATGGGAATTTGAGCCCATACTTTAGACCATAGAATTCATGAAAGCTTATTTATTCTCATAAATGCCCTCTGACCACCTGCATTTAGACTTCATTCATGACAGAATGTAGATTTAAATTTACTGGAGTATTCCTTAAAGCCAGTGCTGTAGGCAGTGTTAATGAAGTTGATTCAGACATAATGCACCAATGGTCGCACCTCTTTAGATCCTCACATATCCTAAGCTGAGTTTCTCTACATAAACTTATTTCTTTCTGACACTGACTCTGTTTTTCTGTCTCTCTCTTCTCTTTCACTTTTGTCTTCTCTTTGGTTCTGTCCATTTTCCGTTTATCTTTGCGTTGATTTTTCAAAACACCGTTTTCATCACCATTCCTTTTTTATACACACTACCGGAGTTAATACATTCATAAAAATCGAATTACACCTAATATTTATGCTTTAAAAAACCATCATATTTTATTTCCCCATGTTACATTCCCCTGGTTTTGCCCCTTGTGGTGGTTTTGCCCTGCCCTTAGCTCCCCCTCTGTCTGCCCCTCCTTCCTGTGAGGGCCTGCTGCTGCAGGATAACGCTGTCTCTGCTGAAATCCGTGCCCTTCTCTCCTCCTATTACAGCGACAGGTGACGTAACCAGGCCGGTTGTTTCAGACCTTTACCTAGCTTGGTTGTGTGAAGACCTTCATGTTTTTAAACCTCGTCCTGCCTTGACAATGTGTTGACATTGTAAAAAAAAAAAA
This sequence comes from Clarias buthupogon, assembly GCA_030014345.1. Classification (NCBI taxonomy): domain Eukaryota; kingdom Metazoa; phylum Chordata; class Actinopteri; order Siluriformes; family Clariidae; genus Clarias; species Clarias buthupogon. The sequence continues at coordinate 13,988,984 of JAQMYK010000014.1, read as the reverse complement.
AAAAAAAGGGAAGCTAGATACAGGATGCAAGTATGATTATTGTTTTCCTTTAAAATTTGTTCTGATGTTTAAGTGCCTTTATGTTATATTAGAGGCATGTGCTAAAAATTTGGCTTTTGTGGATTAGTTGACAAATTGCAAATAGAGACAGAAGTCTTTTTAGATTTTTTTAAATAGTTGAGTAAAAACACTAAGACAAGACAAGCACAAAAATGCCCCTGCCTGCATTTGTTCGTGTTGTTTATAGTAACTGTGCTCTGTTTCTGTCTGACAGTTATTGACACATCTGATGACATCAGTGCCGTCACCGATATCCTGACGAGGCGTATTGAGGAGTTCGAGTTTCAGACCCCGCCGCACTGGATGTACTTGTTTAAGGAAGAGCCTCCCGGTAGCCCCAAAAACCTTCGGCAAGGCTCTCCACGCCACTCTCCGAGTCCCCGCTGTCACCGGCCTCATGCACTGCTCTCCTCCGAGGCCAGCCTCGCCTCAGACACCTCCAGCCCCTGCAGCTCTAGCCCATGCTCGCCCCACTACCTCGCCTCTAACCGTTTCCGCCCTCGTACACTTTCCCTGGATGCCAAGCTGTCCACACTGCGAGGAAGAAACTACGGGGGACTCCACTGTTCGTGCCAACCGCCATCATCCAGCTCGCTCCATCAGCAAGCTCCGCCTCTGTCCTGCTCAAGCTCCACTTCTAGCAACAGCTCGAGCGAAGGGAGTAACAGCCCAGAATCAGATCTCGCCTTCTCGCGACCTTCCGGGGCACGCCGCAGCCTGAGGAACCTCCGAGCAAAGCTGGACCCCAGAAACTGGCTACAAAGTCACATTTAGATCCTTCAGATCTTTCCATCTTGAGGAAAGAATTTCTTACAAAATGACCTACATCCCAACCATTCAGTCCTTAAAGAGTAACTCTTTGGAAGAGAAGGTTTAACTGTATACCTGTACTCAGAATGGCTCAGACTCTCAGTTCAGGGATGATGATGGACAAAGATTGCAGTTAATGGGAGAGTATCTGAAAATGGGTTCTGCAACGTGGTGATGAATAGTTATTTAACTGTGGTTCGATAGCAGTTTAATGTAATACACAAATCCTGTGATTCTGCACCTCAAACTGGTCCGTTTGCTCCTCCAATCTCCTGGACTAATGAACTGCAGTTAGTTGCAGCAGCAGAACAAAATAAATCATTAGTAACTTAACAGCTTCTAACATTTTATTTACAAAACAACCTACTGAAAATTTGCTTTACTTAAAAAATTTTTTTTTGTTTTTTTAAATAGTTTAAAGCTTAAACCATGCAGCCGCCATTTTATAGGCTCAGTTCTGTACAAAATCTGTTCACAATGTTACTTTACTATAGTTTAGTCTTATTATGCGGATCAAATTAACAGCAGCTTATTAGACGTTTTTTCATTTTTCATTATTCATTTTGTAAAACAATTTCTTAGACATGCATTATTTAAATGAAAAAACAGTGGAAAAAAAGAAACACTAGCTACCACTAAAAATTATTGGATGTAAATATTATTTTCAAAATGTCAGTAATATGAAAATAATAAGTAACTTAGTACTTACTTTGAAATAGTGTGTGCGCCACTCAAAACTATATCCAACTAAAGTTTAACCGGCTGCTGAATTTAGTGCAGTAGTTTATCACTTTCACGAAATGTACATTTCTTACAACAATGCAAGCTTTAGAAATTATGGATTACAAATCAGGAATTTTCAGTATGTAACCAGTTCTCATTATGTTGCAGGCTGCTGTAGTGAAGGTGCTCCCGATTGCAGAAACACATCGGGTCAGAGCGTATCAGGTGTTGTAATATTACCCCGGTGTACAGTATATGAAACGTACATGACTATGCAAACGTTTCCCAGTTTAACGCGCTACCTGCATCATCAGTGCAGTTTGCTTCTTGTGATTTTAGCACTTTTCATAAGCTATCAATGGGAAAATTGAGGTCAAAAGTTTTTGTCATTTCTATGCTATATGCTTTATACAGGAGGTCGCTATTGAAATGATCAAAATCTAGTCTACACTAGACACCTCCAGTAATGAACAAGCTGATACCTGAATATACATATGTACATCTCAGGATTGTCGTTTTTCACAGTGAGGCATAAGTCGCGCATACGTAAATAATAAGCACACAATGTGTTAAATATAGTGTGTGGTGCGGTGGGTCTGTGTTCTGTTTCAGTTGTACTGACAAATACATCAGTATGGTGGACGTTATAGTGAACTTGTACACTGTATTACAATACTGAATTGAGATTATTAACTAATTCTGCTTTTCATTGCTAATTAAGAGCCACCAAGGTCAACTTTGAACCTGTAAAGTCATTCAGTCTGTGTTGTAAAGTTTTGTAAATTAACAGCTTCCTTTCTTCCCTTCGTTCAAACTGTATTTTATCTTATCCTTTATTTTTATTTTTTGTTATGAATATAGCTATTGAGATATTTTATCAAATGACTATACTGTAGGTCTAACTATTCTGGTAGATAATATTAAGTTTAACTTGGAGATGAGCATCCTGTCAGCAGGCTGTCTGCATGCACATTGCCATTGGAGTGAAAACTAACTCAGCATGTAGAATAATAAAAATAATAGAAATGCAGATTATTAAAAAGCTATAAATAAGCCTGTGTTATTTTTGTCTTTCATTGTGGACCTAATTGCGTTGAATGTTACAGTTGGATTGTGATTAGGTTATAACAGCAACATTGCACAAGAATCTTAACATGAGAATTTCTTGGTATGGAGACGTCTTCTGCAAGGAAATTTCCCGCCACTAGAAATTCTTTATATACAAACTTGTTTCACAAACATTCCTCAACATTAAATCGAACTATAAATGGATAAAGAGTATGTGATACTCTTAAACTGGAACAAGTAATGAGTGGTGTAAGAGGAATAAAACGCTTTGGGATGTGGTAACACATCACATTCATTATTTTCACATTCATTATTTTTCTATAATAGCACACCGAGAGGTTTTGTTGATGTTTTTAATTAAAACATGCTAGTGTGTTTTTCCTGTATATGGTACAGTTACTGAACAATTGGAAAGCACAAACATTTGTTTGGTTATCATACAATTTGGCCTCTAATAAAGTATATATCCATCCATCCATCTGGGAACCTCAAACTAGGGACCGTGGAGGCCAATGCTGATTACCATTGTATTTATTTCCATTTCATCAATGGTGAGCCCTCTGGTCTACATTCGCACAGGCATTCACACATGCGGGCATTAATGCCCGTGGGTGTGGGATGTGGGAGGAAACCGAAGTACCTGGAGAAAAAAAACACCAAACATGGAGAGAACATGCAAACTTCATGCACACGGACCCTTAAGCCTTTAAGTGTTGTGGGTGACAGTGTGCAGCCTCCGTGGATCAGACTTTTTTGTCCAGCACATGCCATGGGTGCTCGGTTGGATCAGGATCTGGGCAGAAGCCGGGTCGGTGGTGTTGGGAACTTTGCCTGCTGGGCCCAGTGTGCAGCAGTCTGTAGTGCACTGGGTGTTCTGGTGACTTTTGTGTCGTGGCCAACACTTTTTTTGTTTGTTTGTGGGATCGGAACTTGCCTGGAAGGCCTTAGGTCACCCCAGACATATATATATATATATATATATATATATATATATATATAAAATAGACATGGTATATAATTTCTAATATGTATTGTTCAATTCACCTGGCTGTGATGCTAATGTTATGGCTGAGTGTAATTAGGAAATGTCTGGTTAAAAATTACTTAAGTATGTGCAATTTTAATATTAATAATAATACTAAATCAATATCAATTACACATTTCCAGCATTAAAAAAAAACATTAAAATGTCAATTACCAAAAAAAAGACAGAAAAGTTATATACAAGATATAGATCTTTAATTAACTGATGAAAAAGTGAACCACACACAAGCATCGTCAGGTGGTCGATAGGTATAAAACAGTAGAATTTAGTGTAATCTTATGTAGCAGTGTTTGAAAAATAAAAAATAAAAAATTTGAAAATGGTAAATTCCATGAAAAGTTAATGGCTAGATTTCTCATATTGGCGATAAATAATTATCGTATTTGTGATATTACATCAGTGAGTCTGGATTGAATTTGTGTCGATTAAAAGGTTTCACTCAGTACAAATACAGTGTAAAACCAGACTGCCTTATTTGACCTCAGTCAGGTGTTGGTTAGTAAATAGTCATCCTCACCACATTATTACCCACAAAATACAGAGTGAAGCACAACTCGGGTCTACATTAGGCTTGTGCAATAATGTGATCTTTCCAACATAATAATACAATGCCATGATATGCAACTGATACTATGAGGGGCATTCAAATCAAACTGGGACTTGTGAATGAAGGCATAAAACTGATTGAGATTTACAGAAGACTTCAAGCACAGTACAGTCACAGTAAAACATTGGAATGGTATAGTCGATTTAAGGAAGCTGAGTATGTCCATTCAAGCCATGTTTGAGCCCCTAAAGGGGTTCCTGGGAGGCCAGTACAATCATGGCTCGGGCATACTGAGAAAACCTTCTGCCTTGATGGTGAAACATAATTTATCACTGTATGTTTGACAAGTGTGTCCCACAAATCTCATATTACAGAGGGGAAAAAAAACTCATCTCCTTCTGCCAGCAAGCAGTTCCTGACTGCTGATGTTATGAGGCCCTCTTTAAACCTGTAATGGTGGAAATGCTTGATTTTTGTTCTGGATTATAAATTTTTTTAGCCTTAGTTTATTGCAAATCATAAGCAGGGAAAAATCAATATTGCATAAGCTCAATGTAAATACAATACAACATCTGCTCAGCAGCACTTTATAGGTAATATAGGATTTATCCCGATAACAAACAATAAAACGATACGTCCTCTAAATGCAGCTGTAACCAAGGCTTATAGTTACTATATCTAACATTAGCGTTACAAAGCCATAAATCAGTCAATATCATAACGACTGAATAACGACTGATTTCTGTGTTAGAAACATAACCAAGAGTCAAACATACTGCTGAGCCTCATATCATATGTCATAATAATAAACAAAAACAATAATCTGTAGACGGTTCGGAATAACTTCAAGCAACCTGTCTCACTTCACCAGTTGCCCAAGCATTGCTCTCCGATCATTTTATTTATTTGTTGTTGTTGTTGTCACTTTTGTCCCGTTGGTCTATTAGTACCTTCACTGTGGTACAGCCAGAAGACTTGGAGCATGTTTTAGCTCCCTCTGCTGGACACCCCAAAGCTTTTGGTCCCTGAGCGCTGGTACTGATTCAAAAGAGACAAAGAACTGTCTCTGAAAGAAGAAAAAATAAAAGTCCTTTAGATGGTCTCCACATAGTTGGAAGGGAAGAGACCTTGACGACCATCTTTGCTGAAACCCCTCCACCAGGCTTCGTCCACTGTTTCAACGCCCATGATGATGTCCCCGGGCTCGAAGGAAATCTCTGTGTCATCCTCTGGAAAGCACAGTGTGTTCAGAGATCAATATGAGTACATGCTGCTTACATGAATGGTTGTTTGGATTTACTGGAAATAAAAGGAACCCTGACCTGCTTGGTAGTCATAGAGCGCTCGGACACGCAGAACCGGACGGTCTGCTGAGGACTGTGGGGGGACAAACACTGGCTATTAGACATCAAAATCAATATTTTTGATTGAATATTTATGGTATGAAATAGGGAATTATGTAACTAGAGTTTAAGTTTTTTTCTTTCTCTTTGAAATCCTACCTCTTCATTCTCTGCCTCTTCACT
>JAQMYK010000014.1:13971047-13983195 GCA_030014345.1 Clarias buthupogon | reverse complement strand
ACACTGGCTATTAGACATCATCATTTAATATTTATGGAATGAAATAGGTAATTATGTAACAAGAATTTAAGATACACTTTTTTTCTTTCTCTTTTAACTCCTACCTCTTCAGTCTCTGCCTCTTCACTGTGCGAGTCATCTTGCTCATTTTCCTCACGATTGACTATGTAAGTACACTTCTCTGGTGTGCTGTGGTCAGAGGAATCATCATACTCCTTGGCTGGACGGAGGACACAAAAAGTGCAATCCATGAGCAACTGTGGTTATGTTTAGATGCAAAGGTTTTCATCAATCTAATTGAATTCATTTCTGTTTCATTCATTCATTTATTCATCCATCCATTCATTCATTCATTTCCTGTTTCATTCATTCATTCTTTCATTAATTCGTTTTCTGCATTCATTCCAGTTTCATTCATTCATTCCTTCATTCCGGTTTCATTCATTCATCCATTCATGCATTCATTCCTGTTTCATTCATTCCTGCATTCATTCTAGTTTCATTCATTCATTCCAGTTTCATTCATTCATTCATTCCGGTTTCACTCATTCCGGTTTCATTCATTCCTTTATTCATCCATGCATGCATTCATTCCTGTTTCATTAATTCATTAATTCATTCCAGTTTCATTAATTCATTCCAGTTTCATTAATTCATTCCAGTTTCATTCATTCATTCCAGTTTCATTCATTCATTCGTTCTGGTTTCATTCATTCCTTTAATCATTCATCCATTTATTCATTCCTGTTTTATTAATTAATTCATTCATTCATTCATTTCTGTTCCATTCATTCATTCATACATTAATTCATTCCTTTTTTTATTCATTCATTCATTCCTGTTTCATTCACTCCTATTTCATTAATTCACCTATTTATTCATTCCTGTTTCATACATACATTCATTCCTTCATTCAATTATTGATGCAATTAGATCCTGTGCAACTTTTAACTCAGCACTGTGTTCAAAATCTCTTTTTAAATGTTACAGACAATACAAATACATTATACACAAGTTTTAAGGAAGTCCCTTCATATTAAAATGTACACAACAAGTAAAAAAGTTATGCTAAATACTTCATTTGCAATAAATGTGTATCTAAGTTTGAACCCATCAGTTGTCTTTTGTTGACAAAACGCGTTACTTTAAGGTGAAGTGCATTACTGTGAAAAAGTCTTGAGCCGCCCCTCAGGTATCGATATTTTGCTTCCATAGAGCCAAACGTTCTTGTGTTTTCTGAACATAGTATTTAGGAATAGTTCTCTAGGCTTCCTGAAGGACTTGTTGGCTCTGATTTTCAGTATAGTTCCTGTACCTAAACGGTTTCAGAGGAAAGTCTGGTCCATTCTGATTTATCTTCATTGTTTACACTGAGACAGATTATTAAGGGATCACTTGTGAAGTTACAGCACACAGTGTCATATCTGAAAACCAAACTAAACTAGACATGAATCACATTACCTGTAGAGATGGAGAAAAAAATATTTCGTGTTGCTTTCACATATCGCCACGATGAATCCAAAATCAATTTAAATATATATATATATATATATTTTTTGTTTGTTTGTTTTTTTTTTTGTTTTTTTTTTTAGGTGGTTAAAATGGTGCCATTCCTCTATAATCCTACAGGTGGTGCTCTAACATATTCATACATTGATAGGCAGCACAGCATCCCATGTGTAGGAGAAAATTTGTGAAGTTTGTTTAGAATTCTAACAAAATTTGAGCTAAAAAATATTGAATCTGGATATTTATTTTAAAAAATAGTGATGCTTATATAATCGCAATACAAATTGAATCAGCACCTAGGTATCCTGATAATATTGTTTCGGGTTGTCCCTGTTGAGTCCCGTCCATATTTACCTGTACCATTCTCAGGCCATAAACCATTTTGGTCTGGTCTTTCTTCTTCAATCACAAAGTTCTCAGTCTTCTCCACCACATACATCTCTGCAAACATGAAAAGAGATGATTAAACACTCAATCCTAACCCATACCAAGGAACATCCCTGTGCTCCTGTCACAATATAATTACAAAACCCGTCAAAATACTGTAACTATCTCAGAATATCTCAGAATATTATTCTACTCGCCTGCTTCACATCTAACATCCACCTCATTGTCTTCCACGAGGGTAGCTTCAACACTGGTTGATGTTTCAAATTCTGGTTGTTCCTCGCTTGAATTAAGCTCCGCTGTTTCTTCAGTTCCCTCCGGTTCTGGTTCTTCCTCCTCTATCGGTTCATCCACCTCAATAAGAGGGAAAACCTTAACGGGTTCTGATCGTGGCATGACAGCCTCCTCTGCTTCAACTAGATCCTGAGAGCGGAAGGGTGTTTCTTCGGCTGGGAGACAGAAGATACATGGTTCAGATGGTAATCTTGGCCCTGGAGGCTCTGGGCCAACTATGATGTCTAAGTCCTCCAACTCACTTGGTACGCAGGTGTCAAGGAGGAGCTCTGAGGCTGGATTTTTGAAGATAATGAACAGAATAAGTTTTAAACAGAATATGGCAAGAATAAGAATGTCATTTGAAATATTTACAAATTTTTGAGTTTCTTGGTATTTGGTAAGTTGCTGTAGCTTAAATCATGGTGGACAAGTTTATCTGAGAACGAGGAACGAGATCTTCTGGACTAAAGTTTTTTGTATTTTTATTCAGAGCTTACCCTTTAAAGGAACTGGGTTCTCAGGCAGTGGTGCAGATGGAGCATCTGGAATAGTAGCAGGTTCCTGCGCACTAACGTCTACACTGAATGATTTACTCTCGACCACACTTGAAGACTCAGTGACCAGCTCAAAGAGCTGGGAAGGAGGAAGGTCAGGAAGGCAGGACTGAGGTGGTGGAGCTTTGGAATCTGGCAGGCTGGGCAAAAAGCACAAGGGTGGAGGAGAGCCCTTAACAGGAGATGTGGGAGGAGTCCTAACAGGGGCGCGAGGGCTTTTGGGAGATGTTATTGGACGGAAGCCTGGACTGGTCGGGGACATGCTGCGATTGATGGGGCTAGTCGGTGTGCGCGAAAAGGGGGAGGTGATGGATGGACTGAGCGGAGAAGTCGGACCGCTACCGGTGCTGGCTCGCTCGAAGATGAAGGCGCTGTCTGTCAAACTGCGCTGGTAGCGACGGAATGGAGGTTTGCCTGGATATTTCAAGATGAAAAAAAAAATACCATGTGTGTTACAGTATGCTGCAATTCATGACACTGATTTGGACGAATGCTTCTATAACATTCACCTGAGCGTGGGGATCCAGGGCTGATGGAACTTTGCGAAAGTTGCCTGAAAAACTCTCTTGGGTTCATGGAGCGCTGGGAAATGAGGACTGCTGCCTCCTAGTGGTCAAAAAAGGAAGCATGAACAACAGAGATAAAAACTGCCAAGTCTTTCTTTTTCAAATATTATAAAAGGATGAAAAGGAGTGGGTAGCTCAGTGGTGAAGATGTTGGACTGTGGATCAGAATGTCACATGATCAAACCCCAGCACCACCAAGCTACCACTTCTGGGCCCTTGAGCAAGGCCCTCAACTGCTCAGATGTATAAAGGTGTGAGTCAAATGGCGGAAATTTAAATTTAAACGTAACACACTCACGGCTGCTTTTTCTATGGATTCACTGTGTCTAAGGCGAGCCCTCATCTCCTCTTGATGCTCCCTCTGCTGCACCTCCTGTCCATCATACATATTCATCTCATGAAAATCATCAAAATACACACAACCTATAAAAGTCGCTTCTGGTTTCACTCACCCATCGAGATTTCTCCTTTTTTCTAAATTCCTCTTGACGTTTGGCATCCAATTTCCTGGAAAAACAAACATCACAACATTTGTCATCTTTCATGTCCTGCTGTTTAGGTTTAATGTGTGTTCCTATATATGCTGACTACTCTATGTACTTTCAAATTTATAATACCAGTAATTAGAGCAGTAACATCCTGTCCTGATGATGTTCTTTACTTTTCTTTTATAATGGAGTAATTAATCCTGTAAAATTATTCAATTTGGATCTCTATATTATGATAATAAATTAATTATTCATTTCATATTCAGAACCTAAATATCATAACGATTGATCATTAATAGATCATTTAGTTAAATTGATAATGAAGGAACACTGGTTAAACTCAACATTCTCAATACAGTATGTCTTGCTGACACTATGAGGGGCGTTCAAGTCAACCCGGGACTTATGAAATTTCTCATGAATGAAAACATAAAACTGATTGACATTTACAGAAGACTTCAATATAGTACAGTGATGAGACACCTAGCCGAAGTAAAAATGTAATTGTGCAAACGTTTTGAAGGGGTTTGCAACTCAGTGAATGATGATACCCACTGTGGCTGTTCCCATGACTATTTACAGTCAAAATGGCTAATCCTTGAAAATTGACAAATAATTAGTTGCATCTGTCTGTGGGAAGTGTACACACGATCATTCACTAACACCACTTGCACATTACAGGAACCTGACTGGGAGTTATCGCCACATCCCCTGTACAGTCCTGGCCTCGCTCCCAGCAATTTCCACATGTTTGAGGCACTTAAGGAGTTCCTGAGAGGCCAGCGTTTCATGAAGCAAGCAGTCTGATCATGGCTTCGGTGTACTGAGAAAACTTTCCACCTTGATGGTATCCACACACTAGTAAAACGCTGGAACAAGTGCATTAGTGTAGCAGGGGATCATATAGAGAAATAAACGTATTTCTTTTGCTGAAAAGTCCCAGTTTGACTCGAACACCACTCGTACTACTGCTACAACTACTACTACTAATAATTTTAATAATAACAATCATCATAAAGGAGTATGTGGGTCTATAATATGTATGTCCATGGAAGTGCTTGGCACCTTTGCTCCTCAATCATCTGCATTTTTTCATTCATCTTCCTATCTCTCTCCTCGGTATCTTTCGTTTCCTGCATAACCCTTTCTCTTTCCAGGCGTCTCCTTTCATCCGCAGCCTTCCTCTTCTCCTCCTCCTTCCTCCTCTCTTCCTCACGCTGAGACACAGGACACAATGAGAGGAGCATTAAGAATCCAAACTTCACTACAGTGGTGAAGATTTGAACTAGATTCTTTTATTTCAGTGTGTACATATTACATATACAGTATATACAGTGTGTGTACATATATATACACACATACACAATAATAATAATAATAATAATAATAATAATAATAGGTACACGATGAAATAAAAGCATCTAGTTCAAATAAATGGAATAATTTAACTATAAATTAGATAGCAGAAGAGATTTTACAGATAGAGAGATTAAACGTCTGCACCTCCGCACGTGCCCAGAAGGAGTCTCTGTTAATCCGTCTCATCTCCATGGCAGCGTTGGTCTTTCTGTAGTTTGTTCCCTGCAGACAGGTGTGTCTTACTCATTTAAATTACAAATCTTTAGCAAGGTTAAAAAGAGTTCAATCAAGTATAGTCTGTTACCACTGTCTCTTCTTTTTCTGTTGGCCTTGAGTTTCTTCTAAATCTCTCCATTGGCGGCCGAACTTTGGCCAGAACAGCTGCGATCTTTTCCTCAGCCAGATCATTTTCGTTAGAGGCACTGATAAACGCATGGGCTTCCTATAAGACAGGGTGGGTTGGAAAAAAAAAATCAGCTTACCTGAAGACATTTATACAGATTTATGAAAAAAGAAGCATATTAGGGGAGGAATAAACCAGTACAGGGTGTGCGGTTATAGCAGAATAATCAATAACAGAGTGTTATGATAAGGCCCTCCACAAATTATTGATTATTTTTCAATAAAAACATGTATTCCTCTTACCACAGAAATTCATCTTTTTTTATTTATTAATGCAAGAGACATGCTTTTCTCAACTGTGGAACATCCACCATCCATCTGTCCATCTTTTGAACATATTTCGACCATTAAAAAAAAAATCAGCAGTTCATCATGCTACAGACGCATGAACCTAGAAAAGCTTCACCATATTGACGATTACTCATTTTTATTTGTTACTTACCAACACGTTAACAACCCTTATAGACGAGTACATTAATATAAATCAGAATAATTTATGAACACACTTTTGTATTTTCACTCTCCAATACAGCAGGTGGCAGTATGTACCTAGTTGGTTTGAGAGCCGGCAGAAAACACAAAGAGAAGAAGTGTACAAGGACATCACCCTGCATAATATTGTTAATATTTTTTAATAAATGTTCAGCGGATGAGACTGACATCGTACCATGCTCAAGATCAACCTTTTAAGTATATAGAGAACTGTGCCTGTGAAAGCACGCTAAAGGTTATTTTATATTGGTTATATTACACTGTACAGTGCCATGAAAAAATATTTGTCCCCTTTCTGTTTTTTTTTTTTAAGTATATATATATATATATATATATCTGCTAGTTACTGCATTTCTTCACATGAATGCTAAACATATCTCACTCAACGGCTTCCTGATAATCCACAGATCAGCTTCAACATCACACATCAAGAAACGAAAATAGAAGACATTCTGCTGGCGGTCACCTGTGCGTGTTTGCTTTCACAAAGTTTCCTGGCAGGATTAGGAAACATGCTCTGAAGACACTCCAAAGACCACTACATTCACACACACACACACACGGAATCTCTTTGCCAGATGGCACACAATCTCTGTTTGCTTTCCACAACCTTACATTACAATCCATTGTATTTGCATTGGCCTTCCTGGGCTGGACTTGAAAAATGGCGTGAAATCTCACACCGGTGATCAGAGACAGAGTGCTCACCTGCACACGGCTCTGTTCATGCAGTAGCAGTTCAGCAATGTGATATAGCAGATCAGATCATTGATATAATAAGAATCAGGTGGATTATAGGGCAGACAGACCCAGTCTCATTTTTTTGTGAGAAACCATCTTTTCATAATTTTTATGACCATTTGTGCTATAGTGCATAGTTCCACATTTGTTACCACTAAACGGCAAAAACAAAACCTTGTCTTTTATTTCCTCCCTTGCAGAACCAAGATGGGAATCGAACCCGGAACCTGTAAGTGCAGGGCGACAGTGCAAACCACTAAGCCACCGTGCCGCGCCCCTCTTCCAACCAGAGATCTCGAATGATCTTCCGCTCCCTTGACTACTGGATCCGGATGGCGGTGACATCATCATGATTTGGCCTAGTGATCTCAAACCTAGTGATCCAAAAGCTTCATTTTATTCTGTGCTAGTATAACCGATTCATCTATCACAGAAACTACAGTGAGGGGAAATGACAACAAAACAGGAGCGAACGTTCATGTGTATACAGAGAAAAGACACAAAGAAAGATACGTGTGTGTGTGTGTGTGTGTGTGTGTGTGTGTGTTTGGGTGTCAGTGTGACTTGAGAACTGGCTGTGTTTAGAGAAATCATGAGAGTTTTATCTCATTGACCACACTGAACACAGAACACATCACACAAACACACTTCAGATCTTCCGCAGCCTGTCAACCTAAATTCAGAAGCACTTCAGGCGAAGAGAGAAGGAGGAGGACGAGGAGGAGGACGAGGAGGACGAGGAGGAGCATGTGAGTGTTTGGGATAAAATCTCTTCTGTTTGCAGACAATGACAAACAGTGAAAGTTATTAAGAACTCAGAGTCAGATCCGCTGCCAAGACTTACAAGTGTGAATCCACTTGTAATGTATATTTAACAGAAACGTGAAGTCCAGACACAAATCGAAAGTTTACTCCAACTACAGCTACTATTTTTGGACGTCACTAAATGAAGATATATATGCTTAATTGAAGCTTTTGAAAGAAGTTTAACAAATAAATGAGTCGTTTTTTATTATAAATGAATGAATTCTAACCAGGTCATTGGGTGCATTCATACATGATTAATAAACCTTTTTAGGTTATTCCCAACCAGCACCATATATAGTACATAAAGCTCTGCAGATGGAAATATCTGACATGGTGGACAAGGGGAACAAAAAAGGGGGCATGAAAAAGAAAAGGCCGTGGGTGTGCCTCAGCCTTACGTCACCGTCGGTGTTGGCTGGGGCTCAAGGCCTGCAAAAACCACAGTTTCAGAAGGGATTAGTGCACTGCGCAGTTCTAGCAAGCACAGGCTGCTTCTTCCACACCCACCCCTTTCTTCATGTCTGGATCCTTCCCACAGCGAAAGCGGCTGGGAGAGCCCAGGCAAGTTAAGACCGATGCATTGGCCTGTCTTATCAAGCGTAATACTTAAGTTAGAACATACTGTATGAACACATTTTCCCTTTTCTCACTTGCTTTCTTCTTTCTTACTCATCCCTCTTGCAAAATATAAGGAGGGTGGTTGACTGTGTTATTACTTGCCTAGATAACAGTGTTTAGCCCTTTGACGTACAGCAACGCCCCCCCAAGGCGCAGCACGACAGATCTGAAAGAGTCATAATAACCATGTCAAAGTCAGCACTACTAAAGTAACAACTTTCCCGAGGGTCAAATGTGTACGAGTAATCGTTATACTGCAACAAACAGGTCCCAGAACAGTTAACGGAAATATAGAGTGTGGATCTTGTAATCCCACTTGTCTACAACTTTGCTTTCCAAATCGTTTAATAACACAGACCACACCTTGAAATATTTAGCTCATTGCTATTTTAAAACTGAGAACAATTCACAGAGACGTAAGAGATCAGATTTCGAACCCATGCAGTCGACCACTCTGACTTAAGCCACAAAGCGATAATCTTTTTTCCTGCCAGTGTTCTGCTCCACACTTCTCAAAAAAAGAAGAAGAACAACAAGCGATACTCTTACAAAACGTAAGTATTTGCAGAAGATGCAAGCAGTTTCTATTTTCTGTAAAAACTCTTGTATATTATAAGGAATATGGAATATGTCCATCTAAAAAAAATTTTAAAGCCTGAATTAATTCTGAATCGAAAACTGACCAGGAAAAGATTGTTGATTAAATTTGCACCACTCTAGTGGACACTAAATATCTTTTTAACTGAAGCCTAAGCTTAGTTAGGCCTAAGCCAATTTTACATCCGGTCTTAAACCAGGTTCATATTCAGTATGTGGTCATGTGACATCAAAATGTTCAGATTTGAATCTACAAAAGCTGACTAAAGCAATGAATAATTTCGCAAGAAATCGATATGCTCGTTTTGCACGACAAGTGTGTTCATGTTAAAGCCGCATACAGGTCACTTGTGATTGCAAAAGGAAACTGTCAAAATCCTTCAAGACAGACCATGTCTGAGCAATAAATCAGAATTGTGCAAAGAAGCCTGTCACGCAAACAGAGCTGAAACTGTTCTTTATTGAAATTTAAGCAATAATTAATTCCAACCAAGCAATCTGATTGGATGAGAGGTGATAGCAGAGCATAACACTGCTGGGACGTGTAACTATACAGTATACAATCCTTACTTACACTAACTGTGAAAGTAAGTTGGTACAGTCCAATGTATTGGAAAGTGGTGAGAACAGTTGCCTGACAAAACCCATCTCCAGTCACAGAAGCACCTGAAAGTTACATCATCTAAACCTCCTAAATGCTTCTACACACAACAGGGAGTTCCGTCGTGCTGAATATCATCATGGCTGTGATGTGTCGCAAGCAGGAGGATGCAGCCTGCTTAGAGTCATATATAATTTTGTATACAACAGAAGAGTCTCTGTCCTGCCTATATCTCTACTTAATGTGTAGAACATCCGAATCCCTTACTGATGTGTTTTTAAAAGCACACTGATAAAAACACATCACACACATTGTTTAGCAAATTCGAGTGCACAAAGTTAACAAATTTTAAGACTGCCTGATGCAATACAATGTTGAATTACACACTCTAAAAGTTTTTTTTTTTTTTTAACTCAGACGCAGGTGAGCATGAATTAATCTCAGGCATGCTTGTGATGTTTTTTAGAGGATCGTTGAGACCCAACGCTGTTCGAGCCAGATCACTTTGTGAAAATGAATAGCCGATGAGTGATTGTTAAATACATGTGAAAATCCATTAACGTTGGAGCATGAGACATCATTTCAACTTGAATCGGCTTTCAGGTCTACTAGTTATTAGGAAAGGGTGCCATCAGCTTATATTTAAACACTGATAGCATGAAAAAATCCACATCATTCGATGACTTTCTGTTATAAAGTTTTGTTGTCAGCACTAAATCTAACACTCACTCATCGTCTTTACCACTTTATCCTGTATTCAGGGTTGCGGGGAGCATGGAGACTATTCCAGGAGACTTAGGGCACGAGACGGAGCCAAACCTTCGCAGGGCGCACACACACACACACACACACTTCGGGCAATTTGGCAACGCCAATTAGCCTAATCTGCAGGTCTATGGGAGGAAACTGGAGTACCTGGAAGAAACACCAAGCACAGGGAGAACATGCAAAAGAAAGTGCTAACCAATACACCATGTGCTGCCCTTAAGTCTAACACAACAGGCTTTATAGACTCTTGTTGCAATGTTACTTAACATGGCTCTTTATAATGTTAATTAACTTTTCTTATTGAAAAATCCATCCAGAAAAAAGACACGCCCAACGAGTTAGTGCTGGAGAAGAGAAGTATTCAGAGTTACTTTTTATGTGAAAAAATCAAGTGATTCCAAGAAAATACCAAGTAGAAGTGAACATCTTAAACATCTATTTAGTATCATGGAAGATGAAAAATTTCAGCTTGGCTTATGTTTTGGTAACTAGTTAGAATAACCCTGACCCCAATACCATCCCCAGCGCCAAATCCTAAACCCTAACCTCACCTCCTTCTCCTAACCAATAACCCTAACCCCACTGTCTCCTAAACCAAACCCCTAACCCTATTTCTAATCCCACCTCCTCCTCTTTCTAACCCGAACTCCAACCCTAACCCCACCACCTACATCCTTCAAACCCAAAGCCTACAACCCTAATCCAAACCTCCAAACCTAAATCTTATTTTAGAATCCTGTATACTAATTAAAAGCATTAATCATGATAATTTTTCAGATGATGATCTGTTGGTGGTGGATAAACGGTCAAACAGACACACAAGAATATACAGCTAATTGATGTTAAACAGTGTATGGACATGATAATGACATGCAGCTTGGTAACCTCCAGTGTTTGCCATGCAAACAGAATAAATAAGAAAAAAAAAATCAAAGAACAAACCCAACCACTTCCAGTAATTGCTGTGATTATGTGGTAACGCCCATTTTCCCCAGCTCAGCCTGACTGCACTGAGAAGCAAAACAAGACATGAAATGAAAACGAGAAAATACAGAGGAGTGGCTAGAGGGGACTGAGAACACCACCAAAGTGTGTCACACTAATGTGGCAGAAGCCAAGACGGAGAATCTGGTTTGAATTGTAAACCCCTACGATTGAAATGAAATACGTGTTTGTGTGCTCTTTGGAAATGGGGATATCTTAGTAAAATCTGGATCCGTATTTTATGAAATATAAAGCATGGAATTCTAGACGGTTTAAATTACTAAATGTTAAGCCTTTTACAAACAAATTCCTACATAAGACTCAGTGTCAATGCCATGAGGCACTATAGCTACTATACCTCTACTTGCATGAACCCCTGGCATCCGTTGGATCCCTTTTGGCTTTGGGCTGCAGCAGAATCCATCCAGAGCTGCCAAGAACAATAAAAGCTGCAGCAAGCACAGTAATCTGCTATTAATTCCCGTTATCATTCCAAACAATGCCGCCATCTATGACCTCACCCTCAAAACGTTCTTTACAATGCCAGGCAGAGGTGCCACACTGCGATTGAAGGAAAAAAACAACAACAACAAAGACGGCTTGAGACTTGGATGACATCCAGGAGAGACAAGAATGCCACAAAGTGCCACACAGGTATGTCAATGCCACCTGTGCAGGACTAGACATGTGATTTGGACGAACTCTGAACAGCTCCTTCGGTTGACGTTACATATTTTTATAGTGACGTGATGAGTCTAAAAGCTTCCGTGATGCCTAATGTGTCATTTTGATGTTCCCGTGACAGTAATGGGTGAGTTTTCCGGTTCCAGCTTCTTTGACACTTTAAGATAACAGAAAATAGTGCCATAGCAACAGATAACGAGGCGACGCTCAGCCATTATTTTAGAAACAAATGCAAGAGACAATTTGAATTAAGATTTTCTTAATTTTGTTTAAACTAGGTACGACCTGTGGCAAATCAAAACAAATCATAGCTTC
>JAQMYK010000014.1:13952906-13968238 GCA_030014345.1 Clarias buthupogon | reverse complement strand
TCTCCCCCATGAGGCGGAGTCATGTGACTAGACACGCAGTAGTATTTTTTTTAAGACAACAATGCATGAACGCATAAAATGAATTTTAAATATAATCATTAACACTGGCAGGATTATGTCGAATAGACGTCCTGAATATCTCTTTCGATTCATTTCCAACTAATCGCCCAGCCCTCTTCAGAGCTGAGCTTGCTGGAATAAACAGCTGGATGGGTTTTCTGCTTACATCCAAACCACACAACACACCAGTTCTGCTTGTTGTTTAAAAAAAAAAAAAAATTCTTGATTTCTTTTAAAAATGCTCAGATGCAGCCAAAGTTTTTATTTCCCATGCTTCTGAAGCCAAGTACAAGACGAGAATCACAGTTACTCAAGTTAGTACAGAAGTCAGTACGAGCTCATCACACCCAGACATGCCTGTGCAAAACCAACTCTTCATTGTTTTATCACATTCACAAAGCCGATTCCAAACAAATACGGCTCACACACCTGCTCGCGCACAGGAGGAAACGGACGTGCCGCAACGAACCTGTGCTGATACGGAATGAATAGGGCACTTGTCACTGAGAAATCATCAATCACAACGGAAGATCAACAAACTCAGCGTGATAAACAGATATATTATTGTAACGGAAGAAGAGAGTGCACGGCACAATGACTTCATTATCGTTTTACACCTCCTTCTCTCCATGCAGTGCTGGTGGCACTATTGTCCTATTTCTACACATCATATATGCTGGTATATGCTGTGTGTGCGCATGTGTGTGTGCGCATGTGTGTGTGCACGCGTTTGTGTGCATGCCTTCCAGCTCACTCCTATCATGTCTGGCTTTGTATTCACAACTATAGCACGAGGACTGTAATTATTCAGTTTAAAAGATAAAAGAAAGGGAACGAAGAGTTCATAGAGGAAGACAGAACATTCCAGAAGGATATACGCACACACAGGATGAATAAAAAAAAACAAAAAAACTTTGCCCCCTTACTCATGCGAGTCCTAAATGCTTACAAATGGGATTGAGCCGAGCTGATTATTGGGATTCTATAATGAATTCCATGTATTGGTATTTTAATCCCAGAGAAACATTCTGGTGCTGTTTTAAGGAGCACGAAAGTAAATTATAAGTGTCATGTTGTGGCTTTGTTTACGGTAACGACAGGGTATAAAAGCATTATTCTTAGCTGTGCACAGCAACACGGCTCCCACTAGCTTAAATCGTTATGAAGTTGAGACAATGCATGGATTTATTAAAAAGATACAGCTCATTTAAACTTTGTAGATGTTTCATTTCCTGCGCATAACAGGACAGATACAAAAATGTAAATAATAATAATAATAATAATAAGCTGTAGGCAATATGGCCTTCAATAATTTTCTAAATTTGCTTAGGAAACATGCTTAGATTGCAAGCTATCAAGACAAACATACACAAAGGGTGTTAAAGACAAACCAGGACTTGTATTGATTGTATAGACTTCAAGCACAGTACTGTGGAGAGACTCTTAGCCGCGGGAAAACGTTCGACTGGTGCAAACGTTATTAAAGAAGGCCATACAGCCGGGAATGAAAATTCATGTAACAAACTGGAACTATCAGGAAAATATGGCCTGGGTTGATCATCAAAGGAGTTTTGTTTTTGCAGCACAATGCATGATGTCATACTGTCCACTGCACCACTTGCACATTACAGGAACTTGACTGAAAGTTATTGCTACATCACCAACTGTATAAGTCCTGAGCTCACTCCAAGCCATTTCCACATGTTCCTGGGAGGCGAGAGTTTTAGACGTTAAGCAGGTGATAAACTTTCTACCTTTAGGTATTCAAGCACTAGTGAAACACTGGGATAAATGCATTAATGTAGCAGGGGATAGAGAAATAAAGGTGGTTTTTATTCTCATAACTGTGACCCTTTATTATGCATCAAAAGTCCTCTTAGATACCTACAGTATACTCTTTTACAATAAGTTATAAATGTATACATTTGCGAGCAGATTTTGTTTAATTATATGTTAAATTACATTACAAGATTACTACTGTACATTACATATCAGTGGCCAAAGCAAGGCAGTTATACATTATCATCATACCACAAAATCATATGGTCATTACAAATACAGTATATTATATCATAGTTCATAGCCTAACCATCGCACTCATATGTGGGCTTTCTCAAAAAATAATAATAAATGTTGCCACAAAATTTAAGGCATGCACATTAATGATCTTGAATGTCTTTTTATGCTGCAGCATTAAGAATTCACGTTTACTGGAACTAAGACTAAAAACATGTTCCCGCATGACAACCACTGTGTATTTGTCTGCCAAATGCTGAAATGTAAATGTAAATATATGTTCCCGCATGACAAACCACTGTGTACAAAGCCAGGTCCATGAGGACTCAGTTTGCCAAGTTTGGAATAGAAGAACGTACTGTATGACCTGATATCAGTGCCTGATCGCACTTATGCTCTTGTAGCTTAATGAACACAAATTGCCACAATGGGTCATTAAGCTTCACAGCATTATTATTGCACCTAATGGTAAAAAATGAGGACTTGAAATAGGACATATACTAAAAGAGGGATACTGGGGTAGAACGGCGTTTGAACCACAATCACAATCAAAGAAGGATTTAACAGTAAACAGTCTGATTGAGCTCGTTTAAGAAAACTCTGTGGCTACCAAGATTTTGTTTTATAGCAAATAAAAGGCATTAAATATGCAAATTTTTGATATAATAAATGAAGCAAATAAAAGTCAGTGGGTCTGTGATGCATGAAACCATTTCTATTGTACGACAAACAGATATTGTTGTATAGCATATTTAAAGAGATGGAAATGGAATTACTTCATGGACAAGACACATGTTTCCCATGCTAAGGAACAAAAAAAAATATTTTTCAATGAACACAGTTTTAGGCTATTTTTAGGTCTTTTGTGTGATTTGATATGCGGCGAGGCTGGAAATTGTGCTAAAACCTCACAAACCTGGTAATTATATTGAACTTTGGATACAGCTGAACGCACCAAAATATGCTGCGAGAATGTACGCTGGATGACTACAGATCGTTGTTGACTCTGAACCGCCTATTATCTCTAAAAATTCACTACACACAGGCCTACAGCATACATCAATGCAAGTCCTGTTCAATTTCGTTTAAGCCATCCTGAGTCCCGAACTGTACTGTACTGTTATGTTACATTGCAATTTCCTCTGCACAATTTCTCTTTATAACTATAAACTTTTTTTAACGTCTTCAAACAGGAAAAGATTTGTCAGAAGGATTCTACCTAATGCTGCTTATATAAGCATCGTATGGTGATATATAGAGAGCGTAGATGGGTTAAAATGTCATTTGAGGACATTCAGGTCTTATGAGGTTAATGTCATCGTGTGCCACCAACATCTGTGGTCAATCATGAGAAGCAGGAGAAAATAAAATCGGGCAGTAAAATGTGAAATGGATCATCTGATGAAATAGGAGCTCGTTTCTGAGCAAAAAGTGGGAATTAAAACTGAAACGGACATTAAATGTCTTGGTATTGTTTTAACATTAACTTTAATTATCCGTCAATATCCGCAATCAGCAATAAGTTATCCCTGAATTATTCTAGATTTCTCACAATTTCATGCAGATGGAAGTTTCAAAAATGGCACATGATCAAAATATCCTGCGGTTAAACAGTGGCATTCAGAACTAAACTAAACAAAAATCTGATTGAGTTTTATGTTACATTTCCTCATATTTGTAAGACATAAAAAAAAGTGTGGAATACATGTAATATGAATGCTGTGATGAATACCTGTGTAACTTTTACACCTACATAACGTAACTAACATTTCATTTTGTACATAAAAAAAAGAAAAAAAAAAGAATGGATTTAAAGATTACCTTAAAAAATTGTTTGACTGCAGGCACATGACTTTCACATTCTGTCTTTCGAAACTCATCCACATCCTCTCCAACCTGTGAAGCAGAGTTCGAGGAAGTTCTGACTTAACTAGAATTTCATAGAATTAAAACAGCATTAAGTACAGTATAGTATGTTACACCACTCTAATAAGCGGCTTGTTAAATCCAACAACAATTATTTATTGAGCCGGGTACATATCAAGCAACACCATTATTATTATTATTATCTACATATTCTTTTCATATTCTGCTTCCAAAAAGACAGACTTTCTTGTATTCTTTAATGTAGTCTTGAGAATAGTTCCTTAGGCTTTCTTTTGTCTCTTCATATCAGTCCAGTCGCTGTACCTGACCAGTTTCAGAGGAATGCTTTTTTGTTTGTTAAGCCACTCAGTGACTCATGAATCATTCAAGAGTTAAAACATCTACCTTAAGGCACGAACCAGTGAGACAAGTATTTGTGTGATTAGTATACTGGTGATACTGAATGGTGAGTGGTTGGAACAGATGAGAGGGGAAATGAGGTTGCTGGTGATGCTGTTACATAAACAGCCGATGTATAAATTGCATGTTTATGCACTTTGCAGCTTGTCGCATTAAAAAAAAAATTTGTTCCTGTTTCTTTTTAATTTACACAATTTATTTTAATATAAAGAGTTTTGCACAGTGCTCAGTCACTCATCATCTGTACCGCTTTATTCTGCATTCAGGATCACGGAGCCTATAGGAGCCTATCCCAGGGCACGAGGCAGAGTACCAATCCATTACAGAGCACACACGTACAGTACACTCACACACTGCAGGCAATTTGGGAACGCCAATTAGCCTGATCTGCATGTCTTCGGACTGTGGGAGGAAACCCACCAACCACGTGGAGAACATGCAACTCCATGCACACAGAGACAGGAATCGAACCCAGACCCTGGAGGTGCAAGGCGCCAGTGCTAACCACTACACCACTGTGCTGTCAAATCTGCTTGTTCACTGCATGATTCAGAGGAGTGTGAACAGGAAGTGACTTCCAGTTCCACTGAAATGTCAAAATTTTGATTAAATGTGATAAGAGTTAATAATAACACGTTTAGGCAAAAATAGTTGTGGGGCAAGATGCCTTTGATTTAGTTAGAATTTATAATGGGAGTGAAGGAGGTTGTGCCATAAATAGCATGAGAGAAAAATGACATTTCATTTTAAGTTCCATAGAAATAAACATCCTGTTTGTTTATTAGTTGTTTATGTTAAATAGAGTAAGTGTAATATTATCTGACCGGACACAGATCTGATATACGGTGAGTTTTTAACTGCACTTTTAGCAGGGCACCAAAGCCTTCTTCTTCTTTGCATCGCCTGACTGGCTACAGATGCCACCTCTGACCCCAAACACAGCATTCCAGTCTTTGTTGTCCCGGCAACCAGTGCTGAGGAGGTTACTGGGAAGGTTCCCAGCATGCTTTGCACACTTGTTGTGAATGTATTTGTGCTCCTTCAGTTACAAGCAATCTGGGGGTCAAAGCGCTTTTGTGGGGCGAAAACCATTGGCGCATCTCATCAACAGGATCCTCACATACATCCCTCTTTAAAAAAACAGCCGTTCCACACACAAGCTCCTTGTATCTCGACCAATGGTGGAGGCACATAAAGCTCACACCCTAAGAACGGACCAATGAGAACAGAGCATGGACGGTTCACATCCAGTGGGATATAAATGAACGGGATCTCAACAAAGTAGCGTGGCACTAACACCAGTATTTAAGGCTGTACGGAAATCTGAAAATATATCTCCCAAAATCAGTTTTTTTTTTTTTTTTCTATTTTCATATAATCAGCTTACCCAGCAAATCAAGACTATCCGTGGCTGTCCCACTTCAGGCAGTTTGATACTGCACAGTCCATACATGGGTTTGGCAGTGTTAAACTTCTGGGTTAATTCTGTCAAGCCTCCAGCTACAGAGAGAAAATAATTTTGACAAAACAGAAAATATTACACATAATTCTGAAAAATCATACAACTAAGTATTTCTTAATAACATCTGCTTAAATTATTCTGTCAGATTGCAATCTCAATCACTTCAACATGCACTAAAGTTGTTTTTTCAATTATCCAAAAAATTCAGAAGTTTTTTTAAAACTGCAATAATGTCTTGATTATGAATGATGCACAAAATATTTGTACCAGAGGAATAAAAATTTCATAGAATTAAAATGCATGTGTATTCACATAGTTGGTATCTTACTTCCAGAATCGAAGAGCTTCAGGTTATTGGTGAATCCATCGTATGCGAACAGCGCCCTGGAAAAAAGAAAAAAGAAAAAAAAAAAGAAGAGAAGATGTGGTTTATTTACTAGGCTGGAAATAGTCATAAACTTGGGTTCTGTTTAATTACATGATTATCATCATTATGATGTCTTGGTGTAACCACATTACAGACTGATACAACATGAGAAGATGGCCTTAATGTCAACAGGAACTCTCAGAGGTCTTGGTCTGGTGCACTTCCTGGATTCTCCTTAAAAGCAAAGGTCAGCTGTGCTTTAACTAGTTCACACTAACGTCAGATCACAGGAATGTACTGAGTGGGTAGGCAGCTGCGGGAACCATATGCCTTCACACACCCGGCACACCATTCAGGATGTCTGGAAATGCCCCACACGTTAAACATATGAACATAAATCCCGAGACTGAACACTAACAAAACGTCCAGGCTCTCCCCAGGGGTAAGTAGACGTAGTGGATGTTCTCACAGGTGAGCTTTCTTCTTTCTGCTCCTTAGGCTGTCCGGTATGTTTTCAATTAAAGGGCCCTTGGAAGCATCTATCAAACTCTGCACATTCTGCACAGACTACAGGCCTTGACTTACAGGTTTTTCACTGTATTAGTGAGAACTTGCCTAAGTACACACATCTGACAGGTTCAAGTCCGAGCTGGTACTTTCGCGTACTCTAAAGACACCGGAGCTACAGTAATAACTCACATAATTGTAGTGCGTGTGGAAACCAAAGGAAGCAATCTGAACCCAGGTCTCAGCTGTTAGTCAGAACAACCTGGGCTACTGTAAGACCATCCGTATTTGTGTGGATCAGAGAAAGAACTGAAAATTTGAGAAAGAGTTTTGCCCTAAGCACCAAGAGAACAATGCAGAAGTGAGATGAATCATCGGGTAGCGGTTATGACATTTATTCTGTTTGCAGCTCGATATGACAGGATGTGACAGGTCTAGAGCTGGGTTATGGAGCACAGTGTCACTTCAGGCCAAACCACACTGGTTTCCTTCCCAGGGCTTATTTATGTTTTTGGGCAGTAGGTAGTAGTTAATGGGGAAGAGTTGACAAATCTCTTTTTAATGGAATCGCTATGACATTTTGACAATTGCTGCATGGCACTGTGTTAAAAAAATTTTTTTTTTTTAAAAGACTGAAAAGATGAAATGCCTTAAACTTTAGACTTGATATTCAATATTTATTATGACACATTTTGTAACTACAGTTCGTACCTCGGTATATGAACTTGAAGAACAAAAAATTTTGCAAGAAATTTGCCTCGGCTTGCAACGAATTTTTGGCATACGAGGAAGCCGAGCCTGTTGCTCGTACTTCAAGTCGGGCTTACTTCTGGCAGCCGATCAAAACTTGTTTGCGTCAATGCAAAGCCAAGTGAAGAGAGCTTACATATTTTTTATAGTTATGTTTTTGCACTTTGTGCAAAATTTTGTGAAGACATGGCACCATGAGTCCCAAGAATGCTATCAAGAGCCACTTTCAGTAAACCAGCTGGTGCAGAAAAGAAGCCTAAATTAAGATTAAGTGGGGTTTAATGGGTATTTATTTAATGTTTTATTTCATTTACATGTAAAAAAAAATATTATAGTGGTGGAAATTGGTAATATTTTTGGATGGCTGGAACAGATTGTCCGCGTTTACATTATTTCCTACGAGAAACTGCATCTGGCAATTGGAAATTTCGCCTTAAGAACCCGATTCCAGAACGGATTAACTTTGTACACCGCTGTACATTGAAACTAACAGGTTAAGCAGCCACAAGTCGAGACTGGCTGAAGCGCCCTAGGAGATTATGGGGTTAATTATATATAAGTAACCTTTTATAATTATATATAAAAAGCAATCTTGCATTCCCTTGTATTACTTAAATACACTCAATCATCTTAATAAAGCAGGCTAACGTTCTCCATGAGAAATATGATGATTGCTTTTGATCGACAAGATGAAATAAAATAAATAAATAAATAAATAAATAACTCTAGCTACACTCCTCCATGTACCCAGAACTCAATTTACGGAAATGACATTAAGAGTCAGCTGTTTCTTCTGAAGATCGACGCATCCACAATGGATGGAGCTTTTGTTACGTCTGGGTACGTGTCTTATGTCGGTTCATAAATAATAAACGAACTAGAAACAAGCATTCTCATTGTTGTGCTAAAATCCATTAGGCTTCTGCTCACTGGAACTCATCCAAATGATGACCCCTGTCTTTGACATAACACCTAGACCTTATCCGTCTATCCGCACGCACCTACACCCTTCCTCTCTCTCACACAACATGCATACACACACACACTGACCAAGTCTGCAACTCCACGGTCCATAGACTCGATAACAAGGTGGTGTGAGAGAGGTAAAAAGTAAACACTGTCAGTCTGGACAATGAGATGAGACAGATGGTAAATTGGAAATTCGAGCTAAAATGCTAGGAGCAAGCTAAATAATTGATGTCCTACACCAGAACTGAGGATCATGTTGGAGCATACTGTATAAATCCTGCTTAAAAATGCTCTTTAACATCATTAAGAAAATATCCTTAATCATCTTAATCATATCTCAGATAAACAGTTTTATTTACATTAGGATTTATTTTAAGTGTCTTTATAAGTAGTCTCGTAAATCCTTTCTGAGACTTCACCATATACAGTACACCATGTACCTTAGATTTATGTCCTCTACATGCCTTGACTTGGGAAAAGCCAAAGACTAATGCTTTAACAACTGAAATTGTGATACACAATGCTGGGATTTTTTTTAATGTCATTTTTAACACATGGCCAGAAAGCATCAGCTAAATCCTCATAAAACCTCAAAACAAGTTCTAACTAAAGCCTTATTCGGACTGGATTAGTTTTACATGTAGACATACAGTACAGCAGTGTATTCTAACTATTACTTTTTAATCTCTAGGATTTTAATCCTCTTCAAATCGGTCATGTCGGTAATTTTTTACATTGAAATGACTGATGTGAAAGATTATTTCCTATTGTAGCTTCTATAAATAGATAGAAGAAAACCACCTTAGGTAATATATCTCCAGTCTGAAAGGTACAAGGGCTGTACCGAAAGTAAGGCGAAAGGATGCTTAACATTTTGATTAACTTATACAGGGTCGTCCAATTTGCATTTATTTCGGTACAAAAAGCTACTACGCAACATAATCTCCTTCACAAGCGATGCATTCGCACCATCATTGAAGCCAACTGTGGAATCCTGTTTGAAAATCCTTTTTGTTGCAGTTGATGGTCTCTCACTGTGCTACAGAATTTCAGATTACGGAGATGACACCATTGGCAAGAGCAATGTGCACAGATGGATGGAGAAGGGGAAACCTGCATAAAAGACACAACCTCGCCACAGGGACACTCAACTGCGACAAAAGGGGATTTTCAAAGAGGATTCAAGAGTACAATATGTAAATGCACGTGTCCATGCTGGTCCTATGAAATTACATTACATGAAAACGTTTCCCACCTGTACATTATTTACTAGTCTGTCTTGGGCCCACAGTGCTTCCGCCAATGTTTTTCCAACAGTGATGTCGTCATGAATGTCCACTAAACCAGTAGACTTGGATTTCGTGATCCAACCCAACATCATGGTGTGTTATTCATTCATGGATTCAGAATGCATTCAGAAGTCAATTCTGTCAGGACCACACACACACCTACAAACAATGACGTAATAAATGCGCACAAACACTGCTGTCTGGACTGCAACACTTTCAGGCTAGAGCGACGTCTCCTTGGCGACAGTGTCTACAATATTAACAAGACAATGCACACCTTCAACGCATTTGAATGAATAGGCAATGTGTGTTTAGTCCTACTCATGCGTTCCCCCTTAACGACTCCCTAAAGCACAAAGGTTGAGCCAAGGCAGAATGATCACTAGTGGAACACTAGTATGTCAGCTGATGCCGCAGATACTGTATCTACTTTTGAAAGGTGATCAGTCGGTTATGATTTACGTGATCCTGTAAAAAACGTTGACGCAGCCGTGACCCTGAAATAACCCGATGATTTTCTAGGTCTTCACCAGGGGAGAGAAGCGTATCATGGGGATCAGATACAGCTGTTAAGGCGTGCTGTAGCTGGGCGTCTCACAACACGGCGAGATGTCATTACCTCATGTGAGTTAGGGCTGCAAACTGTTCGCAGATGCTCGGGGGCTTGGATTGGATTTCTGATGCGCTTGTTTGTGAAATCCAGCGAGGGAGCAAGGGAGGGACAGAGATGCAGGAGAATCAGCAGCATCATCTGTAAGGAATGAAGCTTGCGATCGACAGGATTGATGTTCTTTCTTGGGATTGACAGGATTGATGTTCTACACCTTCGTTAGAAATGAAGTCGGTTGAACGCGGCCATCCTGCTAGACAGGATGACGACCCAGATGAGGTCGTTGAGTGAAAAACAGTGGCTCAGACTTCCTCTCTTCACACATGCAGCTTTGCACTGATGAGAAAAACAGTTCCTTGAAACACTCCATACACCTCCTGGCTCAGGAGCAGAGCAGTGAAGGAAAACTGGGATGCACACGGATAAAAAAAAAACATGAAAGAAATGGAAGAGAGGGAAAAACAAGGAGCTAAAAAGGCAACATTAGGAATTTTATGGACTTTTTAAAAAATCTATTTATATCCTTGTTGCATAGGTGTGGTTTTGCTTAGAAAGATGGATGAACTTTTTTTTTATATGTAGATTTCTGATGATCACAAAACTATACTTTCAATACAGTACATTATAATTAATATGAAAAGTAAAACAAACAATCTCCATCTTTCTGTATCAGCCGGTCTGAAAACAGCTGTAAATCAGCATCTGCAGCCTCGGTGCCGACCTGGGAGCCTCAAACGCTATTTATAGCAGGCTATCCCAGCAAAGAACTCAGAGACATAGCATTCAGCATCACTCATTTCCTCTTTTCCTGGCGATTATGCCAAAACCGGGAATAAACGGTCAACCCCCCACTTCACGGTAAGCTCGCTGTGTCGTTGACTGTCTGAATGGAAGTTGACAGGCTGTGAATAAACTTCTCATACTGATTGAATCGTTCACTGTACAGTCAGTAAAACTGGAAACCATCTGCTGTGAAACATTCCGAATCATTTTCTGATGATTCGACATCTCCGGGAAGAAAAAGGAACAGTACGTGATCATGTAGAGAGGAATCATCAGGCGATCTGCCAGTTATCTGTGTATAAAGCCGATTTGTGTAGCCGAGGTGTAATGCAATGCCAATGTCTCTGCATGTATCTGATCAGTTCAAGTTTTAAAACTGAAGTGGGCCTAAATAAAATATTAATATTAATTTATGTGTTTGTTTATCTATTTATTTATTCATGTACTTATTTGGAAATAAATATGAACCCCACCACCATGCCTTACGAAACACTGGAAAACAAAACACTGGAAAATGTTTTTCCATTATTCGTCAGAGATGTGCATGAGATGTTTCCAACATGAATTTTTTAAGCATTTGGTTAGAAATTCTAAACAAACCAGTAGCCTAATGAGAAATGTAAGCAATGAACACTGTATACGCATTGTGCAACTAATCTCACTCGTTTCTGGCAAGCTGTCTAAACAACACAACAGTATCGGTGTGACACCACCTGTCCACACGTCCATTTCTATTTATCTTTCAAGAACACACAATCGATTTCCTATATTATTGCACCTTTAAGCTCTTAAGCAGGTCACAGTGTACCTGGAAGGTTCGCAGCTCAACAAGACATTCTTCCTCTGTTAGTCCTGACATCACCGTCCTACTTTTGCATTTGCAATTCAAATTCTTGACTGTTGACAAACAGCTTTTGGCTTCTAGAAAGACGACTTTGTCTCTAAAGAGACTTGTCTAGACCTGAGCATTAACAGCGATTCAAATGGGAGGAACCTCACGCAGGATAGTCTCAGGTCCAGGGGTCACTAGACAACATGAAAGCTACACAAAACAGCATGTAGTGTTTACATAAATGAACTTTGTGGCCACTTAAGAGTAAATCTCGGAGCTTAGTTGAGGCCAGGGAACAGAGTGCAGCACCCCCAGGCCCTGGTCTTGCTTTAACTAGCTCAGGCTCCAGCCTGGTACCTTGCAAGCCAAGCCCTATAAAAACCCCACCAGACACAGAACTCCTTTTAATAATCAGACTCAATTTTAAAAAGACATTGCTAAAGCTGACGGCGGTACACTTGGGAGCTACATGTACCGCCTGGGGCATCTATATTGCAGTACTAATATTTGCTAATGCTCAGACATCGCACACTGAGATTATACTTGAAATCATTTTGAAATGGATAAAAATGATGCCTAATATAGAAGCTGGCATGACCGTCCCTGAGGTAGCAACTAGAAAATGCCCTGTTCATGCTTAGGCAATCATAAGAACCCCTCCAGGACCCCTGACTAGAGCTTTACTTCTGTTCTCACCAAGCGCTGCATTGCTCCTAAAGTAACAGCAGAGACTATACAATTATAAGAACATTATACCCTTATTATATACTGTATAGTGTGATATTGCATAAGGGTTGGTGATGGGTAATATGAGCAATATCTCACATTGCAATACTTTCTACAATTAACAATATGTATCAAAATTATGCATGCAGCAAAATTTATGCAACTGCCTCTATAATAGTGTAGCGCTTAAGTACACAAGACAAGACAATTCAGTAGAAAAAACAGTCACTATCAAATAATTAAAAAAAACTACAGTACAAAAAGTAAATTAGAATATCCTGGAAAAGCTTAATGTGACTTAATTTGAGGTTATCGTCATACTGAGATAAAAAATAAATAAATAAATAAATAAACTCACTACATGACACTAAATGACTAAGTGAACTGCAACAAGACTCACATCCTGTGATAATTATGATCAAGTTACATCTTACGAAAACCTTTGGAACGCAACACAGTACTTCTGTTTTTTTTTATCAGCCTTGCCAGTAGGGGTGTTTTGGTTTGACATAATCTCCTTACCAAGCAATGACATCAGTAGTCTTTGCACCAAATATTCCCTCGGTATGACGTGTGTTAACAATGCAAAACAGCACATTTGGTTTTAACATGAGCTCACCTTAAAAATCACATTATACTGCAGAATTCCTGATTCAAACTCCTTTCATTTTTATCTAGACTTAGGACTGAGGCCTTCTGCATTATAGGCAAGAAGCCTAGCACAGATCCACCAATGTTCTTCTCTATAAGGAATTGTCTTTCACAAGAATGACTGTTTAATAGCTGGTATAAGCCGCTCTGAGAAATCTGTAGTTGTAGTAATTTCTTCTTTTTCTGAAGTATTCATAGGTCACTGCACTCATTGAATCTTTATTAGGAACACCTGTACTCCTACCCATTCATGCAATGATCTAATCAGCCAATTGTCTCGCCACAATGCAATGCATAAAATCATGCTGACACAATGCTTTTTAGGTAATGCTCACATCAACCATCAGAACTGGGAAAAATGCAACCTCGAGATTTTGACCTCGCCACGATTGTTGGGATTTTTCAGATTTTCTCACATAACAGTCTCCAGACTTGATGTGCAATAAAAACCTAAGAGAGTAACAGTTCTGGGGATGGAATTGGCTTTTTGATTAAAGAGATCAACAAAGATTGTCCGGATGGTTCCAAGAAGATAGGAAGACTACAGTAACTCAGATAACCACTGTGTATAACAGTGGTGAGAAGAAAAGCATCACACAATGCACAACATTATCATGTGCTTTGTTATTATGTATAATTGACTCAGGAAATCCTTTGTTCACAGGGCCATACGCTGCTTTAATAACCTCTTTACAGCGCCTGGGGACATGATTGGAATTCTTGGTCAGATATTCCCTCAACCAATCCTCATCCTCAGTTAAACACGCTTCTTTCATAACATACTCACTGTTCACAGGCATATTTATTTATCTACTCATCATGTGTCCTTATCTGCATTGACTTGCACTACCTCAGTCTTGCACCAGTCACTTTTACTCTGCTGTCACTTTCAATGTTTATAACTAATTGTATATCGCAATTTTCTGTAGTCTATCCACTTCCATTTATCCTGATTCAGTGACATTTGAACATATTTTCTTTATATAGTTTATATATTATACTTTTTATTTTAGTATTTTTTGTTGTAGTATGGTTGTCCGTTTTTTTTTTACTACACTATACATGATTGACAATCTGTCATTACTATATGTTTATTGTCTATTATGTTACTATTTTCGCTACTGGATGTTAGAAATTTCCTTCGGGATCAATAACATATCTATCTATCTACTGTCACAAATATAGAGATAAAATAAAAAAATGTGTTTTAGTCCCTACTTGTATGAGTGGGATAACTATAAAGTCATACACCCTGACTAAATCTGAGACTGAAACAAGACACAAGTTGAGGATTTGGTGGTTTTATCTGAATT
The DNA here is from genome assembly GCA_030014345.1 of Clarias buthupogon. Classification (NCBI taxonomy): domain Eukaryota; kingdom Metazoa; phylum Chordata; class Actinopteri; order Siluriformes; family Clariidae; genus Clarias; species Clarias buthupogon. The sequence continues at coordinate 13,953,617 of JAQMYK010000014.1, read as the reverse complement.
TATCAACATATCTCTGTGGCTGAAAACTGTTACTGTAGATCTGGCTGTCTTTACAAGAGAGAGAAATCCCCTGGATGGTTATTCAGTTAAAATAGCAGCTATTTGTAGAGTGATGAAGGAATGAATGGGCTTCTTCAGAAGGGGTTTCATTCAGCACATTCATTCAAGATGACAGAAGAGATGTAATAAGTTTCAAGAATGAGACAATGAGGTGCTCAACAGGTGTGCGTAAAGGTAATGTTTAGGGCACCAGCATAAGCAATAAGAAAAAAGCTCATTAAAAAAATGGTTGAAAGGCAAGAGAGAATGGGTGGTTGTGGTGGTCGGGGGGAATAAAACTAGTAAAGTTCAAGGGGTGGTGATGGAAGCTAAGCTGGAATGTGGTTTGGAGGGGGATGGAAATTGTAGCCTAGCCAAACTGTTTTAATATACAATGAACAAACAAACTGCAATGCATGCCAAAGAGCAAACAGGAGTAAAGGCGGAACTCTAAACAGATTCAGACAACAGGAGGGGGAGGAACCAAGAGGCCTGTTTACACTCAGGGTTTACACAACATTTACAAAGTGAATTAAGCACCTTTTAGCACTTTCAATATATATATATATATATATATATATATACACACACACATTACCGTTCAAAAGTTTTAGAACACTTTGTAACTCCATGATGGTTCCTGATTTTTATTTCTTTCTACATTGTAAAGGA
>JAQMYK010000014.1:13899017-13922913 GCA_030014345.1 Clarias buthupogon | reverse complement strand
CTGGTACTTTTGATTTTGAGCCTCCCTTCATTCAGGGACACATTGTGAAACATTTTTAGTTTATGTCTTATGGTGTTCATACAAATATTTACACATTAAGTTTACTGAAAGTAAAAACAGTTGAAAGTCAGAGGACATTTCTTTTTTTGCTGAGTATATAACTACAAATAAGTGTCACTTCCTACTAAATCTCATTTCATCATTTTGATTTAAAAAAAAAAAAAAAAGAGGACAAAAAGCAAACATCAAATAAACCACATGAAGTTTATTAAAAGCCCAGTTAAACATTAGAATACTGAAACGGCATTTCCCCCTACTTATTTGTTCCATTTTGTACAAATCACAGTGGTTAAAAAAAAGTATTACAAAGGTTCCGTTAAAACATTTTTGCAGCATCGCAAAACATTCTGATTGTTGCCTTTCTTAATTTATTTTTTTATTTTTATTTAAAAAGCCCTTATAGTGTGTTGTGTGTGCTCTTTGTTTCATTACATTAACAACAATTTTCAAAAAGGAGTAAGAAGTTAACAAGATTAACACAAAGTGCTTAATGGTATAATAGTCATATAATAAAGAGAACAAAACAAAAGGAAGTATGGTCATCATCTTTTACTCAGGTGCTGAACCCTCTCCAACATTGAGGTGCACTTTTCGTAAAACTGACGATATCATTCGTGATAGAATTGGCATGTTAGTTTAAAGAAGGCCACTTTCACTGAAAGTGAGAGAGCTGTATATTCAAAGTTATGATAATAGTAACCCCTTTGCATATTGTTATTCCCCACAGCAGTTTATATAAGATGTTTGACAAAAAAACTAACAAAAATGGATAAAGCATCTAGACCACAAACATGTAATGCTCTGTCTTAGGAATTTACTGCATGGAAAATACAGAAGTGGTTTTACCCAAAAGATCAAACTCTGAAATTGAACAAAATCATCATAATTACAAATGAAGAGGTACGTATACAAAGTGTGAGGTACAGAGGAAATCATATTTGGAAGAAGGAATAGTGGAGAAATTTGGAGAGGGGACGCTGAATTCGAAAGGAAACAGCAGCGCTGGAAGAAGCATGATCAGCCCTTGGCTTCCTGATAATGCAAAAGTCTTTCCATCACACCATAAAATGTGTGCTGCATAATAAGCTGCATTCAATAGTTCTCATTTGCTTCGGTAGAGGGCATGAGCGTCCAATGGCAACGAATGCTCTAGGCTGGACGTCCTCTCCCACAGCCGTACCAGCAGGATCGCATCCTCTAACCCGAAGCGTTTATTTCCACTCAGTTCAGCAAAAAAAGAAAAAAAGTGCTGGAAATATTTTATACAAGAAAAGCAATGAAAAGGATGCAGCATAAAGACAGGTTAAAGAACAGTAAGCTGCGCTACATAACGTCCACAGGCACTGACAGTAAGACGAGGAATGCGGTGGTCAGCTGCCTGGCTAAGTGCCTGTGTGTTTATGCGTGTGCACACATTTTTTTTTGTATTTTTTACAATTATTCAACATCTAAAGGCAGTAGTAAGAGGCGCCCTCTTTTGAAAGGCAACATGATTTTTTTCCTTTAAAAAAAAAACAAAAAAACAAAGGCACAGGTAATGCCAGGATACAACACTGAGCCCTATGGAGCATTACTATTGCAACCTCTGTGGGGGATTTTTTGTTTTTCCTGATTAATAACATGATAAGCCAGTTAAAAAATGTATATAAATTTGTCATTAGAGTTCCCCCCAAATATATCACGCATTTGTAGGTAGGAGAACAGACTAGTGACTAGTGTACTCCTGATTCGTAATACAACTGTACACATGACTGCATGCAATCATGTCTAAAAGAGACCAATCTTCATGCACATTTCCTGTAAACGTGCATGTCTTAGCATGTTACCATGTAAAATTCAAGGCAATCGATATAAAAAATCAGGAAAATACCTTTCACAATTTAGGCTAAAGTGCATAGGCTGTTACACTGCTAATAAGGGCTTATCAATTATTAGTGCTGTTTGAAAAAGTCTCAAAATGTTAGAGTCAAAAGCCATAATAATGTTTCTAATAATACTCTTTAAAAAAAATCCGCAAAAAAAAAAATTAATAAAAATCCCAGAACTACAGAAATACATAATACAACCCCGTATGTTCTTAAAACCCAATCTTAGCAAAGGCAATACCAATAAAGCACACAGGTAATATACAAAAGACATCATTGCCTTCACCAACGAACACTGAACACAAACAGTATGGAGTTAAAAACGTCCACCTTTCTTATGGAAGAAAATTTACCATGCTACAAAATGTAAGGTTTATATAAATGCTGGAGTTTAGGAACAGTCATTCATGCACAACAGATCCAGACAGAAAATACGCAAAGGACGAAAAAAAAAAGTGTCCAAAAATCACCAAGGCAACACAGCGTTCCACCTTCAAGTACAGAAACACACTGTGTAAGAAGTAAACACTATTTTACAGTTGTTTTAACATCTTTTCTATTGAAGAGTACTGAGACAATCATTTAGAAGAGCGATTGTAAACCGGTGTATTAATATATAATCGCATATTAATTTGCTGCACGCAGGTTCATTTTAGATCACCAATTGCTATTTTTAATTACTGAATTATCTAAAATGTCTTAGCTTTTTCTAGGATCTAGCACAAAGGACCCCTCCTTGTGTTAAAGCATTTTGCTATTTCCTTCCATCCAAAGATCAGCTTCATTCACACATAGGCCTGCTGAGATTCTCTCACATATCTATTTCGGTAGCTGTTGATTATTTGAGCGTGTCTCTAGTGAGAAAGTCTTTCCACATCATATGTCTCCATCTAGCTACCAGCGGCACCTGGGTGCTGTCTCACGGAAGTGAAGAAGCTGAAAGCCAGAAATAGCAGAAAGTGAAAGGAAAAAAAAATCCTGTTTTAACATTTACAGAAATAGCACTCTTCAAACTAAGCTTTCACAATATAGCGCCTTCTTCAGCACAGCCCGATCACACCAACAGCTAACAAGTAACATTGACGTCTACGGTCTAGTCGGTTTTGATATTGTAACAGGCACGTGGCGATAACGATCACCAGATACACAGCAGCACAACTTGTATGAGAAATACTAGATACTTGATGTAGTGAGTAAAGCGGAGAGGTTGTGTCATGTTACCACATTAATACCACATCAGTAGAATATATCTGTAATACCACGAAGCCCATCTTCCATTTTGCTACAAGCCTTTCAACTGAAAGTCATAAAGCTTTTGGAAGAGAGAGAGAGAAAGAGAGAGAGAAAAAAAGGAAACAATCTTTTAGCCAACACCTTTGCTTGCTAAATATGCATGATTTTTTTTTTCATTGTTGTTGTTTAGGATTGTCACACAGAAAGTTAATAACATTAGCAAAAATACAACGGCCAGAAAAGAATACTATCACTGTGAGATTTAGTACTTCCAAGCACCATTTTCACTGCATCAAATGGAAAGTGAAGGTCTTGCTTTTGCAAAACAAAAGACACCACACTGACTGAATCCCGAACTTCTTTTTGTCTGCAGAGGTAGAACACAGCAGGTTAGGTTTGACTGAGGGAAGCTAATTTAGTTTTTAGCGAAAAGGAGAAAGGGAAAAACATGGCAACCTTGTTTTTGGTTATGTTGCAAGGGAGTCGATTTTAAACCATTTAAAACAGTAACAATAATTAAAAAAAGAAAAAAAAAGAAACAACACTGCGTCTAGTGGCTTGGAAAATTAAATGCAAGTAAAAAAAAAAAAAAAAACCCTAATCATTCCCCATACTTAAAAAAATGTTAATACTCCCACTGGCAGTGGTAAAAAAAATAAATCCCTAAATTAAGACCTCACTGTTATGTCCCCCCAACACCAGAATCATCTCTTTGGTGCTTTTTAGAGCCTTTTTAGGTTACCGAGCAGAGAATCGCATGCACCCTGTTTATTCAGTGTTCTGTTTCTGCCCACAGTCAACCTTAAGTGCCAGCAATAAAAATTCTTGGCCCTCATCGATCAACATTGCTTAGAAAAGGGTTAAACACTTTCGTACACACTGTAAAATTGTGATTCGTCAATGTGAGTATGCAGATGCACAAGTGTGGACTATAAGGCTGATTAATAAAAGCATGTGCTTGGTTAAATACAGACGCACCGGCAATCAACCATATATATATGTCTAAGCGTCACTCCAAAAGGTACTTTAACTTTCATGAACAAACAAATTCAGTTTTTTGAAAGAAACGCCTGTCTGAGGCGGAGATTTCACTCTGAAATGGGCCTTTGGGTAAAAATCATAATCTGAAAAAGAATCTGTACATGAACAGGTATAACAGGTATTGCATTTGTTCAGCATGTTCCTTGCTCTAATTTAGGCTTCAACTTATGCCATAAATCTATCAGTATTGTTTTGCGCTCCTTGCAAGAGCATGGACGAAAAACTAAGCAAATGCACATTTTGATACTGTATATCCCAGGTGCTGCATTGAAACATTCGTAAACACAATTTCTACATAGATGTGTTTGCAAGCAATGTTAATAAATGAGGGTCCTTGAGTACAGCTTCTCCAATAGAGCATTAGTGGAATTTCTTTTTCTTCTTTACTGAGAGAACAGGCAAAGGTTATTCATTACTGAGGCAAAAAGAATGTACTACAGCTTGTGTGGATTTACCTTTGTGGTTTACAAAATAATAAATCCCTGATGCTGTTTTAGGTGCTAGGTGTTTGTAGCTCATATATGCTGGATATTTTCTCCAGAAATAGGATTCACAGGAGAAGCTCATCACATCAGCACCATGCTCTATGCATGCTCGGGCGCCAGCGCCTAGGCTTGGTACTGGGGGTGGGGGGTGTGGTGAGTGGGGAAGCGTGGGTTTGTAGTTGTAGCACAAGAATAACAGTCTTAAAAGGTGAAGGCAGATCACTGCCATGAAGACATTCCCTATGTGGTGTCCCCCATGAGGCATCCAAAATTGCTGGATTAACACAGTGAAACACACAAGACAGAGTGAGAAATTCTCCCCTTCAGTTAATGAGATACAGACTCTTATGGGCCACAGCTGTTTGCCTCAGGCTTTGCATTAAACCTGACTTGAGAAGGGAGGGCAGAAGCACGAGGGTGAAGTAGCCCCAGACAAACGTCCATCAACCAGGACACAAAGATTGGACACAGACACGGGTCTTCCCAGGCTCAGCTGTGAGTCTTGATGCCGAGACGAGGTGAGCGATTCATGGTGTGGATGGTGGTGGCTGCACCCTCAGGAGATGTGAGGTGCAGAGGAGGATGGGTGTCTCCAGAAACACCAGCCACGTTTGGTGTGCTGCTTGCGCAGGATTTCTTCCTCATGCTCACGCTCCTTCTTTGAGCGATTGTAGCGGTCTTCCTCCTTGAGGAACCAGACAGGAGGCCAACGCTGCTTCTCAAAATGCTTCTGATTTTCTGCAGAAGGCAACAAATATGAAACATATAGACAAATATGATCTATGGGCAGGTTAGGGACAAGATCATCAGTGATGTATACGGCAGGTATTAGGTCTATACCTGGAGACATGGCCTTCATGTCTTTGGGGAATTTGCGACACACGCTGTTGTAGTTGGTGCAAATGTGATGGAGGCACCAGGTGGAGAGTTGTTTGGCATTGTGGAACTAAAGAAGACAAACAAAAAGTGATACACAATGCAGAATTGGCACAAGACATCAAACAGTGATTTCTAACAATGGGGCTCATTTGAAAGGCAATGACTGATCGTCCTTTGAACTGGAATTGGAGCGAGTTATGAATAAATGTTAATTTGGGGGATTAATGCGTTCCTTTTGTTATCTGGCTACTTCAGGATTCAAATCAGTGTACTTAACAGAATAATAGGTCCATCTACTCTGAAAATGGTTTGATAAGCCACAAAACTAAATAAAGATTACCTGGGCCAATTCTAGGTAAGCCAGAACCTGTCCGTCAATGTCCGCTCCTTTTACTGCCCACTGCAAGAGCTCATCAACCGCATGTTGCTCTGTGAATAATAATGCAACACAATACAAAACAATACCGCTGTTAATATTTTACATTAATTATAATGAATGGACTGAGGAGCATTGGAAAAGGATCATCTGGCTTGATGCAGTCCAGATATACCCTGTTCTAGAGTGCTGGGTGCATCAGGGTAAGAAGAGAGGTGGATGAAGTGATGCACCCATCATGCCTAGTGCCTACTGTACAAGCCTGTGGGGACGGTGTTATGATCTGGTGTTGCTTCTGTTGGTCTGCATGAGGGTGCAGGCTACGTCTTTATGTAGCCAAAAAAAAATTAGGTCAGCTGACTACCTGAATATAATGATAAAGAAGAATGAATAAAGAATTTCTTTCCCTTAATTGATTGATAGCATGGGCTTATTCCAAAATGCCAATGCCAGGATTCATCGAGCTCAAATTGTGAAAGGTTCAGGGAGCACTTCATATAAGTTTCATACATGGATTGTCCACCACAGAGTCCAGACTGTAATCCCATTGGGAATGTTTGGGATGTGCTGGAGAAGACCTTCGGTCCGACTCTCCCATCATCAACAAAAAATCTTGGAGAGAAATTAATGTGACTCTGGATGGTAATAAATATTGTGTTTATAAAAATGACACCACAGATGTAACCAAAGCAAAGGTCGGTTCAATAAAAATAGTGTCCAACCTTTTTGTTTGGGGGGTGGGGGGGTGGAGGGGCAGACATTGTATATAAATACATCCCATCTGGTTTGACATTTTGGTAAAATACCTTTATATCCTGTGGGGAAAGTGTTCTTTTGTTTTGTTTCTTTTTTTAAAAAGTGGACTTTTTAAATTGTCTCCTGATGAAACAAAAACTGAAGCAACTATTGGCAGAGATGACATTTCAAAGAACCTGTAAGAAACCCCAGGTATAGCCTACATACTTGTGTAAAACCACCACCATTTAAAGGCTCAGGAACCCTTTGCAGGTGTTATGGCTTAATTAGCTGAATCGAGTGGGACACTTTGAGCCCAGAATATTTAAGCTTTTAACAATAGTCTAATTTTGTGAGATTGTGAATTTTGAGCTGTAAGCCATAATCATCTCAATTATGACAAATCACGGTGTGAACTATCTTCCTTTGCATGTAATGAGTCTATCTCATATATTAGTTTCACCTTTTAAGTTGCGTTACTGAAATAAATTAACTTTTACACGATATTCTAATTTTATTCTAAGAGTTACATCTGTATAGAATCTAAATAAAGGTCAAAATAGTCTGTAATTAAACGGAGGTGGATGCAGTGTCTGTGCGTGCATATATTGTTACCAGTCAAAACTTTGGACACACCTCCTAATTCAATGGTTTTTGTTGTGCGATTTATTTCCTACATTCTAGAACAACATTGGAGATTTAAAACAATGAAATAACACGTACAGAATTGGGGAATTACAAGAACGGTTTGTCAAGTGCATTTGTGAAACCCATTAAGCACCATTATGAAACTCAGTGTACTAGTGTAGTGGTAGTATATACAGTATACATCAGGCTGAGATGACCAAATTGCTGGATCAGTAAAATCTATAGTAATTAGTTACGTGCTTAACTGTAAATGTTTTGCAGAATGCAGGAATAAGTCATATACCTGTAAGAGCCACAAGGCGGGGCAGGCAGAGACGGTTGGCTAGTATTATGAGGTCTATCGGCTCCAAGTCAGGACAAGGTGTGAGCAAGCCGCAGTACAGATACTCAAGCACAGCTCTCATACAGGCAGTACTGGTGTTGGGTATCGACACCTGAAGAAAAACATAAACAGGGGAAAAAAATGAACCAAATAAAACTGAATGCATTATTTGCCCAAATTGTGAAAAGATGAAGGGAAAATCTGTGACTGTTTATTCATAGCTCAACTCCAGCATATGGAAACTCAAGGGGCAAACTGATCCAGTAGTGAAGCAATCTGCTTTTCATCTCTCCTTGTTGATGCCTGCTTGGTCCTAGCACACACCCATAAGACAGGGCTTCATGCTGATAACCGAACATGAACTGTGAGGTGGTCAAGAGTGAATGAGAGTGGACATATGTGATAAATTAGGGCATAAAGAGAAATAGAAGGCCAGTGGCCTCTGCGAGGGGTCTTTCATCCTTCAACAGCACTGCATGAAACTGTTGCCATTCCTGATTCAAAGCCTGGGGCAAACAATCCTGTAGACTTGACGCCATTGGAGACATGCCCTCTGTACACACCACGGTGAAAAAGATGGCGCATAGACACCATGCTTTTGTCAGACAGAAGTGAAGGATTCTATAATGTTCCCATTTTACAACAACACCTTCAAAATCTCAATTAAACTCTATAGGCCCTTCATGGACCAGACATGGACCCCTTCATAAATTTTACTTCAATTTTAAGATAGTATAATCTGAAAATTATACTAGGCTGGCCCTAGGAACTTTCACGGATCACTTTCATTCCAGATCACACACAACTACAACATACTAAATGGTATGTAAAGTGCAACAACAAATAATGACAGCCTAAAAAATATGGCTGTACGGAGAAGATTTTTTTGGGACATTTTCTCCCGAATTTATTTGTGTCCAATTCCTCCCCGTCACTAGGGGGCTCCCACATTAAGGCTACTACTACCACTCAGTCGGGAGGGCCGAAGACTATCAAGTGTTTCCTCCGAACCATATGAGTGCCAGCTGACCTCATCTTTTCAAACTGCTCGCTCACGCATCATTGGGGGCGGCGTAACACACTCGGAGGACAACGGTATCCGTTTCTTCCGCTTGCGTGAGCTCACAGACGCCCCTGATTGGCTGTTGAGCCGTGATCAATGTGGGAGCACTAAGTACCAATCAGCTCTCTCTAGACCTCAGGCTGCGAGAGGTTACAGCATCACCCGGGAATCGAACTCGCAATCTCCCGATGATGGGCGAACGCTTTACCACTGTGCTAGTCAGACAGTTTACAAGATCAGATGTGCGGACGTGTCTCTGTTCAGCGACTGCTACCACTACCAGGTAATTTTAAAGAGATCGAGGGGCAGGCGGAGTTTCAGTCGAGCTCAAGGCTTGTGCTTATTCACTCTACATTACAGTGCACCAAGCCATGCTTACGCTGCATAGTTTTAAAATGAGGACTACACAGGATGAAGCGTAAGCATTTATGAGCTGAAAGTCTCAAGTTTCAAGACTAATTAAACGCCATACATTCTGCATCCCTCATGCATGCTTGCGCACTGTGTATACACACATACACTCTCTCCTTTTCTCTCTCTCATCGTTACAAGAGAAAGTGTAAATTCAGATGCTCTTATTTAAACTTGGAAGGACCTACAAACAATGGCATGCATACTGAACTCCAGCAAATCAAGAGGCGTCTTCAGATAGTTATCAAAAAGTCTTCTCTTCATGCCGTCATTCCTCCCCTTGGTGCCATTCACACCTTTTGTGAATAAAAAAAAAAGAAGAGTTTTTAATTGCCTCTGGATGTGCCTTTTTTAACAGACCAGAATCTTCCAATCAGTCTGCAGAACAGAATCTTTCACTTCTCCTGGCACCATGAAGACTTATCATGGATGACACCAGGATTATCATGCCTCTGGAATTGGCCTGAATTCATGTCTTTAGAACTAAAAGTATGACTGGACATGATTCTGTGACGATAATTAACTCATACTCTCTTGAAATACTGCAAGGGGGAAAAAAATGCATAGTCATGCAGGGTGGAGACTGAAGATCTGCCGGATGACTGAAAGTCAAAGAAGACAAGGTGAGGGGAAAATTAGATAACAGAATAGCCCAGGGGTCCTTCTGAAGCCTCGGGGTGCCCCACATCTCCCTGACTAAGAACTAATTAGCAGAATGTCAGCCTAACCGTGGCCTCTAATTACAACTAAAGGGCAGAGTTAAGATGTTAAGTAGTAGTGCAGGAGGTAGCATCCAACACAATAATTCAACAAACTGTCTGGATGTTTTTAACAAGAGTAAAAAAGTACAATAAATTAATAATTTAGAAATCTTTAAAAAGATATTTTTATAATTTAAGATAAAAAGCAAATACGATATAATTAAGACTATTTATGCTTTACAATTAGTACAATTTGTCTTGAAAGACGTTTAAAAATCTTATACTTGGTTTGTTCTAATCTTGTATTAAGAATTCATATTCATCTGACTAGCTTCAAGATATTTCACTTGCTAAGATATTACTTTTTGCAGTGAGTGCTTTAGTCATTTATTCCGTCCAGTGCTCTCTACTCCTCATCTATACACTCTGCTCAGACAGATCAGATTACAAAGCTTCAACTTTCACCATTGAAGCCTTAATAATCTCATTGTTATCTACTATACCTAATTAGCAATATAAAGCCCCAACAATAACACTTCGCCGGGTGCCCTGAGTAACACTGATTATCAATTATATATCAGTAAACTGGAGACAGGATCATCGGCATCCAAGGTCTATTCATGCGTGTGGGAAGTGAAGGCTAGCCGGTCACTAGAAGGTCCGATCCCACAGCAAAGCCGACATAGCACAAACTGCTGAATATACCTATTGAAAAGTTCTCTGATTTAGAGAGACCCTACATTGCAACTTATAGCACTTTAAAAATGTTCTGCTAATATCCAGATACCACAGCACACCTTCAGAGGTTTTGTGTCTTGAGTTCCTGTCTCGAGGGGTCAGAGCTGTTTTATTGGCACAAGGGACTCCTAGATGGCTTTAATGTTCTTAATGTTATGTCTGGTGAGTATATCTATGTTGGATTTCCCATCAATTTTTAGAAGCTAACAGTGACTAGACACTAGTGTTAAATTATTAAAAATTGGGTTTATTTTTATAGTTTTTTTTTCTTTGTAGCTATCCAACTTTGTTAGCCATTGCCCCCTTTGACATCAGAGAGACCAACATTCAGTATCTTCTTACAGAAATAATAATAATAATTAAAAAAGTACACCACAAGGCAACAAATTAGCTCTAGAATCTCTTAAATAAATCACAAATATTTCACTATAAATATATACATGTTTCAGGGTGGACTTTTCTGTTTAACAATATTGCCTTTACAGTACTATACGGCAATGTTGAAATATATTGATCTGCAAGTATTATAATTCAGTTTTTTGTTTATACAGTATATTGTCACTGGAATTCATTCATGAATTCATCTTCTATACCGCTTATCCCGTGCACAGGGTCACTGGGGCCTGCAGACTATGACACGAGATGGGGTACACCCTGGACAGGGTGCCAAAGCATCACAGGGCACACATACACACACACACATACACATGTACACAAAATTGGCATTTTGGGAACACCAATTAGCCTAATCTGCCTGTCTGTGGACTGTGGGAGGATTTCACTCAAATGAAATTAATTATTTAGCAAGTCACTATAAAAAATGCCAGAGAGGATAATTTAAATGTTAGGACAGACTGTCACAACCCACAATCAACTTCATGCACCCGATTCTTACTGTTCACCGTCATTCCTTTCACTTCATCTGACAGGTTTTCACAGTTGAGCTTTCAAGCTACCACTCAGTCTCTCACTAATCAACTCTGCTGTCTTGAGCGCTGGTGCCGAGAAGCGTTTTGATGCCTGACTGTGGGCCATAGCTGCACAGAGCGGGCGTTCACACATGGTGCAACCAGGGGAAAGAGATGTGCATGCTGAAGGGTTCAAACTTTGCTTCATGAAGTTAAGGGTAGATGCAAATGCTGACAATATTAGCACACTTCATTATACGTCAAATCTTAAATAATATCTGCAATGCCGTCTGCCTTGGAGAAAAGAAAAACTTGCTATTTTTGTTCGGCCTAAAGTCCTTTTTCTATGAATCCCAAAGAGAAACATGAGTGTGTTTTATAAAAAGTCTAAAATTAGAGAAGTGTCACAGATGTGTGAGTGTTGCAGGGTTTTTAAAAATAGACCAGTTCAGCTTGAAAGGCCTGTGTTGCCCAAACTGAAACTGTGTCAGTGAGCTACTTAAATTTTTTCAGTTCTATTTAGGGACTACTTTTATGACTATTCTGTTCATTGGTGACTATGTACAGTATGAATTAAAGGACGCTCCTAGGCTGTCGTGGCTCTTATGGCCACTGAGTGGCATTGCGCCTGCTTATACAGAACACTTGCGCTCGGCTTGACAGAAGGCCCAGAACTATTGGAGCTCATTCTATAAATAGTGTCGTGTGTTCACCATAGTCAGATGTCATGCTTGTTTGCGCCACACGACCTCAAACAATGCTGTGCTCACTGTTTACGTCTAGCTTTGTGTCACTGTTGTTTGCTAGCGTATAGCTTACCACACAGTGGTGCAAACAGCATGTCGGAAAGGACAAGTGGAGAGCTCGAAAAAGTTTGTGGCGAGAAACTAAAACTCTGTGACCTTTGCGGGTTTAATGCTTGAAGAACTGAAGTCAATGTCATTATTTTATTTTTTTTTCTTATACAAAAGATGACTATGTTTCGCAGTTAACTATTTTTCACAATTGGTGTTGCAATATACTATATTAGTATAAGTTAAATAATAATTAAAAAAACTATTAATGCACAGACTTAAAGTATCTGCTTTTATACGCATTATTACATAAGTAAAATATTTGTTAGCACCGTCACCTTGCACCTCCAGGGTCTGGGTTTGATTACCCTGTGGACGGAGTTTGCATGGTATCCCCGTGCTTGGTGGGTTTCCTCCAGGGACTCTGGTTTCCTCCCACAGTCCAAACACATGCAGACTAGTCTAATTGGCGTTCCCAAATTGCCCGCAGTGTGTGAATGCGCGTGTGAATGTTGCCTGGAGGTCCTACTGCAGTCGTAAGATGGGAATAAACACGATGGTAACCACCATTGGTCTGCACGGTCCCTAGTTGGACTACAGAGGTTCCTAGATGGATGGATAGAGGTAAAATATTTGCATCTTAAACCTTATGATAAAATAACTGCAATGAAATGACCCTCAAGAATAAGTGCATTCAAAGTGGACAAGTTTAATAGTAAGGCAGCTCTGCTGATCATTACACACCTTGTTGAGAGCTGGATTGGATTTGTTAATGCGTTTTACTGCGATACCAGTAAGTGAAGTAGGCCATTCGTTTTTACCCATGAAAACTAAATGCTGCTTCACAACGATTAAATGCTTCCTGAAAGGTAACAGCCCACTAATGACTGGAGCTAATACACTTATTTAATATTTAATCTTACTTAGATGCATCCACTGACTGAATATGTGCCATGAGACCCAGCACAGCTATTTTGTTCTCCACCACCTCACATTGCTCTTTACATGTCCTTTCAGCAAATGCTGTCAGAATAAAGAAGTGGCCAGCATCTCATTTCTTGCATTGGTTCCCGGTCTGGCTGTAAGTTTAGCTCCCTGTAGTGCCGGTAACACTAGACAAAGTTTTTAATCTGTCGCTCTTCAACGTGCCAGGATACCTCGAGCTCCTTCACTGACTCTCTCAGGTCAGTACAGTCCTGGAGCCTGGCCCATGAGGAGTTTATCTTTCCAGAAACTGAAATGACAGCTAGTTGTCCATTTTTTAAAAAAAAAAGGAAGTTATGAAAAGGAGAGTTCTAACTTGATAATTATAAGATTCATATAATATAATTTAGTTCTACACTGAGAAGCTGATTGTGTTGTTCACGTTATTAGAAATTATAACGTTTTATAACACAGAGTCAGGACACGTAATGACAATAATGATGAACTAAATGAATGTGCGCTATAGCTCATAACAGAAGTGTGTTATTGTGGCTTATCTCATGCCTGTTATAGCATCTGCATGAACAGACTTGCTGGGAAAGGAAGTACGTTTTCAGGTCAGGAAACACCGCAACACACAACTTCCTGTCAACTTTTTACCTCGGCTATGCGTCAAATGCCACCCACTTTATACTGTTCCTAGCTGATTCAGCACAGCTTACATAAGAAAACAATTGACCTTTCAAAGAAAAACAGCTTGACACCCATATCTATCAGATTATTATTAATAAAATATATTAGTTAAAACCTGCCCTAATTACAACAAGGTCAATTGTGCATCTCAAAACCACCTGATCACATACATGCTGTAAACTAGGTTCACCTCTGGGGCATCTGTCGAATTGGTCTCCTTCTTAATCACTTTCAAAAGTTATAGCAAAACAGGCCAAAAAAAAAGTATATACTGTATATATACAGTACTACAAAAAGATGAGATGAAGTGGATGAGTTACTGATATTGAAATCTCGCTCTCAGCAGTGTTTTGGGAACTTCAAAGTCCGCATGAACAGACAAGACGCAGACGCCTCTTCTTTCCGTCCAAGAGATCTTCAGACAGCTAGACACAATGCAGACACCTCAGCAAGCAATTCAGTGTGCGTGTATGCTCCTACTGTTCCATCACCTCCTCTCCTTCACATTGTTTTTGGTCAATTTGCCCAGTTTTTTTTGGGTTGCTTTGTCAAGTGCAGCAGGATGCACCACTCATCTGTGTAGAAGTGATGGTTTCTTGCTGATGGCATTGCTATGTGGGTCAGGTTGCCATGGCGGTAACCTCATTTCAACTACCTGTGCTAGTTACCTTTAAGGATCTTATGCAGCCCTTGAGAATTATATTTTAGTATCAAGGGGCAGTCAGTGAAGTCACTGGAAAGTTGGGGAAAGTAAAAGTATGGATTTTCAGTGTAATTGTTAACCAATGTACATCAGGATGACTGAAGAAAAACGTGTACATGTTACCTCTTCTGATCATGTCATGCACCGACATACACAGCCGGATATTAAAATCTCAGCTCACCTCTTCAATGTAGCTCTCCATGAAAGACCCACGGAACATGGCCGCCATCCAGTCGCAGCTGGAGATGAGCAGGGGCTTGTGGGCTGGTAGGTAACCATCGTCCAATTGGAACACCACATCTAAAACCATTCGGAAAAGAGCACACATCTTGGCGTGTGTCACAGAGTCGGGGCTACAGAGGGGGAAGACAAACAAACACAGAGAGACAGACGGAGAGACAAATAGACAGACAAACAAATAATAAATAGACAGATACACAGGGCTAATAAGAAGACCGAGAAATAGTGAGGAGGGGCCTGGCACTCGGGGCTAAAAATGAGTATAGATTTCCTTCGAGTTGCACAGTCTGAGATGTCATTTTAATCTCTGAAAATCTGCACAGTGTATTTTTTGCTAAGCTAAACATATGCATAAGCAGTTTTGCAAAGAGCCACAGGCAAATGTCAAGGCATGCAAATGTCAGTGCTCATGTCATTATTTTAAGTTAATAGTCTAGAACTGCTATATGAAAAAAATAACTGATAGCTAAGTATTAAACTAATAATAAATTATAATAGGTATTTCGAATGAAATTATGTGGAAGAGTTTTGCCAAATAATTCAGTGTCCGAACAATACACGGCAATACAGTGCTGTGATTTTTAAAAAATATATATTTTTGCATATTTGTCCCAATTAAATGATTCAGATTAATCACCAAATTTAAATATTACACAGAGATAACCCGAGTAAATACAAAATGCAATATTTAAATTATGATTTCATTTATTAAATGAAAAAGCTGTCCAAACCTCCATGGCCCTATGTGAAAAAGTAATTGCCCCCAAATCTAATAACTGGTTGTGCCGCCCTTGGCAGCACGAACTGCAATCAAGCGTTTGCGATAACTGGCAGTTGGGTGTAACGCGTTACAAAGTAAAAATCTAACGCGTTACGTCCGCCATTTAATTACTTAGTTACTTAGTTATTTTTTCAAAAATGTAATCCATTATTCAGACAATTTATGTAATCCGTGAGTCATTCCCAATCCATTTGTGTGTGTGTGTGTGTGTGTGTGTGTGTGTGTGAAAGTCATCCATCAAGCCCCGCCCCCGATAACCCGCCCCCTCTGTTATTCCTGCTGTTATACCCCTATTTCACCTATGCGGTTTGACTATGCGAGGACCGACGCGTGGAAAGATGGAAACCTAATCACAGCGCCAAAACTTGTGGTGAATCATGATGAACCGTACTTACGGCCACAGCGCGAAACTGCGTAGGTGAGATAGGGGTATTAGTAGTTAACAGATTATGGGCCAAACTTCGCTGAGTGATGATGGTAGAATAATTATAAAAGGTCTTGACTAAAACAACATGCATGAGGAATCACAAAGGAGTTTTCATTTTCTGCAATGGAAAAGTTAAACTTCAAAGTTAACTTTAACTAGTTACTTTCATCAGAAATTTATCTGATTACTTTTTGAAGACAGTAATTTTGTAATGTAATTACTGTAGTTACGTTTTTTAAAAGTAACGTCCCCCAACACTGATAACTGGCAATGAGTCTTTCACATCGCTGTGGAAGAATTTTGCGCCACTTTTCTAAGCAGGAGAGGGTTTTTGAGCATGAACGGCCTGTTTAAGGTCATGCCACAGCATATCAATCATATTTAAGTCCAGACTTTGACTAGGCCACTCTAAAACCTTCATTTTCTGAGACATTTAGAGGCGGACTTGCCTGTGTGTTCTGGATCATTTTCTGGGAAGAATTACTTTTTCACACAGGCCCAGGTAGGTTTGAACAGCTACTTTCCCTTAATAAAAAGAATTATGACTTAAAAACGGCATTTTGTTTTTACTCAGGTTATCTTACCGTAATATTAAAATTTGTTTAATGACCTGGATCATTCAAGTGTGCATTAAAAATGCAAAAACACACAAAAAAATCAGGAAGGTGGGGAAATACTTTTCACAGGACTGTAAGTATGTATCCAGCATCTTGAAAATAATATAATTTAGATCTGAGAAAGATTTTTTGCCATTAAAATATCGTTCCACTAAGATCAACATTAAGATCAGTAATATAAACTGAAGAGGCTGCATGGTTAGTCATTTGTAACAAGTCACAACTTCACACCTAAATTCAACATTACATCTTTCATTTGTGCCCTGGCTTTCTGGTGCCCCTCCAGATACTGTATAATGTGCACCAGTCATCACTGATACTGTTCACACAGCAAGCGTGAAAAGAAGGAAAAGCATCTAAAACAGACAGTTAGGAGAGATTAAGGATGGCGCTGGACGAACAGAGAAGTAAATTAGTGAGACAGTGGTGTAGAGGAAGATGGTTAATGTCATTCATGACGTTAAACAAAGACACACATAAAATACAAGACATGACTGACACAAATAACACTTAGCACATAAATAACATCACCCATGTTCACAGGTCACACAATGGATCAGACAGACTCAGTGACAAATATGAGAATCAGATTCTACTCTGAAACATACATAAATATGATATAATAATATAAAGAAGTTAAAATACATCTCTAGAAGACATTGTGAGCAATTCTATTCGAATTCAACTACTGTAGTATAGGAATCAAAATAGAACTGCGAGTTTGACAAGTGAACTTAGTCACATTTATATATGAAATGATTCTACAAGTGGTTCATGACTACAGACTAGTAGTAGATGTTATATGACAAATACATAACATCATACTTACCTTCAGTGGCAAGAACATCTACAGTAACAGGCAAACTGATTTAAAACGAAAATACGATTTTGTGACAAAACATGAAGTTGGAGAGGAAGCCAAACGTCAGGTGCCTACCAGCGAAGGTGCCTTTGCTCAGGCACTCTTTGATTCGGTTGGCCCGGCGCACATGGAAGGCTTTGGTGATTTCCTGGTTCATGAAGCTCTCACGGTTCAGCACGTTGGCCACCATCATGCGCAGATCAAAGACCTCCAGAAGCTCAGCAATAGTGGCCACCTGCATCAGGTCACTCCGGCCTTCATCTAAGTGACCTGTGTACAGGTACTGCAGCACCGCCTGAGCAAACGCCAGAGACAAACCTCAGCAGTTCTAGAAATATACCTATAAGGCTATTTTCTTATACAAAGCTTTTTAATTGCTTGCAATTGCATATTTATATGAATTTTTTCTAAACATCATGCTAATAAACTGACTGTCTCTGTATAGGACTATTATGAAGACAAGGATAAAAAACATTGCATCTTAATATAATAAAAAATCCATTCACAAATATCTGGTTTCTTAAAAAAAAATCTACGTAAAAAAAATAAAAAATGCAACAATATACTGTATGTTCTTGGCATCTAAAATTTTCACGACAATCTTTAATTTAAGAAATTGTTTTTAAAAATGTATGCATTCATTGGGGAACTACCACATTGTTCTTTTACTTGATTTGGAATTTTGTGCAGGAAATATCAGTTATTCTGAGATGGGTAAAGAGTTTATATATATTTATATATATATTATGATCTAATAAAATTGTATTATTATTATTATTATCATCATCATCATCATTACCGAGCTATGGCTTCCAGTTTAAGGAAATTGTTCCTTACCCTGAAAGGTGCCTCCTGAATGAGTTCATCCATGGACACAACTGTCATGAGTCTTGGTCGACCTGTTACTGGGTCATCCACCCTTTCCAGGTACACACCAAGAAACCCCCGGCCCCATCCTGAAAGTGGGCGGCCAGTCCCCAGGAAACCCAGAGAATACTGGCCCCTGGCTGGGAGGGCGTTATCACTTTGGGAAGTCCTCAATGAGCCCTGCTCCAGCAAAAGCAGTCTCCTGCTACCTTTGGTCCCCCCATCACCATCTTTATCAATATCAAGGCTCTTGGCACGTCCTGCCTGCTCTTTGGCTCCTCTTCGGCTTTGCTCCTCCTCCTCACCTCCCTCCAGAGTCTCATCTGCTTCCGTGTTGTCCTCTGCAGATCCTAGGTCCATGGTGAACAGGTCGTAGAACTTGGAACAGGAAGTGGCTAGGTAGACTTTATGAGCAAAAACACGAATAGCACCACCTTGGAGAAGGAACAGGACATCTGAGCATAACGGCTGGCAGAAAAGATAGTCGGGGCCTTTTCCATCCATGGGAGGTGGGTCAGGGATACCTACTACGGGCCGCGGGGGTCTGGGAGGCAAAAATGGGGCCTGAAGAAGAGGACGCTGGACCTTCTTTAAATGCGACTTCCAGAACTGAAGGTGGCGACGAGAAATCAGTGCTGCACGGATGGCATTGTCAAAGACATCCTTGACACCAAACTGGGCGACAATGCTGGTCTCGTAATAGGGCACCCCTAGCTCTTTAGCCACCTCATGACCTCGTTCTGGTGGAAGGATGTCAGTGGGTTTTATAGGTCTGATGATGGGAAAAGTAAAAAGTTAGTTAAATTCAAACACAAACAAAACAAATATTGAGAAGGTATTAAGAGAATTAAAGATTTGGGTCATACTTGGCCAGGGGCCTACGGGCTCGGTTCACTGCGTCTAAGTCAGCATAACGTAGGTCCAGCTGACAGCCCACCAGGATGATAGGGGTGCGAGGACAGAAGTGCTTAATCTCTGGGTACCACATAGTACGGACGTGGCGGAGGGAGTTTGGGTTAGCCAAAGAGAAACAGAGCACCACCACGTCAGACCTAAAAATAAAAAAAAGCACTATTATGATTTTGTAAAAATATGCATTGTTTTTTTGTTTTTTCTCCAGATGTGAAATATTCACACAGACATTGCCTTGATACATATTTTAATCATTGTGTCTGGGCTCATTTTGTTGTGACTCAGTGTATGAACAAAGATAAGATAATAATCATGAATAATAATGAAAGTATGTTGGGCAAAAATACCAATGGAGTGTTTGTGCAAATAATGATTTCACTCTAGGCTTTAATTATACCTTTTTTTTTTTTCAATTTTTTTTTTTAACAGAGGCTTCCCTGTTCCTCCCTGAGACACAAATTAATGAGGTGCTCACAAACACTCGTGTGCATGCTGCCAGGCATTAAAAGGGACATTCCACTTTATTCTGTTTTTCCAGTCATTGTCTATCTTGCAGCCTCACCATGTGAGACATAAACATAAGTACATAAATCTTTGATTTTTATTATTATTTAATTCTGACTCAGCATGACTGAACAACATGGTCTACCCTCAATTGTATTTAAAATTAAATTGTTTCTTTCAAAATGATGTGATTAAATCACTGCATGGCATTTACACTCACTTGCTGATAGGAATTCCAATTAACACTCAGTCAAAGCTCATTATGAAGCTCAGGGTGCTTTTAAAAAAATCTATATTAACATGCACATATGAAAGGTCTGAGTTAGTGACTGACTGACTGCAGAGGTCAAGATTCTCACACACATCTGTGAACGAGTGTGTGATGGAGCCTGTGTGTGAATGACATTCAAACCATATGTCATAACAAAACACAAATATATACACGTGAAACTCGAAAAATTAGAGCTGAAGTATTAGCTGAATCAAGTGGGACACTTTGAGCCTAGAATATTGAACCTTTTCACAATATTCTAATTTTGTGAGATTGTGGATTTGGGGTTTTCAAGAGCTGTAAGCCATAATCATCTCAATTATAACAAATCACGGCTTGAACCATCTTGCTTTGCATGTAATGAGTCTATCTCATATATTAGTTTCACCTTTTAAGTTGCATTACTGAAATAAATGAATTTTTGCACAATATTCCAATTTTTCGAGTTTTACCTGTACCTGACAACAGAAATTATTTAAAAAAGGGCCTCTGAGTGGCGCAGTGGTAAAGTGCTTGCCCTATCATCGGGAGATTGCTGGTTCGGTTCCCGGGTGATGCTGTAACCTCACGCAGCCGGAGGTCTAGAGAGAGCTGATTGGCCGAGCTCTCTCGCAGGGGAGGGATGAGAGGGGCTTCGTGCTCCCACATTAATCACGGCTCTACAGCCAATCAGGGGCGTCTGTGAGCTCGCACAAGCGAAGGAGCGCATAGCACTGTCCTCCGAGTGCAGCCGAGTACACCGCCCCTAACGGTGCATGAGCGAGCAGTTCGAAAAGATGCAGTCGGCTGGCGTCACGTGGTTCGGAGGAACAAATAAAAAGCAAAAAACAAAGTAACATGCATTAACTTGTACCATCTCAGAGCACCGAGTCTGAAGTTATTTCATGTATACATAACAGATGGAGTCATTTCATTGGGAACTGCTGCTCTGCATGTTGTAACTTATTTAATATTTAGACTGGGCTTAATGGAGTGAGGAGGAATGTGTTTAAAGTATGGGCTGTTACGCAAAGCTTGTGAGGGACTACACTTTCCACATTGTTACTATTAGGAAGTTGACAAGTTCCACCTGAGGAAGTACCCTGGCTCCTGGCCAGGCAAGAAGTAGTACCCGGGCATTATCTGTCTCCTCATGTATTTGATGGTTAAACAGAATTGTTTACCAAATACAACACCCACCAGTGGGTTCTTCTAGGAATTTCCCTCACACAGATTTGATTCTCAAATGCAGCGATAAACACTGGCCACCGGCCAAGGCGGGTTGCATGTTGGGTAACGGTTGATGATTTGGTGCTGTGTTTCCACAACAAGATGGAGACGTTAACAGCGTACTCTACACACAAACTCCTGCCCAGGCGGAACAGCTGAGCTGGCAGTGTGACTTGTCAGAACCAGAACAGTATGCTTGCACTTTGGACATGTCTGACCAACAAACGTGCAGCTAGGAAAAAAATGATGACAGATGTACATTGCGTATTTGCAGACAAACAAACAAATCGCACAGGATGTCACAGGACTGATGAGAACAATAATTAAATGAATGCTCCAGCTATGCCGATCTTTATCTACAACATCTGTTTCCATGGAAAATAAATGACATGTTTCCTAGTAATTAGGAAATATATACTAAGAGACACCCTAAACACTAATCCAATACTGTTTAACTCTGACATCCTGCCCCTTGGAAAAGCAGGTCTTGCGCTGAGCCAAAAATATCCATACTGATCTACAGATCCTTTTATAAGAGCCTCCACACAGCCCAATCAACAGGATAATGTTAGCAGGCAAATCCTTGCAAGCCTACATGGATCATTTGGTTAAGGAATGAGGTTAAGACGAGGTTGGACTGAGGATGGAGTTGTTGTGTCAAGTGGCAATGCTGGTTCTTGGTGCCTGAGGAAATAGGTTTACTGTATGTTAAATAATGGGTTTACTGACCTGCCATAAGCAAACCGCCTGTCTTTATGGTGGTCTCCGAAGGTGTCCCACAGCCTGAGAGACACGCTGACTTCATCCACCACATCTCTAGATCTTTCCAACACCTTGTGGTAAGAGACAATTATGTCTATTTATTTATGTGAAAAAACCCAGACATGTATGACCATGTATTTTTAGTATATAACAGAGACTTGGTGTAGAATAAGTACAACATACAATTTTGATAATGCTGAATATGTACGTTAACACATAATATATATATATATACGTATATGATCAAGGAAATTTAAAAAAAAACAATCCTAGAAAAAAAAAGTGAAAAAGGAAAAAAAGGGGGGGAAAAAAAAAAAAAAAAAAAAACTTTTTTTTGTTCCTCCCATGTTGTTGTGACAGTTTTCATAATTTCCATAGCAAATGGAGCGTTTCTTTTTTTTTTTTTTTATTAACCCCAACCCCCTCCTTTTTAATTTTGGGCTTTAGGACCAGCAAGGGCAGAGTAATTTTGTATGGACATACATAACTATGCATAACTCTATGCTCTCTGCCCCTAGAAAAGAAAAAAGTAAAAAGGAACTAGATACAATTCCTGGAGAAGCTGTGAAGTAAGGACACAATGGCACCCTGCTTTTCCTGAGCAAAGCGTTGAAATGGATCGTATCTAGCCAATATGGTTACAAAGATATGAGTCTGTATACTGCTTGTGTGTGAGGGTGTGAGTTAAAGGGGCATGGCTTGATCCTCTTGCTGCACCCGCCCCTCCCCTTACACGCAAAACTCAAAGGCAGAGAGAATGTAATAAGCAGAAACTTTAAAGTGAACTGATTCATGCATTTCTATCGGAGGAACCATAGGTTCTAGTTTGGAAAAGTTTGGAGTGTGTGTGTGTGTGTGTGTGTGTGTGCATCCACTCTACTAACACCATTAAAGTCTATAGAGTAATTTTTTGCACAGTGATTTCAAGGACATTTTTGAAGGGGTGATTATTTTGATCGACATGAAGTAAAGTTTTTAAAGCCCTTTAATGTACCATGTCTCATTTTCTGATCAGACCCCCCCCAAAAAAAAGAACGTGCCAGGAGTAAGGGGATCAAAGTTGTTTGGCACGGGTACCAAAAAACGATCCCTATGACTTGAAAAAAGTGTGTTTGCTTTTAAAACCACAGGACCTAGTCTGAAATCGGAAAAATGGGAATTTTGGCAATTTTGGCAAAACCGTTGGTCAGATCACGGAAAAGCACTAGCATGAATGCCACAGTGGGAAGGAACGATGGTGCCAATTTTCAGGGCCATCTAACCATTCATGCAACTCACATTTTTCTAGAACGTTTTATAAAAAATATAAGAAGAAGAAGAAGAAAAAGAAGAGGAAGAAGAAGATAAAAATAATTGGACTTTGGAAAAGAAAGTAAAAAGAAAGAAAAAAAAAAAGAAAAAAGAAAAAGAAAAGAAAAAAAGAAAACAGAAAAATAAATAAATGCCTGCAATACCTGAGGATTATGCATTATGCATAATTACATTATTACTGTGTAATTGTCATAAGTGGAAGCCACCCGCTTCATGTCCCATTGTTTTCTCGCGAGACGTAACAATAAACGCATATTATATCTGTATACATTCCAATATGTTGTACAGACGCCTCAGGTCTACCCACCTCCTGGCACACACGGTACTGGTCGATGGCCCACACGGTTGGCACATGGGTGGCAAGCAGCTGGTACTGCGTGAGGGTGGCATTGCAGGCACGAGCACAAATAAGTCGGGTTTTGCCCACCGCGTTATCACCCACCACCACGCACTTTATAGTCTCCACATTAGGCCTTTCATAGTCTGTGTCTATCTCCATGGAGAGGGCCCTGAGAGAGAGAGAGAGAGAGAGAGAGCGAGAGGGGGGAAAAGGA
>JAQMYK010000014.1:13879906-13899011 GCA_030014345.1 Clarias buthupogon | reverse complement strand
CCCCCCACAGCAGAGATGCAATAAGAGTTATCATAGGAAAGCAGTGGATATAAATATACGTCTCTACATTGACACATACAGTAATTATTAATTAATACTAATTTATCTGTCAATATAAATGATGACTAAATGATGGCACCATACGTGTGCTTAAAATATTAATACGGGTGCTGTTTCATATCTCCAAGTGAAAGAACAAAACAGCTCAGAGAAGGGGCTTATACACCCCTCCCAGGAAGCAACATAAACATTCTTTATTTCAGCTTTCCTTTTTTTTCCTGACTGAGACGGCAGACTTCCTGAGGATCTGTGAGAGACGATGCTTCTAACAGAGACCAAAACCCAGTGGCAGAGTTTATTTTGGAAAAGTACGCAAGAGTCCCATCTGCTAACGTGGACTACATGAAAGCCCGAGCTTTTGTGCGCACGCTCACACACACACTCCCTCTCACACACACTCTCTCTCACACACTCACTCACTTACACACTCACTCACACACACACACACACACACACACACTCACTCACACCTACTTAACTCCCCAGGCATTAATCCACACTAAGACAAGGGGAAAAAAAAAAAAAAAAAAAACATTACCTACTTAAAGGATGCTGTAAGATTTTGCGACTGAGCAGCATAGAAGTACATGCTGTAAGCTAATAACCATGACAACAACAACAAAAAAGGGCTTTGTAGATCTGGACATGATTAAGCAACGTGAGCTAGTCAGAAAGGTATCTTATTCCAAAAGAAACGATCCGAATGGGCGATAAAAGTGTGGAATGCAGGAGATGAGAACTGTTAAGTGTGTATGACAAGCCTAAACACACCTCCATGAGACAGTAGGAAATGTCTTGTGTTCAGAAGGTAAAATGAAAACATGGTGATTCATGATATTACAAAAAGACTCAAAATCACTTTGCACATTGTAGATCCTTCTCCAGACTCACAAATGTCATTATCCAGACAGCCATTCATTCATTGACATTCCTCCGCACTAAATTCCTCAGCTCCATACACCTTCAAAGCGTCCCTCATGCAGGAGCGAACAAAGCGCTCGCTTTCCGTTCAGCAAAGGATACGGCGATCTGCATTACAAGCGCTACAGCGTTCAGCAACCCGGCTCTGACAGTATTCCTAAAAAAAGCATCTATGAAAGATTGATAAAGCTGCTGCTTATTATGCCGTTGACAAAGACGTCATTGCTGTGACCTGCTATGCCAAGCTGGGGGGGGGTGTCTAAAAACAGCTCCTATTCAGAGGGACACATGAGCCATCTTTTCAGCCGGCGTGTCCCGCCCGTCTCATCTCTCAAGGAGGAGACGGCAGGACTAGCATCGTTAAGGCTGAAAGAAGAAGAATGCAGGGAAAGAAAGACACACCGCTCTTCGATAAGATGTACAGTAATAAGTTTTTCAGCGTACATTAGTACTCGTCTAAATTGTCTCGGATTTCTTTTATACGGCTCGTGTATCGCATTAAATCAGTCTTCAGTTTCCTTCCAGGATTTAATCAGAGACGATAACGGGGATGGTCAAATGGCGTAAAAAATGTCAGAATATTTGAAAATATTTTCACGACATTGTGGCGTTAACTATCAAAAACGGGTGTTTCCACATTTTTTAACATTTGTTTTTTTGTTTATTGAATTAAAAAATTGCATATCATGGAAACGAGCAAACACTAATAGAAAGGGAAAAATCTTGGTACATATTCTGCTTTTTACAAACAATTAAAACTCATTAGACATCTTATTTAAATGTGGACAATAATATCTTGGGTAATTACGCTCAACTTTTTCATTTCTAAAGTACAACCCCTTTATTATTAAATTGTCATTAGATTTATAGAGATTATAATCATTGTAATAATGGTGGCTTGTGATTTTCCACCACTGTAATGAAATTAGAAAATCATGGACCCCCTGGTTAGACATTTAACTGCTTTAAGAATCAATTCGTAGCCGAAGAACCCTCGAGGGAATGTGAAGAAATTTACTCTTTAAAAAAAATTTTTTTTTTATGTGTAGGAGGAAGCAGCCTACCTTGATGTTTTTATTCCAAAGTACAGTACAGCCGTTTCACCTGTTGCTCGAAGTCAACAACAACAAAAAATTCTACTTTGCTCATATAGGACAGTTGCCAACTGACAAGGATCAACGGTTAACTTGACTTTATGCTAGTCATGCAATCTCCAGATAAACTTACCTTTGACCCTTGGCACAACCTAACATTTAACACCTGTAGAATGATGGAACTACGGGTGTGTTTTTCCATTTAACTAAAATGTGCCAAAGAAAAAGGGAAAAATAAAGCTCTTCACTACAACACTATACGCACTGACAAGTCCAGAAAAGAGGAAAGTCATGCTGTGCTATGTAATGGTTCCTTTTAATCCTGGACCACTTAATCAAGCACTCTGGTCTTTTTCTGATTTAGTGCTTATAAACCAAGATGCACATAGTAGCTGTGTTTAGAACGGAAAAGAGCCTGGTACTTACGATCTCGGCAGGCCAGTAATCAGCTTAGAGACAGAGCAGTGTATGATGTAACCAAACAGCAAATACCTTTTTTCAGGGTTATCAACCCTCCTGTTGCTGTCTCGAGGTCTAGTCTGGACAGCAATCATTTTATTGAACTTGATTGATGATAGTAAAAACTGAATAACTAAAATAAAAAACTAATTACACAAGGCGCATTCAACTGAAACCGGGACTTGTGATGAAATTTCTGAGGAATAAAAAAAATAAAGGCATAAAATTGACTGAAGTTTACAAAGGACTTATCCTCAATAAAGCATCTGAATGATGCAAACATTTTAAAGAAGGCGATACGTCCATGAATAATGATCTCAATCAAGATCCGGGCCGAGGTGGCTCAGAGCCCACTGCAGTCATATTCCTGAGAACGTTCGTGAGTGGAACGCCTGATCCTTGAAAATCGATGAATAACTTTTGCCCAAATTGCAAAAGAGATACATCCGGCTGTGGGAACTGTACACACTCATTCATAACACCGCTTGCAGATTACAGGAACTGGGCTGGAGGCTATTCCCATTACAGGACTGCCCTCGCTACAAGCCAGGAGTTCCAGGAGAGCAGTGTTTCAGACGTGAAGGAGGCAGTCTGATCACAGCTCTGGTGTACTGCTTTTGGCATCCAAACACTAGTGGAATGCTGGGATAAGTGCATAAGAGGGAACTATATAGAGAAGTAACGGGAGTTTTTATTCTCACAACTGTGTTTTGTTTGACTTGAACGGCCAGTTTATGTTGATATTAACTAAACATTAAAGCTTTTGCTGCAAGGTTTGAACACTTCGGCTTCAAAACTATCACAATATATACACACACACACACACACACACACACACACATCATGCTGCAAGCTGATGATCTGAGTACTTGGCAAAATTTCCAGAAACTAGAAACCTTCAGACCAGCGTTGAGTTTCATTTCCATCAGCTGACCAACAAGCTGTCTCACACTACAAAACACACACACACACACACGCGCGCGCCTATAGAGGGGTTGATGCAACCAGTATCAGTGTATCTCGCCAGCACGGAGAGTAGACTGAGTGAAAATGCTCCGTCATAGAGAGACGCTGGTGCAGTTTGCTTTATTAGTGAAACGCTGAGTGTAGAGAGTACAGACACGCTTTGAAGCTGTCTAATGGGAAGTTTGGAGAGAGAAACAGACAGAGTAATGAAGGAATGCAATGAAGGACAGCCAATGTGGGTAGGAGGGAGAGGGAGAGAGAGAGAGAGAGAGAGAGAGAGGCGGACGCCTACTCCATTCACAAACATTTCACAGCCCACACAATAGGCCTTCTGCTCGATTCAACTGCGCCAAGCGATGTTTCTTTAATCTATATATACACACAAAGTTGCCAGTTTATTAGGTACACCTAATGGGTATTTACACTCACTTGAACGTTAGCAGGTACACCTGCCATCATCACCTTTGTAGATATATACGATTACTGAGTGCGCATCATCTCACCAATCGCAAATTGAAAGAAATCGCAAATGAGTGACTGCTGAACACAAATTCTCAACAAATAACATAAGTTAGTGCTGGTTTAACACTGTTTACACTATGTACTTTCTAAGAGCCTGCCACCTTGTTGGTACAACCTGTAGGTGTACAGTTACAAATCAGCTTTTTTCCCATGCACTATTTGTTTTCTCTAGTGCTTTATCAGATGTGAGCTTCTGACCACAGGGCCTGGATAACTTTTAGACTCACATGACACTGTAGTGTACGTGCAATGAATAACATCTGCACACCGGTGTGCTTGTTCCAGTCCTAGCAACAGAACGGCTAACGTATTGTGTGATGCAACACAGAGGCCAATCCAGGCTTCTTTTTTTTTTTTCTTTTTTCCAGAGACTACCATGGCTTGAGTGGAACATGTTGACTCCAAATGGCAAGTCGTTTAGTAGTCGTGCAGTGTTTGGGTCAGATTCAACTGTGAATTGGCAGGATTGGCATCAGCACCAAGCATGTCTGAACTGAACTCTGCTTTTTTAAAAGATACCAGCTTGATACTAGGACGTGCCACTGACTTCTTTAGCATTCTCCAGACATTTGCACTTGAATTTACTATATATATATTTACAAAGTAGAAAGGAGGTAACTTTGGAGGACGGGATCTATAGCTCTGAGTGTATTTGCAAGCTTTTATGCAAACAGTTTACAAAGCATGGAGAAGGATAATGAAAAATGGTTGTGCATAATTTCCCAAAAGTGTTATCCAAAAAAAAAAAAAAAAAAAGAGAGAGAAAGAAAAACAGAAACCCTGCTTCTCCATACATTTGTCTAGATTGTGTATCAACTCTGACACACATGAGATATCATCAATCAATTTAAAACTCCTATGGTTAAAAAGTCACCAGATGTTACATATTCCAACTGGTTCTGCTTTCACATTAATGTTTACATCATAAGCACAATACCAAACCAAAGGAGGTTGCCCTTGATGACTGTGTGTGAGAATGTGTGTGTGTGGTTTCTAACCACTCCAGTTGCAGACACTGATCTTCCAGCACATCACCAGGAAGCACAGGTAACATGGCACCTAAAACACATCTGACTGTAAGTGTACACTACAAAACCACACACAATGTTGTGAACATTCTGGTTTGTGTTGTTTTGTGTGTCAGAAAATCTAGTCGAAATGTTGTTCAAACACCCCACTGGGCCATGAGGAAGGTGGGTGCTTGAATTGTTAAAAAACAAGACAGTGGCCTGCTAGTAACATGCACTTGGCTGGTCACATATAATCACTGGAGTGTGCACATGATTATCTGAAAACACTTTGGTACAATTTAGGATCAGTTTGACAAGTGAAATATAACAGCAAAAACAAGGAACATTATTTTTCTTGCATACCTATAACTTATTTAACCTATATAAGGAAAATAAATGTCAATGTTACGAAGCAGTGAGGCTTGACAAGGACAAAGAGAAAGCAAGCGACTGACTTTCATTAGTGTCATCTATCAAACCCCAGACCACATACTATAGGTAATAATTAAGACTATCATGACTGTACGGTCTGAATGACGTAAACCGATCCTCGGATGATGCACATGAGTCTGCAAAGACATTTCCTCAATGCACATGCACAAATGCATGCATGCATAAACAGGATGAATCAGGTTGGTGAACAACATAGCAAACTGCTCTGTGATGTTTAACTAAGCAAAACACTTTTAAGGATGGAAAGCCCTGCGGGCTCAGCTCAGCTGTCTGATGCTCACCAAACATATCCACACCTTTGCCCTGAAAGGTAAACTCAGCCAAGGACAGAGTAAGGCTCATTAAGTCTGGCCAGGACCGACTGCTTCCTTAAGTTCCAACACTGCTGCCAAAGTGAATTTGCTGGTTGCGTCTTTTTTCTGATCTAAAATATGACTGTGTGTATATACACTGTGTGTGCTTTATTGCAGTGTCCCAATATTCTTGCTTTATTTTCATGCACAATATGGAAATCATGCAAATAATGCAAAAAATGCATTAATGCAAAATATATTCACAAACATTATTAAATTATGGTCACATGATCGCATCAATGATGGTGCAACTACTGACATCTTTAGAGGAAGCATACTACTACACTTCAGCTGCGATAATTCAATTCAAATTCTCAAAAAAAGGCCATAGATAACAAACACTGAAGTTTGTATACATTTTTGGGCCCGTCTGTATTTAACCAGCTATGCATAATATTTTTTAAAGCAGTTTTAGTTGAAAAGCCTTGGTACAAAGTCATAAAACCTCTTTTTTCCCCCTTTTTCTTTCTGACAGATCTCTGAGAACAGCGTGGAAATTCAGGTTTCTGTAGAAACTTGTCAAACGCCCCAAACAACAACCTATCAATTATAAAAACAGTCATGCAAGTTATGGTGTTAGAAATGTACAGCAATGCTTTAAAACTAGAATAACAGCACAGTAATGTGGGAAGTGTCAGGACACTTTAATGCCTGATAACAGGGCTGTCAGTGTCTTCACCTGGACTACTGCACGAGCCTGAATTGGGTGGTGTTTTTTTTTTTTTTTTGTGCTGTTTATTGGGTTTGAACATGAAATCACTCTCCTGGAGGAATTAATCTGAGATTGTGGCCTCCCTGCTGAAAGCGAAATACAAAAGGGTTAGTATCGTGGAAATGACAGCCTGCTTGTGGTGAGTCTTTCCTGCGATTACATCAGGTGAATAGATGCTGGAGAGCTTGTGCACGCGCGGCCATTGACAAGCAGCAAGCCCATTCATATTTCCAAGCATTGATATTCATTGAGAATGCATTTCATTAAGAAATGCAAATCAATTGCATACTGAATTGTGGTTGATCTGGATCTAAAAAAAAAAAAAAAAAATGTTAACTACGCTTCTCGGGTAGAGTTTATAATATGTTGCAGAAGTGAGATGCGTGAAAGCAGGATGCAGCAGAGCAGAGCCTTTGAGCCAAGCCCATGCGGACAAAGGAAAACAAACCCAGGTGACAACAGAGTCGTAACCAACCAATCAACCGGCCAGGCTGCTGTGACATGCTGCAATTTCACTTAAATATATTCATCACTGAATTGCAATGCTCAGAAGGAACAGTGGTGCAGAGCGATGGGTGATTTCACTAGGCTGTCTTCTAATTAAAGTCGTGCACGTGATTCACGTCTCCTCGACAACCCTGACACACACATCCCCCTACCTTCCGACGCTTCCAGAATTGACCCACATGCCAGTCCGGGCGCAGGAGGTCTTTAAAAACCACGCGGAATGAGCTGGAAGTTTGTGGCTCAGAGCTCGAGCCTGTCACAAAGGAAGCATCTTCGCTCGTGCCTTCGCTCAGCGCAAAAAGAAGTTTCCCGGATGTTTTTTTTTTTTTTTTTTTAAACACACAAAGACTGTTGAGTGTTCGCGTTCTCTCGCGGCTGTTTAAACCGTCCGTGTTTTCTGTTTCTGAGTGTGTGTGTCTATGTGTCTGTGTGTGTGGATAAGAGGTTTCGCGTCAGTTATTGTTTCTACAGTTGATTCCGCGCACAACACACACGCCCCTCTAGCCTTGCGTCACGCTGACACAACTCAACCCCGAATCGATGACGTAAGAGAAACGCGAGCCAATCAGACGCGCAGCCCCCGCCCCGAGCACGAGGATCTTGTGCTTTGTTAACCCGCGCCGTTCCGCAATCAAGCGCAGAAGCGCGTGCGCGTAGCAGCACGCACGCACACACACACACACACACACACGAGATTACAAAACACAACAATGTAAAAACACTCAGTTGAAGCTTCATTTGTTTATTTATTTATTTTTACTATTTTTTTTATTTGACTAATTTGGTAAAGTTTAGGCTCAGTTCTAACCTCTAAATAAAAAAATAAAAAAAATTTGTATTGATAATTCATCTGCCTGCACTACGACACTGTATACAGGACAAAGTGGTATAGATGATGACTGAGAAAAAAAATTCATCTTTAAAACCTATTTTTACTTTTGGTGCATTTTTTCATTGTTGTGTTGTTGTGAAATCTTTCTATTTTAGATCACAGACACTCATATACTGTAAGCATTTCAATGCATATTACGCTGTGTATAGTTGTGGATGTAACATCAAATTAGAATTTTTTATTTGAAATAAAATGTCAGTTTGCTCTGTATTATAATCACCTGACTGTCAATGTGATCAGAAGGGAAATCAGGAGAATAAAAAAAAAAAAAAACTCTGCCTGTCTTTACTCTGGAGTGGAATCATCTAGACTGGCTTTACATGTGCAACACTTACACAGTTACCTGCATATTGCATTAGAATATTTATGCAAAAAAGTGACATTAAGAGAATGAAGAAGAGCAATATTAGGTAAGAAACAAATAAGCAACAAAATAAAAAGCAAGACTTCTTGCATGTGGTTTCACACCTTAGTCAAAATTGCACCTGGTTTGGTTCTGGCTGGCAATCTGTGGTTTTGCACAGTGTCTGTCAACTTTGGACACAGCTTCGAATTCAATGTTTGTTTGTTTTTGTGTGTGTGATTTTATTTTCTACATTTCTAGAATAAAACTGGATTTTTTGTCAACTTTGAAATAACACGTATGAAGTACCAACAACATGTCAGTTGTTATTTTAAGATACAGAGGTCAGCTGTTCTGAAATAATTCTTGCAAGAACAGTATTGTCAAATGAATTTGCAAAACCCATCAAGCACCATGATGAAACTGGCTCTAAGGAAGAATAATCCTAGGTAAGCAAGACCAAAACTTACCTCTGCTGTTCAAAAGAGATTATTGCATATTTCGGATGCCCTCAGCATTGTTTTACAATGTAGAAAGAAATAAAAATCAGAAAAGATCATGCATTTAGAAAGTGTGTGCAAACTTTTGACTTGTAATGTAGATATGCGTTATAAAAATTGACGTGGCTGCACTGTTGTTGTGCATGAGGCTGTAACAAACGATGGGGTCAAAAACCTAGAAGAACAGCGATCCGACTGGAGGACCAGGATAATCTTTGTGATCACTGTCATTTTATAGTAACCATTTTATCTTAGATATCATAGTCATGAAATTAGACATATCATTTTATACATATAGAATTAAAAGAATTGTTCCAATTAGGTTTCAAATAGCAGTAGATTTAGCATATAATTTAAAAAGCTAATCACACCAGTTTGAGCTCACACGCAGAGCCTTTAGTCATTTGTGCATCAGTCAGACACCACAGACGTTAGATTGACAGGTGAATCCCAAGGAATGGAGAAAAAAAAATCAGAAACTGGCATGCTCAGTAACAGACAGTTAACATGCGCGGATTCTCTTCCTAAACAATGTTTCAATTTTACTAAATTATAGTTTAACAATTTTTTTTTTTTACCCAAATTTTTTAATTTAGTGAGTGCATCATCATAATTATTTGGCTCTGTGGTACACTCTATGACAGATTTGATTGCTAGTCAATATGGCAAATCCGTATTATTATTATTATTATTATATAATACTTACATGCAGTTACTTTGTTTAAAATTCATCATGCATCCATAGGGATTTGTAATACATGTAGGTCATGTAAACATCCAACCAAACAAACAGTTTGGTTAGATGTCTAATGAACTAGCTCCTTGCTTTGTTGCTCAAAGACCCCACCTCTGTCCATGATATTTGCTTTAATCCATTAAAGACGTTGGATTAATTAAAATGAAAGAGTAACTATATACTTATATAAACTGGCATGCAGGACGAAATTCCATCAGTTAGCTAACGTCAAATAACCATATCATTAAAATATGTAGATTTTAGGACATCACTTGTTTAATAAGCTTTTGCAGCTATTCAATGTCATTCAGCTCAGTTTAAAAACGCTGACCCCTACTGGTCTACTGGAATATTTCCAACCTAAACCTTAAATCAATTCTGATTTGTATATCAGAGTAAACACTCTACTAGCTTTTTTTTTCTTCTTATGCACATGCTCAATAGGCCCACTGTGAGGCTGTGAAGAAGCATGAGCTCATCGTGCAGAGTGTGGCAGCGGTGTCAGTCACAAGCCCAAGCAAGTCGTACGCCTCCTGTTCCCACACTTCCATCAATGCAGACCTTTCCCCCCATCTGAAGCCCAGCTGGACACCAGCAGGCACAGCTTTGCCCAGCTTAGCAGCAGACCCTGAGAAAGTGATGCCCTCTTGGCACCCTCTGGCATGTCCAGAAAGGAGAGCGAGTGGGAGAAGTGTACTCTGTGGTCAGAACAGAGGATTCATTGGGCATGCTTATGATAATGGACATGAGAATCTAGGGCTGCCTATAAAAAGGAGTTCAGTCATATTGTGTTTGGTGTAATGTATGTCACAGTGTTTAAACTGGGCCAGTCTGAGAGACAGATTAGTCAGACAGCTTCCTCTGAATGAACGAGTGGAAAACCTGGGAGATATTACGGAATGTCTGCTAGATTGGCTGGTGTCAACATGTGTTGGACAAACATAGTCATAGACAGACATCTGGAATATCTGGAAAGAATCCCTGCGAAGCTTGTACGCCTACTTACATCAGCTATATTCGTAAAAGACAGAAAAACACCTGATATTATTTGCACTTTTATTCTGATTCACACTTAATATGTAACACCTTTGTGAGGCAAGTAAGAGAGAAAATGCATGGAAACAGCAGGGTGTGCTGAAAATAATCAGGGAGGGGGGGGGGGGGGGTCTGGCCGGAGCCTGACGGGGGGCTGGTGTGACAGATTGCTGAAGGGAGTTGATGCTGGCTTCGGTCGGGAGATGGTAGGGCACCCGGCGAATCACAGCTTGCTGTGTGTGGGTCTTGGTGGACGAGGGATTCTAGGTGGTCTAGCCCTCGAGTTCCCCGGGTCCCTGGGTTGTTGGTCTAGCCCTTGAGTTCCCTGGGTCTCGGTCATCAATAGGATGTGCTGGGCTGGCAGGACTGGTCCATGGGGGTACGACCTGGCAACCTGCAGCACTTGAGGGGACTTGATCGAATCCCGGTGTAGGATTCTGCGGCATGCTTTTGGAGGACTTGTCTTCTCGTGTCTCAAAGGGTTCAGGGCTGGTTTAGTGTCATGGAAAGGGACCTACACATACTGTCTCAATGGCATAATGTTTTGAGGTCTAAATGTTATGGCTGAACAGTGTGTATATAAGGTTTTTTTTTTTTTTGCCAAAATATATACAGTATCCTCTTAAATTGGAAAATAAGCACCAGGCTACTGTATAATGCGACAGACACGACAACCAAGCGGATAAACATGTTGTGTGTATGTGATTGCTTTGGATTTAGAGAGAGAGAGAAAAAAAATAGATGGACAGATAGTGAAACCCCTTCGTCATTTGCAAAGAATTTCAATACAAATTAAAATACTTGGAAAATCCCACAATCTTATCATGACACCTTAAAAGGAAATGGCGTACATTCTGCTGCTCGGGTTCACGCAAGAGAGACTCTCTCAATCACCCTGACCTCCTTTTTCACATAAAAATGTTGAAAGATTAATTAAAAACACATCTTACTTCATTTGCAAGAATCTGAGGTTATACACTGTAGTCAAAAAAAAGGGCTTTCAAGAGCTAGTGCATACACTGCAGCCAAAATACACCATTCCATCGAGGCCACATGCACGCCGAGACTATCCTGTCAAGCTGAAGAGGATATTAAATGTGACATCGTGACAAACAATGGAATGAATTGCTAAGCAAATCAATACAAGTTGTTTTTGTTTATGAAACTTGTCATTTACGCCCCTATCACCACCCCAAATTGATTCCCCTCCAATAACAGCACGACTGGAAGTGTTTAATTCCATGCATACCACAGCTAACCTCTGTAGTAAACATGCTACGTAAACATTTATTCCTACAGTTCATGTTGTGGAACAACCGCCAAACAGTTACAGTTGTGGGAGTTACCTTATGGCAGCTTTAAACAGGCAGTCGCTCACCACGGTTTTACTCTTCTCTTTTGAGGTTAATGAGGCAAAGACATAGTCACGCGACATAGTCCTCCATCCTGAATGAGATTCCTTCCATAAACGTTACACAAATGTCTTCTTATAGAAAGCTGCACCAGAGCAATGAATATACAGTACTCATGTCCTAATCAAACGTCAACACATTTATTATTATTTATTATCCATTTCAATTATTACTCTTCATCCATTTATTATTAATCTTACCCTTCTCGTGGAAACTGTAATTTCTCCTTCTGTTTATTAGCACCTGGTAATGATTGAAAGATTAAGACCAAAACGATTAATATCCATCACTCCTCATATACTGTACAGTATAGAACGTACACACTGTCAGTAGACAGAAAATATGATTTCTGCATATGGGGGACAGTGGGGTCTCATGAGCATAAATCATGTGGACAGACGCTGTAAACGATACGGTATTAGAAAGAAATGTTGATCTGAGTATGATTTTAATTACAGACAGCCACTACTGTCAGAGCAGCTATCTTATAATCGAACAGATAATTTACCGGTGAGGTTATAATTAATATGAACACAGAATAATGGTTTTCTGTGAACAGCCTTCAGACAAAAAAAAAAAAAAAAAACCTTTGATACACCCTGTCTTGTATTTATTGCAGCCACAAATCCCCCCACCCCTTCTTCCTCTAACACACACACACACACACACTCACTCCATGCCAGACTCCCCAGTCCCTGAAGGGGCAGGCAGTCTGACAGCAGGGTTTGTGAGCTAAATCGGGCAGAGGAGACAGCAGACATTTAGGGCACCACAGCTGTAGCGAGCCAGTCATTTGTCCCAAATTCACAGACCGCAAACCAGCCCTGAACTATCACATGCTTCACACCTACTCAACCTCGATACAGCAGACACTCTGTGCTACACCTTTGCCTGTGCAGGACGCCGACCTTCATACATGAGCTACTGTATACATGAGCTACTGTCTTTCCCATCTCTGCTACGCTACAAGAGATACTGAGAAGATGAAGCTCTGTAGTTTCGTGTTATCGGGAGGACGGCGTAGTATGTGAGCAGATTGTTAGTGTGTCACTGTGTGTTCAGAACATCCAAATAAGATAAGACCAAAGGGACACGAGATAAAGGAAGAAAAAGGAAAGGGGGGGGGTGGGGGGTGAGGGAAAAGTATGTGGGAAATAGCCACAGGACAGGGTGTGTGAAAGAAGAAATGGAAAGAGGATAGAGATGGAGGAAGGTGGGAGAAAAAAAAAATGTGGAGCACAATGAAGCTGTAGAGAGAAAGAGTGACAGTAGAGGGTGTGGAAGAACAAGCCAGAGACAGCGGAGGAGACGGAGGCTGCGAAACCAAGGTGGGCCACACCGGAAAAAAGTGAAGGATCAACAAAAGCAGTTGTAGAGAGAAATAGGGGTGAGGCTGAAGTAAGGATGCAATTAAAATAGAGGCAGAGGCATGAGATGAACAGAGCTCCAGGGACACGCCATCTTATCGATGCAGAATTTCAAGCTCTCCAAGTATGTTGGCAGTGAACATTCAGACCTGTGGTTGTCACATGAATTGGAGCAGTTAGTAGATCATTATAAGGAATTCCGGCTGAAACGTCAAAACAAGGAAAGTCTCTACTGTATGTTTACACTATCACTTGATGAATGTACGCCACCGCTCCCAGACAACTCCTATCACAAACAAAGCGGATTGTTGTGCGATGTTCATTCTGACTGTGTAGTATTGAAAGAGATTTGTAGCTATCATGGTCCAAAATGTTCTTTACTTTTATATCCCTTTTTTTTGTTACGTTACTTGATCAATGTGGGAAGCTGCATGGATCATTATTATTGCTGCTGGAATGGGTGCTAGTGGCGAAGTGGGGCAGATGTTTGCTGAAAAGTGCTGTTGGCTAGGATGACACGTTGCAGGTGCCTGAGAGCACTGTCAGCACATGCCGAAACACAAACGCGCTCACACACACTCAGAGACACACGCCCAGATAATTCTAGTAGCCAAAAAAAAAAAAAAAAGGTTCTGCTCTGTAATGCATGCACTTGACTCCACACATACATACAGCGTTCCTCCCAGCACCATCTCTCGACTGCAATTTTCTGTTCTTATGTGAAAGAGATGATGATAGTGAAGAATGCATTCATGTTGCTGCCCCTGAAGCAATGGCTTTCCTGAGCCCCAGTGCTAATGAACACTGGCGGGCGGGCCCTGTTCCACTTCCAGCCTCCAGTAACATCTCACTGATTTATTGCTTCTGAGACTAAGCAAAGAGTTATGGGAGGTTGGAGGTGGAGCAGGGTTAGCAGATACTTCACATTCTTTAGGAGCTTAAAGCATTTCTGATGCAAATGAAGGTGGAATGAACTTGACTGAGATGCAGGTCAGCCTGAAGATGCAGGGATCATCGGATTTAATCAGATATCCGAGTATAAAACCTTGGGAAACAGTTATCATTTGTACTAGTGTTTTTAATATATTTAGACATTGGACAAAGCATCAGGCTTGGTGATAGGCTTCGTTACGAAGGAGCTCTGATCTAATCTGCTCAAACAGTTCTTTTCTTGAAGGTTGTAACCATCATGGGCAGGAAACTGAATCAAATCCGATGATGTCAGAATTCCTATCTGTATCTGGGTTTTTGTTTTTTTTAATAGCACGTCAGCACTGCAAGTTTATATCTTTACCTACAAGGGGAACACAGGAAAACCGAAGCACATGCACGTTAGCTAATATACTCAGCTGGACATTGAACAGAGGTTAAACATGAGGTTCTTCAAACAACCTGCTCAAGTGAAGAGGCTAATCTTGTTAAGTCTTTACCCAGCTGCTCCAGCAGGAAGGCTTAATCACTGGACTGCACTACGGTTGAGCACCTGGGCATCTGATTTACAGCCTCTTTCAGGCTTAGGACTAATTGGCCTGCAAATGAGTTCAGATACAGAGCATATGTACATACATCATTGATTTATCTGTTACATTGAAGAGGCCTGCAGAAACAGTGTAAAACAAGACACAAATTAGCAAATGTATTTTTGTGCAAAAAACCACACAGCATCTTATTTCATGGTCATTGCTTCCCTGATTTCAAATGCATTTCCTATCCAAACTTGTACACTAGACCCCTTAAGCATTCACAGAGCACCAAATATACACTAGTTTGTACCTGTGTTTAAGCTGTTCAATCCAAAGAAGAAAAAAAACACAATTAGGTGCATTCCATCCATCCATGTAGGAACCTCTGTACTCCAACTGATGCCGAATGGTCACCAAGGTAGGTCAATGGTGACCATTGGACGCCAATTCATTCCCATTTTCACAACCATGGTAGGATCTTCAGTCAACATTAATAAGAAGCCTTCAAGCAGAGAAAACAAGGTCTGAAACATCAGTTGAACAATGCATATTACAGCCAGGCTTCGTTAATCAATATCCTGAGATACAGGACAAGCTGTTGTTACTTGGTATTTGCACTTGTGTGCTAGTTGCAGGAATGTTGGATTCTTCATGAGGTGTTAGAGTTCTGGATAAGTATTCACAAAATCATCACAGTTTGATGTGTAAACACTTCAAACTAGATGGCCCAACTGAATTTGCAAAGAGAACAAAGCAAGAGTTCAAGAGTTAAAAATCATGCACTTGAGAAATTATTTGGGGAAAAAATGGAGATGACATATCAGGAAAAGCTGTTTTCAGTTAACAAGTGGTATATCTTTCCTTCATAATTAGCCTTATATTGAGTATAATCCTTTAAAGCTGTATAGAGCCTTCTAACAAATACTAATTAGGACACACCTAATGCAACTCAATTTGCATTCATACATTCTGTAAAGAAAAATTATGACAAGGAGTGGAGAGGGTGTAAAGAAGGGGTGGATTGGACAAACAGGTTGATCAAATACATGGCTCTGCCAGGGTAAACACCTCAGGAGCTCATGCTGCTGGCACAGCAGGTCAAACAGGGATCAGGCTGTCCGACTCCGGGGGAGCAGAGGAATGCCGCAGGGCTGTAGACAAGGCCCGCTTTAATTCTGCCCTGCATGGAGCTTGGAACGAGAGATAGAGTGAGAGTGCACACATCACACTCTCACAAAAACATACTGTATGTCAGTTCCATTACTGAGATGCTCTTATAGGCCATAGAGCTGTCATCGTGGGCTGACAGAGCAGGGCAAAGAGAAACAGCTAGCTAAAGTCAAGGAGGCTACTGTTTCTTTACTGGTTCTTTTCTGCATCTTCTCATCTCTCTCTTTCTCTCTATTTGTGTGTGTTACTGACACTATTGCACTCTTTGTCTGTCATTCCTTCGCTGCTTCTCTCATTCTGAGTGTGTGTGCATGTGTACGTGTATGTCTGTGTGTGTATGTGTGTGTGTGTGTGTGTGTGCGCACTTCTGACACTGTCTCTCTTGGGACATGGGCTTTCAGTGCAAACAGGAAGGGGCTTTGTTGGAATGACTGTGTAATGCTGGACCGTTGACTTGGTGATGATGTCACACTCGTGGAATGCACAGGAACAATGTTTAAAATGTGGAGCATAAACATCTAATGATTCACGGACAATTACGGTTACTACTATACATGCATTCAGCGATAACAAGCTCAGACCCAGTAGGTCATGGGGCAATCAAACACAAACATACAAACGTCCTGACTTGTGCCATGTAGAACATTTCTAAAAAGCAATGGAAAAATCCATACTGTTGTTAGCTACGTGCCTATCACCAATAGGCTCCACGCAGCCACAAGTCATGGAAAACAGTGCACGGACACCAGGGAATAAGTATGCTCTACAGTATGAACAACAGGGCTGCTTTCACAGGTTGTGATGCAGATAAATTACTGTAAAACTAATGATTATAATTGACAGATTGTGATTATTATTATTTCTCAATCACAGCTTTAGTACACTGTATATCCAAGCCAGAGTAAATAAACATGTCTGTATTTAACATATGGACAAAATAGGAGAAAACAATATATGAATTAATGGATAGAATAAAAAACTGGACAGAAGAAAACTAGCCAGATATTCAAACTTAATCTATCCTGTGTTGACTTTATCTGAATGATACGAGTGCATTGCACTGCAGCTGATTGTGGTTTGCTTTAGTGACCTTGTCTACACTTAATGTGTGGAAAGTCAAGAGAGAAAAAAAAAAATCAATAGTATGCTCATTGTGCATTGTACAGTTACACCAACAAACACTGTAATGCAAAATATAACTGCATTCCATTGTAAGTATGGGAGGTGTCCTGTGACTTATTTTGATTGCAAATTTCTGAACAGGGCTGTGGTAGTGGTGGCCTCCCAGTTATAGCTGTTTAAATGTATTATACAAATACCACTCTGGCAACTCCCAGTTTGAAGCAGCCAGTCAAGCAACATTTAATCGAAGCAAAACATGACCCGTGGTTCACAGTAGCTCTGATGTGCAAGCATAATCATGTCTGTGCATTTTGTTTTTAAGGTCTGCATTATACATTTCCAAAAAAAGAAAGGTCTATTCAGTTCCATTTTAATTCCATTACAGTGGTCCAACTCTGGTTGAATGACGACTCCACAGGTGGTCCACATTGCAGACTGTAGACAGGAAGAAAACAAATGTGTTTTTGTACCATACACATGCGGTCAGCAAACTAAATTTAGTGATTTGAGCAAGATGCTAATGCAGTTACTGTTTCCCACTCAGGCGACATAAATTCTGAGCTTCAAAGACCCAAAGAACAAGAGATCCATCTATTCGTTTTCTTATTTATAATGATCTATCAGTATTTGTTTACCTTTTTTGTTCCCCACACCTACAGTACATCAGCACAGAGTTGGTGTTAATCGGTCTGCTTTAATGAGTCCCACACCTTCCTAAGACAGCTTTATGAAATTAAAAGTCAGGCAAAAAAATTATACATTCTCTCAACTTTAGATCTTTTAAATCAAGCAAGCCCTAATAAAACTAGCAACGGACAATAAATATCTTGGGCTAAGAATGATTTTGTGGCGCTTCATTGAATGTTGTCTTCACTCCAAGTGTTGATTTTGGATCTGATCCCTCTTACTCCCACTGATTTTACATAAGCTCTGTAAGCCCAAAACCGGATACTTGATCTCTGTCTACTCCCTGAAAGTGTCTTACAAGTTACCCTCCATGCTGTGTTTCTGGGTGAGTATCATCTATCAGTATGCATCACAAAGTAGAAGTACTGTACAATTCGATCTATAACAAACGCTTAACTTGAAGAAGTGAAGAACATCTGGATATGGACACTGATACCAAGAGGTACTCGCAAAGTCCATTCATCGCTTGTCAATGTATTGTTAAGGAACAATTAGTTAGTTCACAAACATTGAGATAAAAGTTGAAACATAATCATTATCTATCCTCTCACTCACCAACTTCGTTTCTTGATTTCAGTAACCACTTTATACTTGTTAGGGTCATAGTGAGTCTGGAGCTGATCCCAGGAACAACACGCATAATGGATGGAGAAATAATGTCTATCCATTGCAGGGCACCATACCGTGCGGTGAAAAAAACAGGAAGGGGCAAATACTTTTTCCAGATCACTGAACACATACACATTCACATGCTGCACTTGTATTTACCTTATATATTTTTGCCATTTCACATACATTGGAGCCTCAGCCAATCCAGATCCAATGCCATGCCTTACAAATTTTCACCTTAAGAATAAAAATTTGCAACAAGCATACAAAGCATTTTCTGCATACGAACAAACTGAATCGAGCCGAATGCCGGCTAAGTTCAGGAGCTGCTCAAAACTTGTTTGCGTTAGTGGAAAGCAAAGCGAAGCAGGTCTACAACGATTGTTTTGTCGCCGTTTCGTAAGAGTCAACCCACGATACAAATGACGATACCAACATGAATT
Organism: Clarias buthupogon; assembly: GCA_030014345.1. NCBI lineage: Eukaryota > Metazoa > Chordata > Actinopteri > Siluriformes > Clariidae > Clarias > Clarias buthupogon. The sequence continues at coordinate 13,880,175 of JAQMYK010000014.1, read as the reverse complement.
GGATTGTGTGGGACTGTTTTTTATATTTTTTTATATTGGCTGGCTAAAATGGATTATCAGCATTTACATTATTTCTTATGGAAAGTTTGGTAACACAATACAAAAATTTTTCCTGAACAAAATTTCCTCCAGAACAAATTAAATTTGTATGATGAGGGCCTCCGAGTGGCGCAGTAGGCTCGCCCTATCACTGGAGATCGCAGGTTCGAACCCCGGGTGATGCTGTTTTCCTCTCACAGCCGGAGGCCTCGAGAGAGCTAAATTGGCCG
>JAQMYK010000014.1:13865940-13879806 GCA_030014345.1 Clarias buthupogon | reverse complement strand
TGACGTCACGCGGTTCGGAGGAAACACGTGATAGTCTTCGGCCCTCCCGGCTGAGTGGTAGTAGTAGCCTTAATGTGTGACGGGAGGAAATTGGACACGACTAGATTGGGGAGAAAATCGGGGAAAAAAGAATTGGACAGGACTAAATTAAAAAAATTAGAAAAAAATTTGTATGATGAGGTTCCATATTGTGCTGGCATTTTTCCGAGGTAGGGGGAACACAAAGAAAAAGTTTTCTGCTCATTATGTTTTATTAATTATTTAATGCTCTGACAGATCATCATAAATCAATTTAAAGACTAAACTATTTTAGTGGCACCATAAAAACCCTGTATTAAAATGTAACTCTATTAAACTGGTTGTATGTTAGGTAGCTAACAGGGAGCTTAGTAGCTAGCATGTCCACACAAAAACACACAGAGATACAGTGTGCTTGATGTTTGGCTAGACATTTTTACATTATAATAAAAAAAATATTTTTACATATTGTGGTGTTGAGAATTATTTTGTAACAAGAAAAGCCCTAACAATAAGCAATCAGGAGCAGCCCACAAAAGTTTTAGCTAGCTATGACTAGCCAACTAATTAGCTCTGCAGTGTAAATGACTACAGGGAGTGCAGCCATCACTGTTTTGGGCAGAAATTAATTTACTACAGTGTATATGGTTAAAATATTATTCCACTTAGTCATTTCTGATTGTTGCAACAATGACAATTACATTTACCAGCCGATAACAGACCAGTTCAAACAATTCGTTTGGGTCAGTCAGTCAGGTAACTGTATCCTGAACAACAGCGACCCCGAACCTAGTACAGTCTATTGTAGTTACCAGGAACCCTGTTTGGATACGACATACTCATCTGCATGCCCTGAATTTCAATAGTGCATTTTCCATTCATAGTGATCACTTTACAACAAACAAATTCACATCAGGCATTATTATTTTAAAGCAAAACAAATACCATGTTATACAGCTCAAGCACCAACTGTACCCTCTTAAATCAACTGAAACCTCTTCATCAGACCATAATGTAGAAATCAATGATTACAAGTGTTCCACCTGCTTGACCGCCACAGTTTTTTTCCCGATGTAGGTGTGATTTGTGCACAATATCTTTCATTATCAATTAGTTCATGTATAACATGGAAGGTGATGCAGCTGGCATGAGTAATGTGGAATTTATAGATGGATGTGTCCATCTTTTTTTCCATGTTTTATGTTATCCCACCAATAGCCAAATTAAATGCTTTACTCGATATGGCGTTTAATGTATATATTCTACAGAAATATTATTTGATCATTTTCATATATCTTCATCTTCAGATTGATTTCTATCCAAGAATGGTGTTGGTTAAAACAAACCATGACTACAGCGAACTAATTATGCAAGTTCGGGCAGGTTTGGTGGAATGAGATTTAACAGCAATAATGAACTGACAGGTACGCCTACATCGGCGATCAGCAGCTTATTCAGCGGCTTGTTTGCGGAAGTCACTATTTGATTGATGTGCGGTTGCCATCATTGTGTCGACACAAGAAGTCGTAGCATTTTTATGTTTGATGTCCACTGTCATCAATCTCATCCTGTGTTTTATTGCTGCTTTTGTTTTAACAAAGATTGAGGATATATATACTCTTCATAAATTAACACTAACCAGCATGGTTCTGTTTGGGGCAGGCAGTGTATCTTTTGTTTGCATTTCATTTAAGCCAAACTTATGTGTCAATAAATGTATCAGACTTCTCTATTACTGTTGGTAAATGTTTATAGTGCCACTGATCCGAATAAAAAAAGGCAAGTTCCATGTTGTTTTGTCTTTCAGTTGATTTCAGCAGAAATGTTGTTTTAAGGTGTGTAAGGTGTGGAGAGCAACAATGCTGCGGTTTCACTTTAGTTATGTTAGCAGTCCGATGCTGTTTTGACACAAACACATACCGATGGTCAATTAACACTGCTGCAACATTAAGACAATTAATATTGTAAATTCTTCTAGGACTTATTATTTATTCCTGTCGAGAATGGTGCAGACAATCAAGCAAATTTGCCAAGATGTGTAATAATACGGATTCATTGGAACTGACTACACCTAGACAGGATTCTAGATCATGTGATTGAAGTTCGAATGGGCCGGGGGGGTGGGTGATGTGGGGCCTTAGAAGTTAGCATTGTTTCACACGTCCAAAGTTGCTGTATCAAATCTTATCTCCGGTGTGGATGTGTGGAGTGTGCAAGTTCTCTTCCTGCTTGATGGGCGTCCTCCAGGTACTCTGGTATCCCCTAAAATTAAAAGACGTGGGCTACAGGCTGCCTGATGCTTCCAAATTGCCCGTAATGTGTGTGTGTGTGTGTGTGTGTGTGTGCAGCTGTGATATGTGATGAGCTGGCACTCAATCCAGGGTGTCCGCTGTCTTGTGCCCTTAGCTCCCTGGAATAAACTTCAGTCCGCTTGTGACCCCACACAGGATAAGCGGTGTGAATAAATGACTTGGATAATGGTGAGCAACCGGGAGGTGGCTAGTGTATAAACTTGAACATTCACCTAGAATGTAGAGTGAACTAGAGTGAAAACAGACAGCTGAATGACAGAGAAGTGTGTATAAGGTCATTGCTCTTCTCTGTTCTGGCACAACACCTCCCAGTGTACACATCTCTTAACAATCTGGCACTGAACGCCCAGCTTCCCCCCTCTGCCCCATTGACAATGGAATTACATAAATGTAATGTGTCTGTAAGGTCTGTAAATAAACTCTTCCAAACCTGCTTCTTTCTATTAACCTACTGACCTGATAAACTGGTTCAGGTGTGCGAGATCAATGGTGGAACTCACCTGTAAACAGTGCAGTCCTTGATGAAAATAGTCAAATACAACAGGACTCTAGTTCATAAACAAACCACAATGCAGTGTGGTGTCCTAGATTTTTTTTAAAACATTACAAAATTTTTGAATATTGCTTCAAAAAATTGAGATGTTGACAGATTCGGCTCATTCCAGGAAAAGGTTCTCCACATACATCAGTATTAAAACAGGTAGTCAAAAGGTAGTAACAGCTCAAGGCAGCTCTCGTTACCATTTCTACTCCTTTCTCTACTGCTTTATGTCCACACACTTCTTTTAAACATTCTTTCTTAAAAATTGCTAACATTCTCTGCAACCCTGTCTTTGAGTCTGATCGCTGTTCACTTCATTTCCCCTTTGTGTTTAATTCCAGGAAGCACCCCTATCTCAACCCTTTGTGCCTCTTTTACAGGATCAGCACTCCTCCTCCTTTCTTTCCTTCATTCCTCTTTTTCTTTCCCGCTATCTCTCCATCGCTCTTATGTCACTCTATCACCCACGGTGCTCTGGCCAGAGTTTCTTTGCACATGGACTTTTTTTTTTTTTACAAAAACAACTTCGGGTGCAGCCAAGAGAGCAGAGAATAGAAAGAACACTGGACAATGGCTTTCTCTTTTAACTGCTGTGCTCTGGAGCAGATGAATATCATGTGTTTCGGGTGGAATCACACATTTATTTTTCCTTTTGTGCAGAGGCAGAAAGACAGCTTACGACATGCATGCTTCGAAGCTGTTCTGAGCAAATTTTTAGCCCGTCTTGCATGCTTGAGTGTGTGTGTATGTAAGGCAAATGGGAATTGCCTTGATTTAAATGGCACGTTGCCCTGTTAGACAGACTGGAATGCGGAGATCGGTTACCCCGCCCCCCACTTCCCCCCAAGTGCACCAGGGTATGGAGTTTAAGGGGAGAGAGATATTGCTCAAGATGCAGAGCCTCAGAGTCTTATAAAGTTCCCAGCTGTGCTGAGCTGGCCAGCTCCTCTGTGCTTGAGAAGGCTGGAATGTTTGGAGTGTGAGCTCTCTGGAAAGCTCAAGTCACCAACAACAACCTCAGTGCAAAAAGGAGACACAAATGAGGTGGTGGGAAACACATGAGGAAAGTCTTGCCTCATTCAGCTGAAGAAGCTTTCTCCTCCATCGGAGATGTCTTGCTGTAGAAGTTTGCTTCTGAACCGACAGGACAGATCTCTGGTGTCTGATTTACATTTGAGACAGCAGGGCAAATGCATATGCAGGCTACTATCATGCCGATAATTTGATAATAAACAAAAAAGTTCTTGTTTCAAAAATATTTTTTTACATCGGTTTAGATGATGAAGAATACTAAAAAGCATTATTCTACAATAACAAATGTATGATAGAAAAAAGGGACAGTGAGGCAAAAATCAAGGGGATACTGAACCCAGAATAGTGTTTACGCAGCTGTGTTAAGTTAAGCAAAAAGAATAATAGCCTATAGCCTAACTTTGAAGAGCGTGCAAATCTGCCCAACCCTGCTGAATTTGCCTCCAACTGTATCAAAACAGGAAAACCCTGAGTGTTCAATTAACTTATTAGCTCTTTGTGCTTCCAGCTGGATTTAAAAACCCTCTGTGTGTTCATGCGGCTTGGTGTACCTGCTATTCTTTTTGTGACCCATCAAAGTTTTGTAATAAAACAAGCAAAATTATATAAAGGCTGATAAACTTACTTAAATTGCTCCAAGAGCAACAATCCAAACTGAATCCAAGACCGGGTCGGGCTCTTACGATCATCCAATGTCAACACCAGATACACACTAGACACTGAAGAGCTGAGTTTCCTTTAGTATTACTCTGAGATGACACACCCACAGAGTTGGGACACTTGACCAGAACATTGCATGGCATATGCCATCACAAGGCACGCCTTTCAGATTCTGATTGTGAACCTTCAGCTCAGAAACTATTGCATTTATTTTACATTGCTAAATAGGCTTTTAAAAACAATGGCTGAAATAAATAAATCCGACACAGAAACTAGTTCCTTAAAGCAAGCCTTAAATGCACGCGTCACACAGACCCGCGCGTACGCACGCGCACAGCCACCGTAACCACGCGCTTTGAATTAAATCACAAACACAATAACAACCCAACCTTAACTGGTGTTTAGGTCGACTTAAATCTGAGCAATCCACCGAAGAGCTTCTCCGTTAAGGAATCTGATCCACGTGTGGGCTCGAACAAGAGAAGCCGACGTGGTTACCAAAATAGAAATCAGACTGCGAGTGAAACTTGCGCAGAAGTTGAACTTCTTTCTGTTTTAAACACGGAGAAACACTTACCAAAGACTTACCTTCAATGAAAATCGCTGAGAAGGGGGAATATTTCTGACTGATCTTCTTGGAAGTCGACACACTTGTGTTTCTTGATCTATTTCAGCAACTCTATTGTCTTCCTTCTCTCCATCAAGCCAAGAGATGAGTCCCGTTAAGACGCATCCGCATCAGAACTTCGGCAACATAACGCAAATCCGACATCACAGGCTCCGACTGTGAAACTCCCAAACTTCGCTTCAAGTGTCTTGCAATAAGTTCTTACACTAATGATAATTCCAGTCTCAGCCAAAGATTAATAAAAATGCAAAACATGTCTTTACGCACTATCTGGCATATATTAAAGTATGCCGATTTAATTTAAATCACTAATCACACTCATTTGCACAACTTTGTTTTTCACAACACGTTCTTTATTACCTCATTACAGGCCTATAGAGTGGCAGATGGTCGCGAGCGCTGCTGACGTAGACAGCTCGGGTAGACAGCACTCACCCTGTCGCGTGCAGCTCCGCGTCTGTGATGTCGCGGTCGCGCGCGGGAGCCTCGACCCTCTCGAGCCCATGTCATCGCGCCGTCGGAACACGTCAGCGGATATCGTCCAGCGCTGTGACGTCAGCATCGCTCGCGACCCTCTCTGCCACACCCATTCATTCATAAAGCGACTTCGGCTCGCGCCGAAGAAGTACGCGGCGAGCGTCGCGAGCACGTGCAGAAGTACTTAAAGCAGATAGAACTACACACCGTATGTACAGTATATATAATTTAATATAGTATATAATATATATACAGGTGCACATCAATCGTCCATATCTATGGAGAAAATCTGTAAATTAGAATGTCCTCAAGAAGTTTATTTCAGTAATTCAGTTTAAAAAGTGAAGATTTTGTAAATAGATTTCATTACACACAGGCTAATATATTTTAAGTATTTTACTTCTTTTAATTTAATATTAATTTAATATTATATAATAATATATATACTGGGTTGCTGGGCCTGGGTGCTTGGGGCACAAGGCAGTGTACACCTTGGATGAGCTGCCAATTCATCACAGGTCTCACACACAGATACACACATCCTTTACACTACTGGCAATTTGGGAATGGCAATTAGCTCCCAGACTGTGGGAGGAAACCAGAGCACCTGTGGGAACCCAAGCATGGGAGAACATGCAAACCCCATGCAAGAGACCCCACAGACGTATATAATATTTATTATGGATTGAAATGGATTCAGGAATAAAATTATTAGAACATTCTAACACAATCTGACTATTTAAACATTCATAATCTGTCTAGTTACACAGCCTGACTCAGTTACACTACAGTATGTTAAGAAATCTCTCATAAGCTCTTTCATTAAAACTGATTAGCTAATATCATTGAAAAGTCTCCATCCTATTTTAAGTTGCAAAACTGTCACATTCTTATCACTATTACTGTAAACCAATTAGTTAAAACATATCTAATTTTTACTTGTCTTGTATTTCTTAAAAAAAAAAAAAAAAAGCTACTGCATATGTCATCTGTTAGTGCCAGATTTGTGGTTTGATCTGACCTTGCATGGTACCATGCACTATTGACTGATTTCTTCATTCCGAAGTCTCTTGCCTAGCACTTTTTTTTGTGCTAATACTCAATGCTATTGATGAGCCCAGAGCAAAATGGCCAGTAATTACAAATGCTGTGCAGTCCAACACTACTGTCTCTCTCTCACTCACTCTCACTCTCTCTCTCCCTCTCTCTTTTTAAAGTGCTGATCAGTGCATCAGAAAGGCCTAGCGTAGGCTGATTCAAACAAAAGACAGGCCCATTTTTTGACATCCAGTAACCACATCAAAGGTTTGAAAGGTTATGTCCAGTCAGATCTGTTCTCTCTCAGCAAGTTTCAAACTAACTCACAATGCCCAGCTTTTTGTGGCATATTCACCAAACAGATCCACCCGACAAAGGCCTGTTGCCAAGTACAATTGCTCACAAAGGCAGTACTCAGTCTGAACCATTGTGGTCTCTGTTGTCCATTTTTGCCATTTATTTTTTATTATTTTAATAAAGCTATGTGTACATTCTGGAAGATTAATAAAGTTGCCAGTCACATCAGTCAGGCTATACAATAACATTACCTCTTAACTAGTAATCTAAAGTTACTGTATAGTCATATTTGTATCATGAAATTGCTGTAAACCAAAAATGGGTGTAACCTTAAAAATGAGCTCTACCATCATGTCCCTGGAAAAATTCCTGTGGTAGAAACACAAGCACTGTCATCATGGTCTGTGAATTCTGATTTTGACAGTTCCTTAACCACACACCATTCCAAAGATGCATTTTTAATCTTGCTCTGGACCAATATCTGAATCTTCACTTCGCAGTCCAAATTCACACTAATCTCAACCGGGTGCATCTCTTATTTCTGTTTTCATTTACATCTATCTAGAACTCACTATTTTGTTTAATCTGAATTGTCTATTTTGGTTACATCCCCAACTTACCCCATCAGTCAGAAGTCAGCCAGGTTGTTGGGATGTCAACGCTCTGGCTTAAACTTGCATAGAGTATGCCGTCAGGTATCATCAATATGCTATCAATATGAAATGTAGTGCATATTTCTTTACGATGTTAACATGTATCTTTTGCGGTTAAGGAATGGCAAGGAAAGTGGGTAAGACTGTGTGGTATGTTTTCATATCTAACATATGCAACATCAGGCTTCCTGTTTATCATGGAAGTGTTACTCCTTGGGCTAAAGTAACTCCTGCTTCTATTCTCAACTCCACATCTAGACTCACCCCAGAATCTAGTTCTTCTTTGGTGACTCAATGTCTGCCTCCTGGCCTACATTGTCTTGGCTTACTTAGGTGTCATAAATCTCCTGGACTTTTATCTTTTGTTGGTAGGGTGGCAAAACTTGTGTGGGAAATAAGAACACAAAAATTGGAAAGTGAGAGAAAGAGCGAGAGAGAGAGACAGAATAACACCTCACACCTTTTTTTCTAATCAGGCAATGATACCGACATACAACAACAGTAGCAACAACAGCTATTTTAACTGTAACAGTAGTAGTTATGATTTTAAAAAATGATATGAGGAAGGTAAAACTGTCAAAAAATAGATAAGCAATAAATATTTATGTGAAATTATACATTTACACATATTTACTTTACACATTTATTTGATGTGTACTATGTTGAAAAAAAAAGTTGTGTTTATTGTAATTCTACAATAAAACATTTGGACGTGATACAAGTAAAATATCCTAAACATACAAGTTTTACTGCATGAATGCATATACTGGATATACACATACTGTACACACACACACACACACACACACACACACACACACACACACACACACGAATGCAATCTAATAATACAAATAATAACAATAACAATAACAAATTCAGCTCACAGAAGTAGTCACATAATTCTTGACCTGTTTGGAGAGGCTGGGCATCAGGTGTGAGTTGCACTAGAATGATGAAATTTGGCACATGATGGTGTGTGGAGTCATACACCTGCCCTCACCAAGCCCTCTCAGTTTGGTCTGTTTTTCCTCCGTGAAAGGAGGTTCAAGCATAGCAACGTGCTCCATATGGCCCCACCCTGAGCGTGGCTTGCCACTGGGCGCTATGAATAGAAGTCGGGCAAGAGAGTGAACAAGAAACACGAAAAAATAAGGGGAGTATGTAAATGAGAACTGTATTAGAGAAACATGGACGTTGTGGAAGAGGGTGAGAGAAAATAACAAGTTGAGAAAGTGGGATGGACAAGGAGAGAATAAAAAGAAAAATTATTTAATACAGAAAACGAGTAGTAAAGAGTGTGAAAATTCTCAACTCCACATCTTCGGATGGAAACAGAGAGGAGAATTTGGCATGTGCTTCCAACTGTCTTGCATCCCAGTAGCACTTTAGAATCGCCATGGAAACGGGGATGGGTTACAGCTGCTTCTCCTTCTGAACACTCATAACACGCATAACACACATAACCCTCATCCAAAACACACACACACACACACACACACACACACACACACACACACACACACACACATACACACACACACACACAGTCTATTTAAAGTTTAGTTAAGGGAAAGGGTCAATTGTGACTCAAATGTAACTAGGCTGAAATTAAATTAAAGTATATCACTTAAAAACTTTTTTATGATCGTTCTTATTATTCCTCTGTCTGACTCACATTTTAAACTTTCCTAATTCAATTTCCCCCCTTTTTTATTACTTACTAGTTCTGCATTTACTAAATAAACCATACAAGTTAGTGATTAACATACTTTAAGTAAATAGTAAGCAGAAGGCTAAAGGGGTAGTTTAAGGGTTTTAGTTGAGGTTTTTTTTTTCCAAGTCTGTCTTAAAGTAAAGTTAAGGAGCATATAAATGCATTACCATAGATCTTATTGTTATAAATTTTCCTGTTTTGCACACTGACCGTGGAGCATGAGTACAATGTAATTAATCAGAGACAAATTCCAAACTTCAGTTGAGACTCATAGGAATCTTCTGTCCGACTGAGCTAAATCAAGCGGGTATCTTTCAGAGTTACAGTGTATTTAATACAGACTTAACACTTCTTTCACCATGTGGCTAGTTCTAGGGAAAGATTACTTTCATTGTACTTCCAGGTGTGATCCAGATGACAAGCTTCATGGTCAGTGTTCAGAGCAGGAAAATGTAGAACAACCAAGACCTATTGTCTCGTGTGCCCTTCACTGTTCATGTGCCTCAACTGTTATTTAAGACAGACTTGAAAAACCTGAATCATCCTTTAAACTTGTGTCTTGAAGTTTAAGACAAAAGTAAGTTTGGATTTAAATATTATTCCTATTGTATATTATAAACTATTTAATGTAAAATGTCCTGAAGTGAATGAGTATTTCTGGATTTTGCACTACATAGCCTTTTCATATCCTATGTATAGAAACAGTTTATACGTCCAACTTAGAAGCCTATATTTTGGACCGCATAACGCTGGTTTTGGATGGTTTACAGAGAGTGTGGGTGAGACAGACTTTGCTTTTACCCCTTGCAGTTTATTATTGCCAAGTATGTCTAAAACACTCACACTCTTATTAATGAATTTATGTTTCTGCATGACAGTTTGCTGTTATGTATACAGGTTTGCATGCATAATACATAAATACTAATAAAGTACTTAAGCATTTCAGATTACATGAGCAGATGCATGTAGTCTCATACTGTATATGCTTAAATGGTACAAAATGCTTAAAATGAGTGAATATATCCACAATATTTTAGTGTATTTTACAAATACTGTACAACGTACTTTACAAAAGTCTTAATTATAAGACAAAAATTATATAGTGTTTTTTATACATCAGTGACAATTTTTTTATTTTACCTACAAACACAACCATGAATCTTACATTGTATGTTACCACTCAGTGATATAATAAAAAGGGTATGTGGAGGTTAGGGTATAAGGCAGGATCAGTCCAACACATGGAAGAGGTCCAGTCACACTTTCCTCCCCCTATGTCAGGTCGTAACAATGTTAGTCCTCCTAATGGACAAATCTGGTGATCTTTACACTTTCCTAAAAGCTTTGCTCAGTGGCTATGCTCACAGACCCACCGAGAATCCCAAACAGCCAGACCGAGGGGTTTGTTTTTACGCTTCATTTAGACCTCAGTGTTTATTCAGTTCTGTACATCATAGGGGTGAGGCATGGTACATCTGGAGAACTCTTTGAGCCTGGTGAAAAGGACAATACTCTAATTTAAGTTCTTGCAATTTGTAAGCAATAGCATTTAAAAACTGGAAACTAAGCTTTGCGTCACTGTATGTCAGATAATCTGAGATAGCAGTGATGTGAGCAGGCGGTTCGCCTTTTGTTATCCTTGTTTTTTAATTTGGCATCCCAATGCCATGAGGATCATGTGACTGGATTGTAATTGAGGGAGTGTATTACAGAGAAAGGGGTGTGGTTGGTGCATATAGAATGTATTTATTTATCTGCCTGAGTTGTCATTAAGCGGACTAATAGTACAAGTAGACATAAGTTGCAAAACAATTGGGTCATAAAGAAAGAGAGAGAGAGAGAGAGAGAGAGAGAGGGAGAGATGGAGAAATAACATCTCTTATTTTTTCCTAGTGTCTTCTACACTGCATATTCAAGTAAACCCGAATGCAAGGCTAAAACTGCACTGTCAGTGAAAGAATGAGACACATACAAACATACCCAGCAAGTAATATAGAGAATACATTAGGAAACCCAGACCACATCAGTATACCTGCTGCAATTCTTACTACATGTCTTGACTAGAAATAGCTTTACTAGTGCACATTTAGGGCATGTTTAACCAACATATTTTCCCAACAGAGTTTTTCTGTTGGTCAAATTACCAAAATCCGTTGAATTTGTGCATATTTATAGATAGAAACTAAGTTTTTGATCAAGCATGTTGATAAGACTCCCATGCGTTAGTTAACGCGTAACAACCATATCAGTAATAAAGGTTCTATTAAATTTTAACTCATGGAGCTACATTACACATATACACAGTGTAAATCCTTTATGACTTACGGAATATTCTGTATAATAGTTATAACACCAGTTAAAAAATGGGCATGCCTAGACAGAGTAATTTTTAGTATCTCCTGCCTTAAAAAAAAAAAAAAAGATAATTAATATGGATATGCAATAATGTGACCTGCCAAGAAAAAATATTAACACATTAATGTTCCATTGTATATTTAAAATTCTTATAAATATCCCGTTTGGGCTGTTAACAGCTTTACCATCTCTGGCATTCTCTCAATCAGATTCATTAATCCCAGTTCCTACATTTATCATTTTTGTCATGGATTGCCCCGGGTGTTTGCCCTGGCTCTGACATCATGAAGGGAGCAATATACTGAATCATATACTGAATCTACAACAGATCTGTTACATTTAAAAAAAAAAAAGCATGTTAAAAGAAATTTGTAGCCCATACTAGCAAGCTGCAGATCACTACAGATCACCCTGATACACTTGTGCACATTGTGATAGTACTGTACTACTACCTACAGTAAGTCTCTTTTGTACTTGTGAATTAAAATCGATCTTTCTCGAAAGCCGTGAAAGTGGGAACTGGTAATGCTTTTCTAACTGTGGAGGAGTTTTGAGTATGACGAGCACTTGTTTGCTGGTTTTCCTCCACTCTCAAAATGCTAGATACATACTGTATGTTGCTTTATTCCTATGAACACCACATAACCACCAGAGGCTAATAATTTCAGTTGGATATCTTTTTGTATATGTGCAGGAATGCATGCCAAGACCTTTATTAAATTGATACAATTTAATGATACAACAAAGTATTAGATATGAATACTACTGTTAGATGGAAATTCTTTCCTTGTTATTGTCTCGTTAGATTTTTGCCAGGGGCAATGAACATGACCCTTGATAAACATATTCCATAATACTTTAGTACTAACTGAAAAGGTGTTGGGAGAATACTGCAGCACTTATCCCATTAACAGGGGAAATTTAACTTGGTAGACAATGAACAAGGTGCAGTGACACCAAGGTAGGACTATTGTAGACATTCTGGTGCAGCACGTCTCTAAGTAATGACTATGAGGCAATGCTTGTTAAGTGACATGTCATGATAGGAATTCATTTGATCTCAATCACCTTTTGGGTCAGTGGGCCAGACAGTGGAGTACCTTATACCTATTTGACCAATGTCAGAAGGTTATCTGTTACATTGTGGTTCTATTGTGTCATCCCAGCAACTAAAGACCTCATCCTACCATGACTCACTTTGGTCAGTGATGATTTTGACGGTCACAACGTGGTTTGTGCAGACCAGCAGATGACAACATTGCAGGAAATGACAAAAACATCAGGTTCTCCAAAGTTCAAAGGTAACACACTATCCCTAACTAGTGGGGAGGTATTCTTGGTGCCTATATGTCTCCAATGGGGCCACCAACCCCCCAAATTTTTTTTTTCTGCTGTGCATTTCCAGTGTGATACAACTTGCATGCCGCTCAGTGTAACAAGGATGAGTCCGTGTCTGGGGAACATGGGGTATTTCCCCTGACTAACACTACTTATAAAATTCCAAAGAACATGTCATAACACAACCTTACCACTCACTCACTTACAGGACCTGTTTTGTCCTGGGCAGGGTCATGATGGATGCATAGTCTACCCTGGGATAACTAGGAGTACTAAAAAAAATAAAAATAAAAAAGAGGTTGGAAAACTATGAATATTGTGATCAAGGTAAGGCTGACCACAACATCATGGTAAAAAATGAAAATGAAATTCATTGTTGAACAACAGCATGGAGGGAATAAACATAGTAAAAGTCCATGAAGTTTATTAATCACTATTAAGATTATAAAATAATGTGAGACATTCAGCCACTATTTAAAGTTTTTAAAAATCCATCAGGCATTTCATTGAGAAAAAAAGTTTAATATCATAAAAACTATAAATCACATCACTACCTGGCTTGATCATTAACTATTTAATAATTAGTATAGGTGCATCTCAATAAATTAGAACAGTGGTTCCCAAAGTAGGGGTCGCGACCATCTGGGGGATTGTGAGACATTGAGCGGGGGTAGCGAGATGATTTACAAGAAATCAAATAATAAAAAAAAAAACTATTATAAATATTTTATCCATAACTAACAAAAGATAAAAACTAGTAGTTAATAGTTACATTTAAAAAACATGCAAATTAAAAAGCC
>JAQMYK010000014.1:13834413-13862007 GCA_030014345.1 Clarias buthupogon | reverse complement strand
TCACATACCTAAAGGGGGGGAGGCCGCCTAACTAGTGAGCTTCGGAGTGAACGAGGAGCGATATCAATTTGGGCGCATGCCCCTCACAGGCAGATTTTTTTGTGGTATCAGCAGCATTTCCGATACTAGTATCGGAATCGGAACAACCCTAGTAAACGCTAGTCAGAGGTTGGGTAAATGCTAGTCAGAGGTGGGTAAACACTAGTCAGAAGTGGATAAAGGCCAGACAGAAGTGCTAGTAAATGCTAGTCAGAGGTGGGTAAACGCTGGTCAGAGGTGGATAAACGCTAGACAGAAGTGCTAGTAAATGCTAGTCAGAAGTGGATAAACGCTAGACAGAAGTGCTAGTAAATGCTACACAGAATGATGGTCAGAGGTGGGTAAACGCTAGTCAGAAGTGGGTAAGCGTTAGTCAGTGGTGGGTAAACGCTAGTCAGTGGTGGGTAAACACTAGTCCAAATCTGATCTAGACAGACGTGCTAGTAAATGCTAGTCAGAGGTGGGTAAACGCTAGTCAGAGGTGAGAAAATGATGGTCAGTGGTGGGTAAACACTAGTCAGAAGTGGATAAAGGTTAGACAGAAGTGCTAGTAAATGCTAGTCAGAAGTGGGTAAACGCTAGTCAGAAGTGGATAAAGGCTAGACAGAAGTGCTAGTAAATGCTAGTCAGAAGTGGGTAAATGCTAGTCAGAGGTAGGTAAACGTCAGTCAGATGTGGAAAATGCTTGTCAGGGGTGGGTACATGATGGTCAGAGGTGGGTAAACGCTAGTCAGAAGTGGGTAAGCATTAGTCAGAAGGTGGGTAAACGCTAGTCAGTGGTGGGTAAATGCTAGACAGAAGTGCTAGTAAATGCTAGTCAGAAGTGGATAAATGCTAGTCAGAGGTGGGTAAACGCTAGTCAGAGGTGGGTAAACGCTAGTCAGAGGTCCTAGTAAATGCTACACAGAAGTGCTAGTAAATCCTAGTCAGAAGTGGGTAAATGCTAGTCAGAGGTGGGTAAACGCTAGTCAGAGGTGGAAAATGCTAGTCAGGGGTGGGTAAATGATGGTCAGAAGTGGGTAAGCGTTAGTCAGAAGGTGGGTAAACACTAGTCAGAAGTGGGTAAGCATTAGTCAGAAGTGGGTAAATGATAGTCAGTGAGTGGGTGAATGCTAGTCAGAAGTAGGTAAACACTAGTCAGAGGTGATTAAATGATATTTGAGAAATTATGGAGCACATAAACACCATTTATGTGCATTCCGCCTCCACTACAGCCCTGATTGCAGTGGTGCCTTTTTTCCCCCCCAAATGCAAGAATGCTCTATTTAGCGGGTAGATTAATCTATCATCCTTTACACTCCTATTCTAACATAAAAATTGCATGGGGTCCATTGATAAAGTATTATGAAAAAATGCCAAGGGCTGCTTCAAGTTCAGGTTTATCACTAGCATAGAGTTGAACTTAACTTCATATCCAAAGACTAATGTTAAAAGTGAGTTAGGTCAGTGCCAATCTTTCTCACTCTAACACACATGCAGACCCACATGCACACTCACCTTTGAACAGGGGGCCACCTGTGCAAATGTGTTAATCCTTTCTCCAGTTCTTGCCAAAGCCCTTGACGCAGTACCCG
Source organism: Clarias buthupogon (assembly GCA_030014345.1). Lineage (NCBI taxonomy): Eukaryota > Metazoa > Chordata > Actinopteri > Siluriformes > Clariidae > Clarias > Clarias buthupogon. The sequence continues at coordinate 13,860,394 of JAQMYK010000014.1, read as the reverse complement.
ACCTCACCACACCTTGAGCTTTATCATGCTTGGCACGCTGTACCCAAAGTTGGACAAATGAAGCAAGAATGCAGCCTGTTGGCATTCCCAGCTTGTGAAGAGGCCTGGTTTAATTTAGCTTAACCTTGCTAATAAAAGAAGCCATGAGAGGATGATATTGCCTGCTGGCAGAAGGGTCCCTAACTGACACTACTGATTTGTTAGCTGTGAATATAAACAATAGTTATGTACTGTAGCTGTGACAATTGCAAAGAGCAAAATGCTCTATGTACAATCATTTAAAACTAAAAGCAGTAATAAATTTTCTTCTGCCATAAAGCTCAGTTAGATCCTTGGTCACCTAAACATAGATAATTGTTACACATTAATTACTGTTAGTACTGTGTTTGATTTATTCATTCAACGGAAGGGATGCTTTGAAACAGGATTCAATTCTGAGGTTACACTTTTCCACATATGCTAATCATAACAATGTTACATGCTAATTTCCCTACCATCTACAATGCACATTCTCCCTATGCTTGGTGGGTTTCCTCCGGGTACTCCGGTTTCAGTCCAAAGACATGCAGATTATATTAAATGGCGTTCCCAAACTGCCCATAGTGTGTGAATGTGCATGTGAGTGTGTGTACAGTATGTGTGTGCCCTGCGATGGATTGGCACCCTATCCAGGGTTAACCGCGCCTCGTGCCCTAAGTCTACTGGGACAGACTCCAGGCCCCCCGCAACCGTGCATACAGGATAAAGCGGTATATAAGATGAGTGTATGAATGAGTAAGAACTTTAAATTAATAACTATGCCATGTGTTAATGTTTGCTGTTGTAAAATTTACATTTCGCCTGATAAATTGTTTATATCACAAAATATGATTTACATTTTAACCAGGCATTCTCAGGCATTCAACCGTCAAATTACAAGTGCGTTTTTTTCAGCGAAACATGTCAATAACCTGATTTGCTCAATAGCAGTATCAAGCCTGGAATGACTTGATACAAACCAGATCTACTAGAGTTAGAAAAACCTCATCATATAATGTAGGTAAACTATTCTGGACTAAAGAAACACTTATTTTTAAAATGTTTTTTAAAAATCAAGTGAGTATTGTTTTAGATCTTGCTGTGAAAAAGGGTCTATTGATTTATGAATGCCTGACCAAAAAAAAAAAAAAGCTGCACACTAATATCTCTTTTGTCTGCTTTTATCTTTGATTATACAGTGCAGTGTGGTAGCCAATTCATGTGTGAAAATTATTCCTTGAATATGGCAGTGTCATTAGGTAATAAAAGAGTATACACATAATAACCTGGTCATTCAATACATTTAGGTTGTCAGCTGACTTTATTTATTGCCACATAACGTTGCTGAGCCTAGACCAGACCAACTGAAGCAACCCCACATCATAACATTGCCTCCCGAGACTTGTACAGTGGCCACTATGCATGATGCGTGCATCGCCTCATGCACTTCCCTTCTTATCTTACTCATCAGATTACATGACCTTTTTCCATTACTTTAAATCATCATACTTCCAAGCAAATTAAAATATTTTCTTTTCTTATGAGTCATACTAACAAGTGGTTTTCTTATTGCTAGACAACAGTTTAGTCCCAATTCTGTGGGTTCTCATTGACTCATTGCTCTTACAGTACTTTAAACATAACCGTGATTTCTGTTGTGTTTATGTGATCTCTGATCACGGTCATTCATGATTTTTTTCTTTTTCTGACCATATTTCTTCTGCAAAGTTGATAGTTTAGCAATATCCTTACATATCTTAATAATGTGTTCCATTATACCGTGGAGGCCAATGGTGGGACTGTGGAAGCCATTAATGATTATCATTGTATTCATTCCCATTTTATGACTGTGGTAACTGTGGTTGACCTCCGATCAACATTCACACACGCATTCACACACTATGGACAATTTGGGAATGCCAATTAGCATACTCTGTACGTCTTTGGACAGTGAGAGGAAACCCACCAAGCACGGGGGGAAACATGCATACTCCATGCACGCAGAGGCCGAGGCAGGACTTAAATGCTGACGAGGCAACATTGCTAACCACTAAGCCACCGTGCCGCCTAATAATGTGTTAGACAGTTCTTAACCCAATCCCAGTAATTTTATGCTTTTCTTTGCTTGATGCAGTGCAATAATTTGACCCTTTTTTTGCCCTTTTTTGTAGTGTAATAAACTAGGACTAAAACAATTATAGACCACACAGGCTCAGGCTCCTGACATTGTGCTAAAAATAAAAAACTAACCAAAGCAGAAATTAACAGGAACTACAAAATGGCTGTGAATGTGTGATCCAGAGCTAAAGATTCATGATAAAAAAAGAAAGACAAAAACTATAACTAAAATAGACAATTAGTAACAGGTGCAGATACAATCAAGTGAATATGATCAGTGGTGACCCCGACAGGTTACCTAGAGATGCCATTTTCACTTTTAATTAATGACACTGGCTTTATTGATTAATAGCTTAATTTTTTGCATCCCCATAGTTGATATGCTGGAGTTACATGAACAGATACATGGAACAAGTGTCTACTTCAACTGAATGTCACATTCAGGGACACTCATCACTACAGATGGAACAATTCCAAATGTGTTATTTTAGCATAAAAGAAGCTAAACTAGCAGTTTTGGATCTGGCAAGTTTTGAGGTGTGGCAAGGTGGAAAGTTTTGGAGTGTGTGGAAATTGTGTGTCTCATGCTGCAACGATTAAATTGTGGAGGTTGTGTGCTCCAGTGTACGTGTGTGACTGCATGTGCACCGAAACCAGCATGATTCACTGTGTAATCCTGGTGCTAGACTGGTCTAAGCCTGGGAATAAAGGGAAAAACTAGACAAACAAATAAACACACACTGAACCGATAGGTGGTTCTTGTGGAAGCAGTGTGAAACTAGGAGCAGCCACAAGTCTTACTTGAATATCTTGTAGAGCATTCAGAATGGTTTTATCCAACCATTATTTTCAGAGTGATCATTGAAGTAACGAACAAACATTCCATGAACTATTTTAAGTTTCAGGTGCTGATATATGAAAAGAAATAATGTATATACTGTATAAGGAAATATACTACATTAAGACTTCCCTATACAGATCTCTATTAATTTACTGTGAAATATATATATATATATATTAATTAATTAATTAATTAATTTTTAATCATTGTAATGTGATAGCATGTCAAATATTCTCCATTAAACTGGTAAAGTTTCCTCAGATTACATGGTGAAAGTATTTAAATAACTTAACATACTCTATAATAGAATAATACTTGCATGCAATTGCTTAATGAAATTGTATAACCCTGGATAACTGATCATGTGATTTGGCTGAGATTAACTAGTTAATATTACAGCACTATTTTTACCACATATGGAGTCATCTCTGTCCAGATTACACAAATATTGCTATGTTACTCCTGGTACAAAAATAGAAAATATGTTTGAACTTAAATGATGGAATGCAATTCATTTACAACTTGGATGGATGGATGGATGGATGGATAGATGGATAGATAAATTCTGATTATCTCAATATTTTCTATTCAGTTCTAACATGCATAATCATACACACCCATCTGCAAATGTAGGTCAGTTAAACGCAGAAACTGGCTGCATGAACAAAAACATTTTGGCTTGTTTTTTGGTCGCATAGATAGACCAGATGGAGTTCTACATCTTGCCCCTCTCTTTAATTCTCCACCCCACCATGGTGCTGATGGAACAGGACATGAGAAGTGTGTGAGACAGGAGGAGTGCACACGTGCTTCACCCTCCAGAGAGGCCAAAAAAAGCCAAAATAAATCAAATGAATCATTATCCGGCCAACGGATGGCGACTTCTTTCTCAATCCAGCCCAATCAGTCTCCTTTTCCTGTCCTTCTCATTTGGATTTCCCCTTAAAGCTGACTTCTCTGTGTATACTTCCTCCTGCATAAGTCCTTTCTCTCCGTTCAGTGCCAGAGTATTAGACTGTCAATCCTCATGCTGAAAACTCTTCCCAGCAGGCTTAGCCCAAAGGATGCGGCATGCTCCCAAACTCTGAAGAGAGGACTAGAGCCTGGCACACTGTTTTGCAGACATCCCTGCATTAATCATTCACAATAACAGGATGTGTCCAGAAGCTTTTGTTTACCAAGGCTTGTATTTACAGGTCATTAGGTTTGGTCATGGTTACAAAATGCTGGAAAAAAAAAACAACCAAAAAAAAAAGGGTGAGCATTATTCAGCTAATGATCAGATTCATGAACAGATAAAAGAAACAATGGACGGATTTGATCATGCACATGCGAGGCAAAGAAGGTTAAGTGTCTCTCTCATTAATAAAAGATGCGAGTTTGTCTGCTGGGTTTTATGAATGGGGTCACCACCACGGCCCCTCCTGTCTGCAAAACATCAATACACTCTCGTACAGTTTTATATACTTTTACAACCTCATCTTCTCTCTAGGTCATGTACACAGCTGCATCACAGCACATTTTCCAGTCAGCATAATGAGCCACATGGGATTTAACAGGAGTAGTGCGAAGTAGAGCTGTAACTAAAATATCACTGGAAAAACTGCGAAAACTGCTAATTTTAGTCTTAAACAAACATGTGGTCCCGCTATAAACTCTTGCATATTGCACACAGAAACATTTCTAAATCCAAAGCTCCGATTTGGAATAAAGGGTGACCAGCTGCGTATTGCTCTGGTATTTCAGTACTGAGTGGTTTTGCACAAGGCCCCTGAGGCTACAGTTTGCAGAGAGATGAGGACACTATTGAATTCACTGCCCTAATCCAGTCAAAGCGTTCATTACCTTACTACCCAACATGCCTCTCTGTCCCTCTTCTCTCTTTTTCACTGCTGTGAAACAGCATTACGTAACTCCATTAAAGCAGCAGCCATTGGAATACTCACTAGCTTTCTGTCTCGCTCTTGTTTTTTTAGTTCTAGCTAACTCCAGAGCCAACGTGCACCAATCCCATCACTCCCCCTGCTGCTCCTGCAGATAAGCTGCTCCTAATGTCCAGGTCGGCTCATGCTCATGCCCACACGTACACCTAGTGAAATATTACACTAGGCAAAAAGTCTTACATAAGATCCTGTGGTTTTAACATGAACTTATCCAATGAACGAGAAGACTAGACAACCCCAGCAGAAGCTTCGCCTGTGGACACGTGTATTTTTGGCAAAACAAAGCCTGAACAGCATGACACAATGACAACAACATCGAAGTGGGTTATTTAAGGCTAAACTTTTATGTAGGTGAGCAAGATGGAAAGAGTGTGTTATGATCAAAAAAAGAGAAACTAGAAGGCATGAAGTGGATAATTAGACCCTGTCAAAAAGTAAAGTTGATAATCTGGGTGCTCAGATTAGCACATCAGTTTAGCACTTAATCAGCCAAAACAAACAAGTGTGTCAGTTCTATGCACTGTGGAAAAAGATAGATAGACTTTAAATGAGTCAGCAAGTTTTAACTATGCATGCTCGAACTGGCCGGCTGGAGTTCTAAAGATTACACAGCAATACTGTACAATAGTAAACTCACTTCAATCACCTCTGTCATAAACTCGTTTGTCAAGAGACTGTATAGATTTACATTGTTGCCATTTTTTATTTTTGGCTTCTACGCCAGGCTATTTTAAAGCAGATTTCCCCCCCCCAGACTTAAGAGACAGACAGAAAGAAAAATAGACAGAATGTGTAAAGGTACCGAGGCCAGTCTAGTCCAGACTATAGATTCACACAGTCTGTTAGCAACCTCATCGACATATTTTTCAGCTGAATTCATCGATTTACGAGGTGTGTTCTGGTCAAACCGGGACTTTTGATTGTGAAAACAAATCTTTCAAATGCGGGACTTTTTTTTTTACGTGAAAGGGAATTATGCAAGGAAAAACTCCCTTTGTTTCTCAATATAATCCCCTGCTACACATAGTGTTTTACTAGTGAACATTTTCTGAGCACATCAGAGCCGTGATCGGATTGCCTCCTTCACGTCTGAAACACTGGCCTCCCAGGAACTCCTTTAATGGCCCAAACATAATGGAAATGGCTTGGAGCGAGGTCAGGACTGTATGGAAATGTGTCAAGAAATCCCAGCTAAGTTTCTGTAATGTGCAAGTATTGTTTGCGAATAATTGTGTGTACAGTTCACACAGACAGATGCGTCTCTTCTGCAAGTTGGCAACAAGTTATCTATTTTCACTGAGACCGCAGTGGGTTCTGAGCCACCTCGGGCCAGAATCTTCATTTACAGTACAGACACATGGCCTTCTTCAAAACATTTGCACCATACAAATGTCATGGCAACTACTGTACGAGTCTCATCATCTACTGTACTGTGCTTGAATGCCTTCATCATGAGAGAGTTCATCAGATGTCCTAGTTTGACTTGAATGCCCCTCATGTTTTTACATTTGCACATCAGCAGTGGTTTTAGAAAAACATGTGTGGCACATACAATTGCAGCTGTAAGGAACATAAATTCACTGGATTACTCTATCATTTGATTCCTTAGAAATGCATGTAAAGGAAAACTCCAAGTATGAGTATAAGCAAAAGACTTACAACCTTTTCATTTGTGTGTGTGTGTGCATGTGCATCTGATAACTTAATAAGGAGCTCCTCATTTTTATTATTCCATCAGAGACCTCAAGGTATTGCTGGATTGAAGCTTTTACAGCTACTGTAATAACACATCAATCACTTGGCATTTGTAATAATAATAATAATAATAATAATAATAATAGGCATGATTTGTTATAATATATTAAGGATCACAGGGCACTATGCATACATAATTTCGCACACATTCCCACTTAAGTTTTTGGTTCAACTTAAATCAACTTACTCGCATGTTTTTATCAGGAGGGAGGAAACCTATACATGTGATATAGAAATAGCAATTTATTTGTCATTTTTACCATACAGTATGCTGTAGATGCATTTTATCTCATATACAGTACAATTTAGCACCATCTACTGGTGAAACTGGCAAAACACACCAAAAACTTCTACAAATGATGAATTAATGTAGATTAATGTACATTTACTTATTTCACAGCACATAGGCTTTAATATATATTATTAGAATCAAATAGGCATACATACAACTACTACATAGGTAAACATTAGGAAAAATCTCATATCTTCACATTGTCTGTTTAGAGTGCAAATATGGTGGCCAAAAGTATTGAGACACAAGTGAAATTCAGTGTTTTAATGAAAATCAAGATAATACTGTAAGAATAATTAGTTATTTTATGCAATTAAATTCCTAAACAACAATTAATATTTAGCATTAAGTTGTTTAACCTGCTGGATCCGGCTGGGCATAGAGGCAAAGAGGTGCCTCTGGTGTCGTTCAATCCATGAAGATCATGAAAAAAAGAAGGTTTCTTGACTGTTAATCTGCTATGGGCCACCAATGTGTGTGTATATACACGAGGGTGAGTCAAAAATGATCCACACTCCATTTATATTAAAACCTCTGTTGGCCACACTGTCTTATAAGTAAGTTCAGCCTTTACTTGTCACACATACATTACTGCACAGTGAAATTCTTTATTCTTTGCATATCCCAGCTTCTTGTTAGTAGGCAGGGGTCAGAGCGCAGAGTCAGCCATTTTACGGCGCCCCTGGAGCAGACAGGGTTAAGGGCCTTGCTCAAGGGCCCAAAAGCGGCAACCTGGCGGAGCTGGGTCTCGAACCGCCGATCTTCCAATCCGTAACTCAGAGCCTTAACACACTGAGCACAAACACACACAATACTACCGTCTCCCCAGTAAATGCTGTGCAGGTGTGAATGATGCCACACTTGTGATTTGTACGAGAAATGAGCTGTGTGCAGTGATTATATTTTTGTGGTCTAAGGGTGAAAGGCTTTGCGTACACAGTTTAGAGAAAGTGTTTTGTCATGAACAAGTGTGTATGAATGGATAGAGAAGTTCAAGGAGGGTCAAGTGTTAGTCATCAAGAAGGAGCTGGATCGACATTCTGCAGTAACGTCCTTTTTAATGTTTTAAAGCATCCTCCCTATAGTTCTGATATTGCTTCATTGAACATTTACCTGTTTGGTCACCTGAAAGCAGCCCTACAAGGACGAAGATTCACTTCTGACAAAGAAGTGAAGACAGCGGTGCACTCATGGATCATCTTAAAATATTTTTAATGAGGGAATACGAAAACTAGTTTACAGATGAAAAAAGTGTATTGAAAAGCCAGGAGATTATGTCGAAAAATTATGTATTTGTCTTTTCTAAAAGTTAATTATAATAAAAGAGTGCAGATAATTTTTGATACTTTTATAGTTTTCTAAATTTTTATACTGTAGGTGTGTGTGTATACACACTCACTCATTTTTGAGAGAGAGTGAGTGTGCATATACACTTTTTGTGCGCGCACACACACACACTCACTCGCACACACAGCCATAACATTAAAACCACTTAGCATCAGATCCTTTAATAACATGATTGGGGCCTCCATGGATCAGATTTGTTTGGCCAGCACATCCCATGGATGCTTGATTAGAGCCAGATCAACAATCTTAATCTCTTGCTAAGCCCCATACACAGGATGTTCTGATACCTTTCTATCACAGTCAGCATTCTTTTCCTCAAGCAATTTGTGCTAGATTAGATTGCCTGTGGGATCAGACCAGGACCAGCTAGATTGGTCCCTGCAAGTATGAATGTGCCTTATGTGCCCATGAGCCTTTCACCAATTTACTGATATAATGTTATTTACCTGGAGGTGGTGTTAAAGTTATGGCTGATCATATGGACATATGGCAAACTATGGACATACGTTATTGAAGAAAGGAATCCAATCAATCATCTTTTGCTTTTAATATTTTAATGTCTCACAAATTAACACACTAAACATTTACATTTCTCTGTCTCCTCCATTTTGTCCTAATGGGAATGTAAACTTTTGCACTCGACAGTACATGCCACAAACCTCTTCATAAGAGAACTGCAGGATTTGTGTTCTGAAAAATTGCCATTACATTACAGTCTGGCTACTCTTTTTAACAAGGTCACACTCGAATGAGTTCACATAAGACTAAATTAGACCACATGACCACATTAAGAGCAAAGCAATGGCATTCACAGGCCTGTGTAGAACCGATGTTCAGCTCACCATGCAGTGCAGACAGTCTGTCTGGCTAGCCACGCTGTTCCTCTAATCTGTTCCAACTCACAGACGAACAATTAAATTGTACCAGCTGAGCGTTGTGCCTTTTGTACTACTGAAGTTCTACTGGGGGAGTCATTTATGCCTGTGTGTAGCGGATGATCTCACTTAGGTCATACCCAGTGACGGCGAAAGCAAAGCCGTCACCATCGCAGAACTTGGCGCCGCAAATCTGAGTGTCGGTCACACATTCGTTGTAAAGGTGCTCGATCTAGACGGGACAGAGGAAAGAAACGTGGATAAACTGATTAAAAAATAGTGACTAGAACAAAATAATAAATAATAATAAAAGTAAGCTGTAGAAGAAACTCCACTTATGTGGAGCTTGCTTAGAATACCAAGCCAAATGTAGCCATGATGTATGTGATATTAAGTGCCTTTATAGTTTTACACAATTTTTATTTAAAAAATGCTTTTGAATATTTCTGATTCTATAAATTTCATCACAAATAGAACAAAACTCAAAGTAGTGTCACAATTAAGCAAATTTGACAACAAATACAAAATTCTAAAAGTTTGTTATGTTTATATAATTTATTACAGTTTCTACTTTCATATAAGCTTTGATCTAAGTATATACATTCATCTGCCACTTTATTAGGAACATATGTATGCCTGCTCATTCATGCAATTATTTAAAATCAGCCAATGATGTGAGTGCAGCTTAAAACATTTGAAGACTGGACAAAAGATTTGCAAATTGGGAGCACATCACATGGTCACCGTTCCCAATTTTTAACAGTCCAGATTTCGTGAGATTCCTGTTGCAGGGTGGCAGGAGTGGCACCTGATCTTGGTGGTCTTCTATTGTTGTAATTCAAACACTTCAAGATTTGCTGTATTGTACATGTGCTACAAAACTGCTGCTCTCTGAATGTTCACACCATTGTTTGAAAACCTTGTACAATTCAATTCACTCACTCACTCGCTCATTGTGTTTACACCTTTATCCTGTATACAGGGTCGCAGGAGGTCTAGAGCTTATCCCAGGAGACTTAGGGCACCAGGCAAGGGTACACCCTGGATGCAGTGCCAATCCATCGCAGGGAACACACATACTGTACACTTATTCACAAACTACGAGCAATTTGGGAACGCCAGTTAGCCTAATGAGCCATGCACAGAGAGGTGGGAATCAAACCTGGAACATGGAGGTGCATGGCGACAGTGCTAACCAACAACTGAAATGAGTTGAATTTAATCTTATTTATGAAATGTTATAACATGGTTCATTGTCACAAATCAGCTTCATAAAATTTCAAGAAAATTAGGATGAAATGTGTGAGAAAATGTGTATAAATCACAATTATCAGATTGTCCATGATAAGCAAGCCGAGGGCGACAGTGGCAAGGACAACCTCTCTAAGATTGACAATAGGAAGAAACCTTGATGTTCGATATTCCTTGATATTCTAATGTTTTATGTCAACATGACCTGTATATGGATGCTTTTGAGCATTGTGCTGCTGCCATCTGATTGGCTGATTGTATCGGCCTTACATGAATGAAATGGTTTACATGTGTTCATATCTCCTTCCCATTTATTAATATCTAGCATTTAACTGGTCATAAAATAATGTCATATTATATTCATATATTTATTGTTTCGTTCAATTTCTCACCTCCATACTGTTGTTGTCTGGAGCTGGGTTTAAATGCCACACATGAACGAAGGAGTCCTCAGCAGCTGAGAGCAGCTTAGAGTTGAACGAAGGCAAGAAACACATTATGGTTTACTGTACAAATAAGGTTTACACACACTGCCATGTGCGAGATCTGTTCTCTCACCAGTCCAGTGAAAGGAGCAATATCGAGGGAGTAGATCCAGCGAGCATGGGCATTAACCTCAGCATGCAGTATTCCAGTGACACCCTCGTAGAGGCGGATTTGGCCCGTGCCATAGGCAGCTATGACTGTGCCTTTCCATAGCTTCACTGACGAACAACTCATACTGGTGGGAAGAGGCACCCGCAAATGTGGGATTAAAAAACCAGAGCAAGTTCATTCCATAGAATTATAGTCAGTTCATTAATGTACAGTACTGTTTCATTTTTTTTATTTTAGCCCCATCAACTGGTGGAACTATGCAATTACAGCAAAATATATACAGTAATACAATGCATGATGAACAATACTAGCTATTAGGTTATTTCTCCACACAAGCTCTAATTAAAGGAGTGTAATATAATAATATGCAAGTAATATAATAAAATATACTTGCCTGTCTTTACCCATGGAACATAGTCCAAATCCGAATCACAGGTATTATATTTCTCTTTATATACCTTACTATCCTACTCCCTAGTTCATTTACCTCACACTTTGACACAAAGATGTTTTTCCATGAACTTACTCAAATCCTGGGATCTTGTTGAGGAGCTGAAAATCCTCACCAGACTTCCATACACACAGAACGCCTGAGTCGTCAGCACTCACCAAATCTGCAATGTACTCCTAAAAAAAGTATTCAGGGCATATTTTCTACCATCAAGAACAAAGTCTTTGCAAGTTCTAAACGTTGGTAAAAGGAAAAGCAAAGTTATGGTATGCTTCCATTATTTACTTTTTCACAAATTTTCTGAAAATGAAGCAAAATTAAATTAAATGAAAGCATAATCAATTAATTACAGAGCTAAACGTTTGTGGACACTTGACCCTGACACCCACATGTGCTTCTTGATTTACTTTTACCCTTTGGTTGTTATTGTAACCTCCACTCTTCTGGGAAGGCTTTCCAATAGATTTTGAGGCATGGCTATGTGGATTTTTGTCCATTCTGCTCCATCAGCATAACATAAATTAAGTCAGGTGATAAAGCCAGGGGTTTAATCGATGTTCCCAGTCAATCCCAAATGTGTTTACATTGCAATTGAGGTCATTGAGGGGGGTGTGCCAGGGCCACTCAAGTTCCTTTTCCAAACCAGCATTGGTAAACCATGTCTCCACTAGTTTTGCTTTTGCGCAGGGGCACTATCATGATAAAAAAAAAACCTGACGAAGACGTTGTTTACCAAAGTTGGAATGGAAAAGACAAAAGCTGTAGATATACTGTACAATAGTGTGCTTAAAACTTTGTGGCAGCAGTTTAAGGAAGAAGCACATATGGCTGAGATGGTCAAGTGAGGTTCAAGATACATCTGCCCACAGTGTATATACATATAATTTTATTGTACATACTATGCATATTAGGTCTTTACTGTATGTCAATCTACAGAATGAATATATGGTAAATAGACGTCAAGTGCAAGGCGACAGTGCTAACCACTACACCACTGTGCCGCCTAACTCTGACTTTTTGCAAAGAAAGTGTTTAAATAGCATTATTTTGCATCGCTAAAGCATATTATTGTGGATTTGTAACCATTAAATATTTACATATTATGGAAATGTGAATAGTGAAATTGACTAGTAAGATTTTGTTTTAAATAAAGATCCATTTGATTATTATCGCGGTATAATCAGTTCATTATTTCCAGTTACTTAAGAGCTTCCAAAAGCCACAACAGCTAATAAAGAGTGAGTACTTTACCGTACTGCCTGAGCATTCGGACGCCATGTCTGTGACAGCCTCAGTGTGTTCCTCCAGTACTTCAGACAAAGTGATGTTGCTTCCTTTACTGGGTACATCAAACAAAAGCACTGCCCCAGACGACACCCCTGACAAAGGCAAGAAAATAAAGATGTTATGCCCTTCATTATGCATTTAAATACATACTTACAATTAGAAATCAGTCTTTGGCTCACTTACCTACACAGATGTATTTGTCTCCGACAGCGGCGATCCCACGTGCAAAAATGGCCTTAGCTAAAATACAGTACATGGTATGAGTAATACAGACAAACACAAAAGCTGTGGTTGTGGAATAGTTCCAGAGTGGAATATGATATTACTGTACCTGTGGGTGTCTCTGGTGTGTCCAGTGCATGCCAGTATACCATAATGGATCCATCAGACTCATACATCTATTAGATAAACACACAGTTAGATTACAGATGGTACTGGAATAATAAAATCATAAATGTAGTTAATGTAGTTAATATGCATGACTAACCTGAATCCCTTTCTGAGAAGCGACAGCTAGCAGATCTCTAGACGGAAGAACGCACCAAGCTGCCTGTACAGAGGAAAACAAAAAGTCTGAATAAGCTATGCACACTTACTGCACAGTATATAGTGATCCTACATATGTAATCTTGATCAAGTGAATGGTTTAACTAGACGAGTCCAGCCTGCTTGATCTCTGTGCACATTTCCTCCTTTTTTTTGTATCTTATACCCTCTAACATAATTCAGACCTACAAGCCCGGCTACAGTTTTCCATTTCCTGGATCAGGTGTTTGGAGAAAAATATGGATTATTTGTATTACACTGGCCAGAGTCAAACAAAGGTTTGGTGATTTTGAAATGCTTAGAAAAAAACACCTGATACCAATGATTTCAATAAGTTGCTAAAAGTGATTCTAGTTTCTTGAAGGTAAGATCAAAGGTGTCTTCTACAAAAAAGTGTTTTCGATACATTATGACAAAATATGTTTTGCAGAATTGTATATTAATTGCCCAAACAACTGAGATTAGATGCTAATTCCCCTCAGGATTAATATTTCTTCATAATTATTTATAATTAAAAGATCCATTGTATCTTTGGCTTTCAAAGTAAGATTGAAGCGAACAGGCATTTCCATGTAATGAGAAAAGAACAGAAAACATAAAATTTGTTGCTTTGGGTAATCTTATATAATCAAAAACGTACAGATGGATCAGGATAAAACAACAACACTGGCTTATTCCTTTAACATAATCTTAAACTCAGGTATTAAATCAAAACTATGAATAACCTATAAAAATAATAAAAAGTGTGCATCACCTGCATGATTAGTGAGGAGCTGGTGGCCACATTGCCCTCTTTGGACTGCAGCTGTCTGTGTGAGTAGTTGAGTCCATCCCATGAGGCACTCACTAGGTTCACTACGTTGGCGTGCACCACTGCAAAATGGGTGAGGGAACGGGGTGCCAAGCGCAAAACACTCAGGTTGTTGTACAGCGCTGAAGCACTGCTCTTTAGCTGAATGCTTTTCTCCCGGTGGTACATTTTAGCCATTTCGGATTTCACAGATCAAACCAGGCCTATACAGTTTTATCTGAGAGAAAGAGCAAAAAAAACCCAGAAAATTAGGCTTCAGCACTGAATCATAGATATGTATTTTTGTACAGTGTTGTGGTTTATATCGTTATGAAGATGACCCTGATTTTGATGACACAATGAATACATTCGGGTTTGAGATCAAAAGATGAATAGAAGACAATAGGTCAGTTTTGATTTCCTGATATTTACATGTAGGTAAGACCATGACATTGTTTGTTTGGACCCACCCATTATTCAAGTGAGCAAAAATACTGGGACCAGTGATTGAAGGGTGTTTCTTGTCAAACAGGTGTGCTCTAATAGATTGATTGTTAAATCTGTTAATAAATCTGTGTTTCGCCTGTGTATAATTCAACATGAAGAACGGAGAGCTGTCTATAGGAAGGCTATTGCTCAAGAACTGGGAGTTCTATTTTTTATTTGACAAGTGTTTCCAGAGAAAAACAACCTGTTAGATAAATAAACAAATAATAATCTTTATAAAAATAAATGCTATTTGGAAAATGTCTGCATTCGTAGAACCCTTGTACCTACAATTGTATCACAGCCCTGCTAATATTAAAATACAAAAGGACTCCCACTGCATAATTAAAGAAAGCAAGTTGAGGAGTAGTAGGATGACTCTAGCCCTTCATCATCATCATCATCATCATCATCATCATCATTAGCATCAATACAATTTGTTACCTCGGGTCACTACCAGTTGGATCATTCTCCAGCAATGACTTAAATCTGATTCGTATATTCAACATTGCTGGGATACATTGAAATTCCAGACACTGTCACACATCCATGGCAGTGCCATTGTGCTGAAACTACTAACTAAAGAATGTATCATAATTTAATTACAATTTCCTTGCATGACAGACCTCTGCGTTTAATCCAAAGTTTAGGCTTCGGCTCTTCCTTAAGCATCTCACTGTAATGAACATTGTTGATTTATTTTTAAACCTTTTCCTGATAATGTTCCAATACTGGCCCTTGAGAACCTCGGAAAACTGTAAGCATCAATTTTCCAGCTGATGGTTGAATTTTGAACTCTTTCTTGTTCCGTTTCATACTCTGCCAATTACTCTCAGACTCATAGTGATGAATCTGTGTCTCATCATCAGTCATAATGCTTTTTAAGGAATTTCCACCTTCCTTAAGAGTATCTAAGTTTTGATTGCAGGTATCACCTGCACAGCAGAGACGGGAGGCAATAGCCTTGAACGAAAAGTGCTCGATAAGACATTGTGGAAGTTTTAATATAACCGGAGTGCGGATAATTTTTTACTCATCCTCATAAATCATATGAAAAACATCAATAAGTAGTATTTTCATATCAGGTCTGTTAATAGCAACAGGGTGTTACTTTGTATCTAGATGATTGTTTGGTTATTGGTTATTTTTTTAATTTAGCTTTTATCTAAAGCAGCTAAATAATTAGCATGGACTAGTATTTATCCTTTATGTTATGAATCCTTATAACAAACTTTAGGCCAAATGTGTTCAGGTCCAGTCCTGGATGGCTAACATCCAACACAGTGTCGACTGTGTGGGCGGGCAGTTTTTTGTGTTTCTTTTTAAATATACTCTCTAAACCTGGTAGTTAACAGATGAGGCTGGTCAGCTGTTTTTGAGCAGAAAAATCTCCAAACTGTGGCCATCCAGAACTGGACTTGATGCTTTATGTATGGCTTATTGGTTAGCACTGTCGCCTTGCTTCTCCAGGGTCGGGGGTTCGATTCCCGCTTCGGGTCTGTGTGCATGAAGTTTGCATGTTCTCCCCGTACTTGGTACTGTAAGTATCCTCCAGGTGTCCGGTTTCCTTCCACAGTCCAGAGACATACAGGTTAGGTTAAATTGTCGTTTTCAAATTGCCAGTAGAGCATGAATGACAAGGGGTTGGATCGCCAGCTCAACATCTGATTAAGTAACTGCCACAGAAACAACAGACAGATATCTGCAGGATGGGAAGTATTCGTCGCCCGGTGTGCTGGATGGCACGTGGAAGGACACAATACCCAAACCCAAAATAAAGATAGACAAAGACAAGGAAAAGAAAATAATATCTGACATCAGATTTCTACTGTATATTTCATCAGACTTATTTTAGTTAATTTGCATACTTGGAATCACTGAAAACTTTGACTCAGAGTCAAAGCAATGAAGGCAAATCTGTTCTTAAGACAATAATCGAGACAGTTACCTGGCCAGGTTTCTACTTAATGTTTTAACACCAAAAAGAAGAAAGCTAAACGCTAGCTTGCTACAATGAGCCCGAGAGAGCATTCCGTATAAACATGTTGAACAATGTGTGAACACTTAGCTCGGTTCACCAGTATTACTAAAATAATACCACAAACATTACGAATGAATCGAACGCGACCGCAGATATCTCACAGCACTGAGCTAACAGATAAGACCGCTTCATACTATACCACTAGCACTGCGCGTCTTCCGCAGCCATAGTGACGGAGCGTGTCGTGTGCAAAACGTAGCTCGCGTGCTGTACGTGTCTTCCAAACGGCTCTTTTACACCCTACGTAGACGGAGTCTGAACGTGCAGAAAGTAGCGTAATCTACACCCTACGTAGTGCACGTGGAGGTTTTTAGGACAAGGAAGAGGTCTGGGTACTTGACGGAACACGTTGCCTAGCAACAAGTATCTGATTATGGCTGCAAAGTGTAAACATTCCACTTTTTTTTCTTTTTTTTTTTTTTACCGGTTTATAAAAACGCAGAAATGAAGTGAAGGTTAGAGATCAGCAAATTTAGAAGAAAAAGAAGTTCAACTTAACTTGTCAGGGTAAGCCAGCAGTGTTGCTTCATTACAGCTATTGTATATAATTATACTGTCTAATTCTCTATCCATGATTTATTTTTTATAGTTGGATAAGTGCTGTTTAATAATTACAGTAGCTCTATCTACAGTACACACTAGGAATAATGAGCAGTAATAAGCCACAAAATGAATAACAGAATAATAAATGAAACGGTCTCACTCATTGGTCACTTTATTAGGTACACTGTTCAACTCATTGTTAAGACAGATATGTAATCAGCCAATCACAGGTAGCAACTCAATCCATTTAGGCATTTAGACGTGGTCAAGACGATCTGCTGAAGTCTGACCCAAGCATCAAAATGGGGAAGAAGTTTGATTTAAGTGACTTTGAATGTGATATACTTGTTGCTGTCAGAGGAGGTGGCCTTAGTGTTTCCGTAATTGCTGATCTACAGAGATTTTCACACACAATCATCTCTAGAGTTTACCGAGAATGATATGAAAAAGACAAAATGTCCAGTTCTCTGGGCAACAATGCCTTGTTGATGCAAGAGATCAGAGGAGAATG
The DNA here is from genome assembly GCA_030014345.1 of Clarias buthupogon. Classification (NCBI taxonomy): domain Eukaryota; kingdom Metazoa; phylum Chordata; class Actinopteri; order Siluriformes; family Clariidae; genus Clarias; species Clarias buthupogon. Next base: position 13,842,702 of record JAQMYK010000014.1, on the reverse strand, counting down.
GCCAGACTGGTTCAAGGTGATAGAAAGGCAAGAGTTATTCAAATAACATCTCATTATAACAGAGGTAATCCGAATAGCATCTCTGAACACACATCACATTGAACCTGAAAGCAGATGGGCTACAGCAGCAGAAGACCACGCTGGATGCCAATGCTGTCAGCTAAGAACAGGATACTAAGGCTACTAAAAATTGGACAATACAAGATGGTAGAAAAGTTGCCTGGCCCGATAAGTCTCGATTTCTGCTGCAACATGGTAGATAGTATCATAATTTGGCATAAACAACAAGAATGCATGGATCCATCCTGCCTTGTATCAATGGTTCAGGCTTAATGGTGGTGGTTTTATGGTATGGGGAATATATTCTTGGGACACTTTTGGCCCCTTAGTACCAATTGAGCATCATTTAATTACCATTACCAATTTGATGACCATGTCCATCCCGTAGTGGCGCAGGATAATGCACCATGTCACAGAGCTAAAATCATTTCAAACTGGTTTCTTGAACATGACAATGAGTTCACTGTACTCAAATGGCCTCTACAGTCACCACATCTCAATCCAATAGAGCACGTTTGAGATGTGGTGGAACGGGAGATTTGCATCATGGATGTGTAGCCGACAAATCCTCAGCAAATTTGTGATGCTATCATGGCAATATGGACCAAAATCTATTGAATATATGCCATGAAGAATTAAGGCAGTTCTGAAGGCAAAAGGGGGGCAACCCAATACTAGCAAGGTATAACTTATAAAGTGGCCGGTGAGTACTGTATACTGTATGTATGCAAAAAGAGACTATTTGTATGTGGGAGGAAAATATTTGTATGCAAGAGTACAATATAATACAATACAATACAATATAATATAATATTTGAGAAAAGAATATACTGTATGCACAAAAGTGGATTACTCCTACAGATTACCAATATTTGTATTAAAACTATTTAGGAACCATGTCACCCATCAAAACTCGAGCGGAAAAAGGTCATGTCACATCAGCCCAGCCTCCACATCCCGCACAAGCTGAGGATGTGGTTGAAAATGTGGACCCAGGCTGCCTTTCCAAGTCTGAGTTTCTGAATATGATAGCTCAGGAAGAAGAAGAGGAAATTGTGTCGGATATCCTCGATGAACTCATGACCCACGTGACAGAGAAATGCTATGAAGTGTATCTTAAGAAACAGGTGAGAAATCTTAAAGGTGGAAGTTTACTTTCACTCATTCACTTATGATGCCAGTCCATTGTAGAACATGCATTCACATTCACATACACACTCACATACACATTCACACACTGTTTGGAATTTGGAAACGCCAATTAGCCTACTCGAAATGAGTACCCGGAGGAAACCAAGCATGGGGAGAACATGCAAACTCTACGTACACAGTCATGAGCTGGGAATCGAACCCATGACCCTGGACCTGTACGGCCACATTGCTAGTGGAAGTTACCCTTTATACTGTATATTTCAAAACAATACTATTGATGGTTATTCAATTAAACATTTTATAGTAGATTTTTGAAAAGAACTTAAAAAATTAAAGAAAAATGTGATTTTAGTGGTCAGAGAGGTTAGTGAGAGAACAGCAGTTTATACATTTTATATATCTGTTTATGTTCTAATTGAAATGATTTAGCAGGAATTGATTTTTCTTGAAGGAATTTTTTTTTGTTGAAGATGTTACAATGAAATTTAATAGTTAATTAGTTTCATGATTTATAAGCTTTGAGGTTTAAAGACACAACTAGTCACAACTAGCCTTAAATGAAACACTGATGTAATATTGTAAGATATGATGTGTTGCTTTTATATACAGTATGTATGTGTATGTTATTCTTTTTTTCTCTGTATAGATAATGCCATTCACTGTGGCCTGGGCAGAGAATACCATTCTCCAGCTGGCCAAGTGGCAGTACCTTATGCATGATGAAGGTGATGATGTAGAAACAATCTCACTGCTACAGGAAGACACAGCACCCGCACCTTCAGTTCCAGATTCCTGGGCTGAAGGCTGTGTGCCAGTTATCAAAATCTCAAATCAATTACAGGTAATTGTATGAAAATTCCTAAACTGCCTAAATGCCAAAACTGATATAGGACATATCATTATATATACAGTACAGGTGAAACTCGAAAAATTTGAATATCGTAAGTTCATTTATTTCAGTAATGTAACTTAAAAGGTAAAACTAATATGAGATAGACTCATTACATGCAAAGCAAGATAGCTCAAGCCATGATTTGTCATAATTGAGATGCTTATGGCGTACAGCTCGTGAAAACCCCAAATCCACAATTTCAGAAAATTAGAATATTACATGCAATTAATAAAACAAGGATTGTACATAGAACATATTGGACCGCTGAAAAGTATAAATATGCGTATGCACTCAGTACTTTTTTTTTACTGCCTCAATGCGGCGTGGCATGGAACCTATCAGCCTGTGGCACTGCTGAGGTGTTATGGAAGACCAGGATGCGTCAATAGCGGTCTTCAGCTCTTCTGCATTGTTCGGTCTCATGTCTCTCATCTTTCTCTTGGCAATGTCCCATGACATTGGCGAGTTTGCTGGCCAATCAAGCACAGTAATCCCACGGTCACTGAAGCAGGTTTTGGTGCTTTTGGCAGTGTGGTCAAGTCCTGCTGGAAAATGAAGTTAGCATCCCCATAAAGCTCGTCTGCAGAAGAAAGCATGAAGTGCTCTCAAATCTCCTGGTAGACGGCTGCGTTGACCCTGGACTTAATGAAGCACAGTGAACCAACACCAGCAGGTGACATGGCTACCCAAATCAACACAGACTGTGGAAACACGCTGGAGTTCAAGCATCTTGCAGTGTGTGCCTCTCCATTCTTCCTCCAGACTCTGGGTCCTTTGTTTCCAAATGAGATGCAAAAGTTGTTCTTTTTTTCTTTAGCCCAGGTAAGATGCTTCTGATGATGTTTGTTGTTCAGAAGCGACTTGACAAGAGGAATACGACATTTGAAGCCCATGTCCAGAATCCGTCTGTGTGTAGCGGCTCTTGATGCACTGACTCCAGCCTCAGTCCCCAGCACTTTTGAATGGCCTTTTCCTGACAATCCTTTCCGGGCTGCGGTCATCCCTGCTGCTTGTGCACCTTTTTCTTCCACGCTTTTCCCTTCCACACTTTTCCCTTCCACATAACTTTCTATTAATGTGCTTTGATACAGTACAGCACTTTGGGAACATCCAACTTATTTTGCAATTACCTTTTGAGGCTTTCTCTCCTTATGGAGGATGTCAGTGATGGTTTGATGGTTTCAGGTCAGCAGTCTTTCCCATGATTCCTACTGAACCAGACTGAGAGACCATTTAAAGGCGCAGGAACCCTTTGCAGGTGTTATGGGACACTTTGAGCCTAGAATATTAAACCTTTTCACAATTTTCTAATTTTCTGAGATTGTGGATTTGGGGTTTTCATGAGCTGTAAGCCATAATCATCTCAATTATGACAAATCACGGTTTGAACTATCTTGCTTTGAATGTAATGAGTCTATCTCATACTGTATATTAGTTTCACCTTTTAAGTTGAATTACTGAAATAAATTAACTTTTGCATGATATTCTAATTTTTCGAGTTTCACCTGTGCATATATAGTACTAGACACAGATTTACAGTAATGTGTGCTCAATCTTATTACTCAAACAGGAGGTTATGATCGACTCACAGCAAACTGAAGTTGAAGTTCCACAGAAAATACAGGAAGCCCAGTCAATAAACAAAACAGAATCTCCCCCAAGGAAACCAAGACGAAACAGCAGGGCCATGAGAGTAATCCCTGCATCTCGTGGAAAGAAAGAATTGCAAAGAAAACCACATCCACCAGAGACACCTTCACCAAACAAACTAAAACCTCCAGAAACAAAGAATATATTGCGATATTAGGACTTGTTGTGTGAAGACAAGCTAGAGGTTTCCGCCAAAGGTCAACAAGATTAATACTGAGTACCTCAGCACATCTGACCTATTAAAGAACAAAGCTAGATGACAACTTTTGTCTTGCATAGGAAAAGGAAATATACAAATGAACAAAAATGTTCTTTATTTCAGGGTCCAAAGAGATAGAGTTCACCTTAAATTCTTATCATGTGACTCCCAAAATAACAATTATTTTATACTTATGCACAGACAATAAGTTCAACAATTTCTCTCTCTTTCTTTCTTTCTTTCTTAATTAATGATTTTTTATTTAATTGTAATTAATTAATTCATCATAATTAATGTAACTCATGAAGTGTACATACTGTACCATTTGAAACACAGTGAAGCCAATCACTTCATAGCATTTAAAAGCAAATCACATCATAAAAATATTAATGTACATAAGTAGACACGTAATGCACCTAAAACAATTAAATATGTGTTACTGTTAAACACAAATTGTGTGAAAGCCTCTTCAAACATATTTCGCAACACTTTCCTGTCAAAGGCCTGATTCAAACTGTTAGAATCACGTAGGAGGTCAGCTACAAGAGGTTCATTCTTTTCAGTAGCACAAAGAGCTTTGACACCAGCTTTGTACACTCACTCAAATGGTTCACACTTCTTTTTTTTTTAAATATTGGCACTGGTGTATGAATAACATTATCTGGCAATTTGATAAATTACTCACTACATTATTTAGTACATCATAAAGTTACTACATTAGTACAACTAAGTAACACTTGAAATGTAAAAAAAAAAAAATCCTTAGTAAAATGTTCTGACTTATTGGCACCAGAACAAGAGGAGTTCACAGCCTTTCCCATTGAACATTCCAATAATAAGTTCAGCGTTTGCACCACTGCATTACAGCAAGCATTTTTACTCAGAGGCATTTACTCAGATTTTAAACCAGAACCCTTCCAGAATCATGCAAATCAAGCTAGTAAAGAAGTAAAGAATTACTTCCAGCATCAAGAAATTACATAGACATAACAGAATTGTTCTACAGTATCTATCATATACTGTATATTTATTATACATCTATCATGCCCACTTATATACTGTATATATATAAGTTGTGAGAGGAAGCTATTAAGTTAAAGCATTTTCCAGAAAAATTCATTCATTCATTCATTCATTCATTCATTCATTCAACTTGTATACTGTTTAAATTACAGGCCAGGAAAATGTTTTTTTTCAGAAAATGTTACATAAAAAATAATAGCAAAGTAATAGCTTTTTACAAGATATTTTACTTTGGATTTGCTAATAATATTTCTATTATAGACAATTATAGACTTATTAATAAATATGTCAAGTCATCATATCCCAAACAAAAGGGTGGAACCATTAGTCACATGACTTGGAAGTCTTGGAATCACTTGAAATAAAATACAAAAAAAGTGTAAGTTTTCAGCGGACTAATATTTAAAATATTTAAAAAATAATAATAATAAAAATTATATATATATATTAGATATTTAATATACAGTATATGTTTTATAAAGATTTCATGTCTACTACAGGACATGTAGCCATACATTTTACAACATCTCACATGACTGGGAGATTATGGTAGGTTCAGTGGTAGGTGTCTCACCTGTCATACAGAGAAGGCCTGGGTTCGATTCCCAGCTAGTGTCCAAACCCCAGCCACTGGATTCAGTGCTGTTCCCAAGCCTGGATAAAATGGGAGAGTTGTGTCAGGAATCTGGTGAAACCTGTGCCAAGCTTGAGTGTGGACCGGATCATCCACTATCCCATTGCCGGGAGCAGACGATAGACCAACAACAACATAAAATATATATTTGTAAATAAACAAAGTAATGATATTCAATAAAAAGAGGTGTGCCCTCTGCAGGACACATTTTTAAGAATCGATTTTATATAGATTTTGGTCATATGACTTGTATGTTATTTAAGTAAAAAGATAACATTTCTAATAAATAATTATTTAAAAAGATCAAAACCATGATATTTTATATAGAGGGAGGTGCAATTAGATGTTAAACCAATAGGTCACATGACTTTGAAGGTATTAAAGTAAAATGTTAATATTTCTATTTAAATGATTTATAAAAAGTCAGAATATCTAGTAGAAAGGAATATGCCCTCTGTAGAACATGCAGCCACACATTTTAGAATAGATTTAAAACGGACGGAGAATACATATATATAATATTTCTATACATTTAAACAATTCAATTATGAATACAAATTTTAAATATCCTATGAAATCATAGTCACTAACAGAAACAATAGACTGACCAGTGTCAAGGTTTTCCTATAATAGGATTTTCATACATATACTGCTCAAATAAATTAAGGGAACACTTAGTCCTGGTTTGACTTAAACCTTACATACATATATGAGGGGCGTTCAAGTCAAATCAGGACTAAGTGTCCTCTTAATTTTTTTTGTGCAGTATGTTAATTCTCGTTTGATATATTTGCATGTTCTCCTCGTGCTTAGTACTGTAAGTTTCCTCCCACAGTTCAAAGATATGCAGATTAGGTTTATTAATGTGTGTGTGCGTGCTTGTGTGTATGTGTGTGTGCCCTGCGATGGATTGGCACCCTGTCCAAGGTGGACCCCACCTTATGCTCTAAGTCTTCTGAGAGTTGCCTGAAGATAAACAGGTCAGTCTGATCAGATCATCTGAGCTGAATTTCTGTTTATCTGTTTTAACATGCAACTTGTACTCCTCTTTCTATTACTGTAGTTGTTGTTGGAATTGTAGTAGTAGCTGTGGCCTGTAGGGGCGCTGTTGTCTATATATTTTTAACCCGTTCCGTTATGTTCTATTTAGATTTTATATCGGAGTATTATTATCGTTTTAATTACAACAGTAGCATGCATTACACAGTATTACATTTAAGTTAGTTTAAATATCTGAATTGGGACTCTACATGTACGTTTAAGCTTTTTTATGGTGTTAAAAGTCTGTTTTGTTGAACAAGTCCATTTTTTGTTGTTAGTGCGGAGGGATGTTCTCTTTCCTCACACATAGAGATGTAGTTTATCGCCTCCTATTATCTCTGGTTCATTAGTATTCTCTACCGAGTCTAGCGCTTCTGCTGTGACCAGCCATAAATCGCTTATCTTTCTCCTGCTCTGGAAAACGCTGTTCGGTCTCTTTAAAACTGAGCGACTAAGCAGATAAGTTTGCTGCTGAACTCCACTACAGTACATTAACACCTCGGAAAGCCCCGTGTTTCGGACTTGGACTTGTAATCAGCGCTGTTATGGATGGACCCTGGATCAGGATGTGCTCTTTGACGCTCACCACAGTTTTCCTTCAAGGTATACTGTACTATGGTATACTGTATATGTACTGTACATGATGAGTTGAATGTGTTGATTGCTTGCTGCAGTCCAACCCTGGTGCTGGAGAGCCTCCTGTCCTGAACATTACTTATTTAATACATTTATTCAAAAGTCTAGAGTGACTGAAGTGGTTGTGTTAGATCAGGGAATACACTTAAATGTTATTCATTTTATTCTGCATTGTCCTTGTCTGAGAGATGATCAGCCAACACTGGAGTGAGGATATTTCATCAAAGTGTGGATTTCGTGATATTTGTGTGGCTGTACCGGACATGTGTACAGTACTGTTATATATTTCCTTTCAAAGGTTAGCACTGTCACCTTGCATCTCTATGGTCCGGGTTCGATTCCCGCCTCATGCATGGAGTTTGCATGTTCTCTCTTTGCTTGGTGGGTTTCCTCCGGGTACTCCGGTTTCCTCCCACAGTCCAAAGACATGCAGATTAGGCTAATTGGCGTTCCCAAATTGCCTGATGGTTTGGCCCCCCATGTCCAGGGTGTACCCCGCCTTGTCCCCTGTATAAAGGATGAAGCAGTATAGATGATTGAGTGAGTGAGAGTGCATGTTACCTGGAGCCACAAAACAGTGTAGTACCTTTGTAGCAGTGAGGTTTAAAACCTTGCAAGGGCACAGTGGAAGATTAGTTGTGCTGGGATGTAAACTCAAGAACTTCTGAAAAGTAGGCTAGAACCATAATTACCATGCCACCACCAACATAATTTACCATTGTCACTGTATTAAAAAAATCTAACCTGTCAAGGGGAACTTAATCCAGTATAAAAAGACTGTATATTAGCACAGCACTATTAATCAAAACATCCCATTCATGTTCTCATGTTAGTTCCTGAGCTCACCACTGCTGATACACTCAAAAAAATAACTCGTTGAATGAACATAATTAAATCATGGGAAGAATTTCCACCTGATTTAATGGCTTTCTTTCAGCATTAAGCAATTTTGTTGGCCCAACTTAATGTTCTTAGGTTCAGTCAAATTAATTTTATTAGGTT